>CM053784.1:48496752-48846752 GCA_028749045.1 Cupressus sempervirens
TAATGAAAACAGTGTTCACGTATTCAAGTGCATTGCATGACGTGTTGGAGGTGCACAAGTCCGCTTACGATTCCTGCCTCGCAACTAACCCAACCAAGCAGTACACAGACGGTAACACCACGATTCCACTGACAGCTGCCGGGACCAGGTATTTCATCTGTGGAGTTACCGGTCACTGCGCTGGAGGTATGAAGGTCGCAGTCACCGTTTCAGCCGGTAGTTCTGGCACTCCCACCACTCCCGCCGCCCAATCTCCGTCAACTAACACTGCGCCGGCGCCCACAAGCGCAGGACACGTGTCACGGGTAACGGACGTGTTGGGGTTGCTGTTTGCGTCTCTTGTGATGTCTGTGATCTTGGCTTAGCTTTGGAAGAGGGCTTTTTGCCGGGGAAGGGACAGTGCAAAGTGCAAAGTGCAAAGTGCAATTCAATCTTTTGAATCTTCATTATTCATCTATTTTCTTGCTATTAATAAAGCCCTCGTTTGGCTATGTATGATCCGCCGATCTAATTGGGCTTTGCAAGCGCAAGAGATTATTACCTTATATCAAATAAGATCTTATCATTCCTTATACCTGTTGAATTGGATGCGGGAACAAGAAGTAATTTCTTTTATTTTCTTATTTTTATGATAGGAGTTTGTATTAGATTTCGCTTTTGATTAAAATTATTTTGTGATGATTTCTTGGAATCAGTATTATATACAGTTTCTTTCTTAAATTATTTCTATTTATTTTACGGAAGGATTAAATGTTTATAAAATTTAAGGTTCAATGTGTTGAAGGTTTGTTGTCTAGGTTTTTCAAATAGACAAAAATTCAGTTTTATTCATTCCAAGCAGATCAAAGTGTGTTGAATTGGAAGTTTAAAGTATCCTGCAATTGATGACCTGCTACCGGCACGTTCATTAACCTTTAATCTCTAAGAGGTTAAGGTTTGTGGTATGAACCACGTGTTTCCTTTCCAAATCAAAACTCTACCCACAAAAAGAGTAAAGAAAAACATCCCAAATCTGAACCAGAACCTTAACCTCTAAAAATATGTTATAGACCAAAATCTTAACACCTCTATCAAATCGAAAGAAAGAGGTGAATAAACATGAATAAAATTTAGTTATTTCTTAGAGCCTTAGAAAGTGAAGAACCTTGTCATGTACCAAGGTTTGAATGAGAGGATATTAAAGCACCTAGCATTGAGCCACCTATGTAAAATGGGAAACATGCATCAAAATATTACCTGAGTCATTTGGCAGAGATCTTCAATAAGATGGAAGTTTGCAGAATATGGTCTCACATGCTCTGCACCAAAGACCATAGGATATGTACAATGTGGATTAGTTTCAACAAGAAAAAAATGATCTTTCAACAAAATGAAGTGTGTGATTATGCGACTCCACATCCTCTTTTTGGCTTGACATTGGATGGACGACAATAGACTAGGCCCGTGTGGCTGTCAGCTAGAAAATTTTTTTTGTTAAAGAAAATATGTAGAGAGGAATGTATGAACTTCCTCAAGGAGATGCACCAAATGATGAATCACAACAAGTTAGAGGTCAAGATGATAATCAAATGTCATTCAGATCTATTGCATAAAAGAAGAAATGACACTAGAATTGGGCTCATTAGATAAGTTCGGCCATCCTTAAACATCACACACTAAGGGAAGAATTAAGCTTGGAAAAAAATTCAACTTTGACTATTTAACACTTCTGATCTAGAATTTAAACTTAGTGTGTGATGTCTAAACCATTCCAATAAGTCCAACATGTTGTAAGATGATCGTATGCCTCAATCCAACAACATTGTCACAACCTACAAAGCAAGAGAACCATATGGAAAAAATTCTAAATCAATAGTGCGACTGCAGACCATTTAATTGAATGCCGACTAAGTATGATTTAATCATAAGATCTATGAAACTTGTTTGAACAAATGCCCTTGCACCTCATATGCGAAGTGTCTCCATGATGGAATGCCGAATGAGAATATTTGGCACAAAATGCCATGAATGCAATGCTCATGGGTGAGGAATCATTTGATAGTCTTAATCACTGGACTTTGGCAGAATTACGATTGAAGTTTCCATTTGATAAAATTTCTCATATCTATTTAATACAAAGCCTACAAACTGTTTGATGAAACACATGTTAGCATTATTGAAAAAATAGTACATCAACAAAAAATAAGAGTAGATAGAACTTTCAGCGTGTTTTTATTGAATAATAGGTGCCAATTTATACAATAGCTTGACTAAACAACATTCCTAAATGACTGCTAATTAGATTCACAACAAACTACATCATGATTGACAACACACACATAAAATTGACACTAACTGAAACTTATGGACACCTAACTCAACACATCTACAATAAGAACTTGATTCAAACTAAATTTTTTTGACTCAATCCTAAACTAAACTCGTGTTGCCAGCAACTCAACAAGGTTTTCCACATGTGCAATAATTATTATTGACTACCGTTGGAACATTAACTCCATCAGGCATGAGATGTCCAATTAATCAGATGAGATAGAATACTAGATTTGTACAACATGCATATATTGGTGGGCTTGATGTGAATGGTTGAATATGAATGTATGTGTGTCAAAATGGGAGGTTTCAATATTGTGTGCAAACATAGCATAGTTGCATGGTCGATGTTTCCTTTCTCATGTATATCATCAATCAAGCATCCAAAAGCATTCAAGACTTTCAAATAAATCTATTTGACCATAGTAAGAATAATCAAGACATATGACTTGTTGATCTTGGAGATCTTCTCCATCTAATGAAGTGGTGAAGCATATTTAATGTGCATAAACTTTAACTAAGCATTTAGATGATATATATATGACCATGTAAAGGGGAATGTTAAAATTGTAAACAAAAACACATGCTCGATTTGACTCTTCTCCAACACTTCGAGGAAAATAGATTATTGATGAAAGAAAAGATGGTTATGAATAAATTCCAAAACAAAGTAAGGGGCAAATCGGTATCGAGAAAATAAGGAGATGATCCAGTGACTCTCATCAAGATTAATCACTCAACATTCTTTTCAAAATGTTTGAGTCTCAAGTCACTTTGGTTAATATAGTTAAGGTTAATTAACCTCACCAACATTACGTAATTGGGAGGTAGTTATTAACCACGAAGGAGTGGTTCTTAACCTCAATGTCTATATAAGAGATCATTTTGGCTTTGTAAAGGACTTTTTAAAACTTGAAGAATTGAGAGGACAACTTTATTATCGAAGTAGTATTGCTTCATGCATTGAGAACCAAGTTAATTTGAAAATATTTTCAATACCTTTGGTTGTTCAGGCTCTTATCAATTATGTTCATCACATGAGAATATAACATTTTGCACTTTTTTTTTGGTAAAGGAAAATAGTTAACTAATAATTCATTCTGTGAGATTGAGTACTTTTTCTTGGTATCTTTGAAGATGTGCCAATGATATAGAAAGTCAAAATTACTTCATTTGATACTTGTATGCATAGTTCATCGGTATTAGTGATGGAATTTAAATCTTTATCAGCATGAGTTGATGTTAGGAGAATGTTTATTCTTTGAGAAAAGAACAAAGTGTTACAAATCTTAATACTTGTTTTTCCCTTTAAAATTTTTAAAACTCAAAAATTATATCTTACAAGGAGCTGCCCCTCTAAATGTGGAGGAAGGCCTCATATCAAGGACCTATCCAACTGTTGGGAATAGTTTGCCACATACACTCTATTGGGCCAAGCTACATCATTTTCAAGTGACAAATTTGTTTAACAACAAGGTTAAAATAAATACATTCATAATAAATCTATAAAAGATGCTTTGAAATTTAAATCAAATTTTAAATGTAGATATGAACAAATTATCATAAGTACATATCACATCTATTTGTAAGTCATGAATTAACATGTACAAAATTCCTCTGATTATTAATAATAATTTTTATTGTAACAAATTCTACACATTATATACAAGAACATTTTGAAATAAAGTAGAGGTGCATTATGTCTTGTATAAAATGTATAGAAAATATGTCAACTAATCATATATATATAGATAATTTTTAAACTCAAGATCTTTCCCATAAAAGGCTCACAAATTATCATTATATTTTAAGCTCTTGCTTATAAAAATAATATAGTTTAATATAATACTTTGAACTTGATAGGATTTACTACCTTATCTTCAAACATATAAAAAATCTTCAAATATAACTACATTCCAGTGACATAAGAAAATCATTAAAACCATATTCACAATATAGAAAAGTACAAAGATAAAGATGTCCATTGAGAGTGAAGACTGTGGGCTTTCTTTTCCTCATGGACAATCTACACCACCTGTCTTTATGAAGAAATGGTGAAACATAGATCCCCCAATAGATTTTGTAAGTAGTTTAGTTTTGTTGAGATAAATGATGTTCGAGATAGACACAATTTTTTTGACCTTGTTATAGTTAATCATTTGTTTACATGCACCACTATTAATGATATAGAAATGCATGGTTATCGAGAATTTTTGTAGTTTAATAAAATAGTCATCTTGTTCTACCTTATTTAGCATGTATTTAAAGAGATCATTAAAAATTCAAATTGTTGTTACATTAGTGAACTTTGGCTTCTCGAATGTGGGATTCGTAGACTTTGAGAGGAGTTTTAGGAAGTTTGAATTAATATATGTTTCATATGTAATGAAAGAAGTTGCACAATAGAGAGTGTGTCATAGCAACAATGACTATAAGCCCTCATGAGACAATATGTATTGAAGGAAATGAATAAAAAATTCATTTTTTAGCGTGTAATTTTTTTCTTAAATCTTGTTTTGCTTGTTTCTCTATTCTTCCCCTATGTTTTAGATTCTACAATTGGCATCAGAGCTATATGGAAAGATCCAAAACAAGATATTATTAGAGCAGATGAAGATCTTGGGCAGTGAAGAGTGTTTGTGAGATTATCTAGACTATAATATTTAAAAAAAGACTTGAGAATGTTTAATTTGGGCAATGAGGTTTTCAAAAGATTGAGATGAAGAAATGAGAGAAGATGATTGATGATTTGTTGATTTGATTGAAGAAAGAGTGTAGGTTGTGTTGAGAAGCTTACAAAGGAAGATTGAAGATTTATATATTGATTAAAGAAGATCTATTTTTTGCACTCGAAGAATAGTACCCACAAAAAAGGTAATCTATTTGTGTAAGGTTTCTATTTATTTCAATGGGGAAGTTAAGTTTGCACTCCAAAAGTAGTACCCACAACAAAGGTAATTTATTTGTGTAAGGTTTCTATTTATTTCAATGGGGAAGTCAGGCAAGAAAGTCAAGAAAGAGAATAAAATTTTGATTTGTGAGAATGATTTTGGAGAGATGAATTGATAAAATTAGAGAAGTCTCATTACAAATTATTAGAAGATTTCAATTTTTTTGGAAAGGAGAGATATGAATATTTGTGTAAAATAGAAAATATTGAGAAATTTAGAAAGGAAAATGATGAGTTGAAAGAAAATTTAATCTTCTTTAATGAAGTCAAGAAGGAGAATGCTGATTTGGGTAAGAAAATAAGAGTTTTGGAAAAACAAAAGGAAATGTTGAAATAAGAGAAATCAGTTTGTGATGTCTTTTGTAGCACAAAATATTTGGTTTGTTCTCATGTTCAGACAGGTAAAGGTGAAGGTAAGAAGACATTTATAGGTATAGGTGGAAATTGTTATGAGGATAAACAATGGATGTTTTAAAAATAATATTCATTTTAAGATTATGCATCTAAAAGAGGATTTAAAGGAAGCGAATTAGGAAAGCATGGGAAAGGTATAAATGATCTTATCCATCCCATTTGGAGGCCAAAATTTGAAGGCCTAGGATTTGGTAAGAAAGAGAGATATGATGTTGCTGGTATTGTAGGTTCAAATAAATCAGTTCAGAGTAAAGAATGCATTTCATGTTCCCATTGTAGAAGAGGACATAAATAGGATAAATGTTGGGATCTTCACCCTTGTAGCATTTATGGATTAAGAATCACAATGAAAAAAATTGTTGGAATAAAGATCATATTGGGAAATCTAGGAAATGTTGTATGTAGATTGATTATGGATGGATCGATGGATTGCATTGGCAGAAGGTGAAAAAGATGTTGAAAAGGTTGTACAAACCTCAAAATTTGCCTATCAAAAGCGATAGTGGCGGATCAAGGTTGCAATGTTTAAGTGAAGTAGTTGTTAACTACTTGTTTTAATTGGTAGATGAAAGTGTCATGATTCTTCTCTATAATAGAAAAATGAGGGGAAGACCGAACCTTGTGATCTCTCATGAAAGAGAGAAATTAATAAAGAGATAGTTTACTTCTATTAGAAGTACCATGCAAGTCTATAAGACTCTAGTGATGAAGAGTAGCACTGTGAAGTGCATGGATTAGTTTGAGTGCCTGAAGATTGTATTGTGAGTCTCGAAATCAAGAGGGAGTGTGAGATAATTGATGTTTGAGATAGACACAGTTTTGCCAACCTTGTTGCATTTAATCATTTGTTTACATGCACCACTATTAATGATATAACAATGCATGGTTATTAGGAGAATGCATGGTTATTGGGAGTTTTTATAGTTTAATAAAATAATCATCTTGTTCCACCTTATTTAGCATTTATTTATAGAGTTTTTTCATTAACAGTTCAAACCATTGTTACAACAATGAACTATGACTTCTCCACCGTGTGATTCATAGACTTTGAGAGGAGTTTTAGGAAGTTTGAATCAATATATATTTCATATGCACAAAATGGAAAGTGTGTCATAGTAGCAATGATTGTAAGCCCTCTTGAGGCAATATGTATTGAAGGAAATGAATAAAAGATTCATTTTTTAGTGTATAATTTTTTTTTTCAAATCTTGTTTTCCATGTTTCTCTATTCTTCCCCTTTGCTTTTGATTATACAATTTTTCCTTTTTTTCAATAACCCACAAACATATACAAAACAAAAAATCTTTGAATCTCTCAGCATTTGATCTTCAATTTAGATTATCTTTCTATTTTTTAAGGAAGCTTTTTCCCTATCTATGTCTATCAAGGTTATGATTGTCAAACGTCTCACTCCTAAAGTGATTATTTTCAAATACAGTATCAAATATTATTAAAACTTGTGCATTTTTATTTGGTGAAGATAAAAGTTTAAATATATGGTAGTATAATTTATGGATAAATATTGGTAAAAATGAAATTTGTAAGTAATTGTGTGGTATGGTAAAAAAGATATTCAAAAGAGTTGGATGAATCTAATAGTTGTGAATGAATTAATATTCTAATATGAGTTCCTCAACCATTTTTTATAGTTTGGAAGATGATGCTGCGATTTAAGAAGAATAAACATTAACATTATTCATTTTAATAGGGAGAGAATTTTCTATGTATTTCTAAACTATATAAGTAGTTAGAGCATTCAATAATTTATCCTTGAATCAATTTATCTCCATAGAAATTCTACATGAATCTCAAAACTCGAAACATATACAAAATGTGTAAGTACCCTTTAATAAAGACAAGCATAGATGACAATTATTTAAATTGTACTCTTATAAGCTAATGAAAAATTGAATGAATCACCTCAGACTCAGTAATATTGCACTCTTATATAAATTTTAATTCTCTACAACACATGAAAAAGTTATCATGGTCCATCCATTTATTATATACCTAAAATTGCATCACTATCAAAAGGATCATTCAAGAACTCGAAGAACTATGGAAAGGGATGATATCATGATGTAATACAAGAGGTAACTTATCAAAGCTATAAAGATAGAGATAAAACTTGGAGGTTAGAGTTAAGTTAAGATTCAATTAGAATTAGGCTTAGACTAACACTAGTAAAATGTAGCGTGTTCAAATTGTAGTACACTTACTCCATGGTAATCCCACAACTGACCCTAGATTGAATCTTATAATTCTCTCCATCTACTTATATCTGTACTGTAAATTTCCTTGTAGTCATGTCACATTGTAAAAGATGGACGACGTAATTTATGCTTACTAAATAAATAGTGAAAGTTCGTCAAGTCAACCACGCTGCAAAATGGAGAGCAGAGGAACGCGTCCACCGTATTTCAGAGAAAAGATGAGCAGGAGGGCAGACGAATTCTCATGGTCCATATTTCCGGTTGGATAGCCGCGTCCTTTATGAAATCACTGTCTATAATAAAGAAAGCTGGCCGAGTCTTCCACGCGGGGAAATTGAGGTGTATGCCGTGCTTCAGAGGTTAGAAGAAGCAACTTTGTCCACCATATTTTAGCTTTAGTTGGCTTAGCTGGAATATAAATGTGCCAATTGAACCTTTGAATATACTTTATAATTCATCTTCTTTCAAGAAATAAATATATGTATCCATTTCGTCAATGTAAATTGGGCTTGCAAGTGCTACAACATTTTCTTTTGCATTGGTTGGATGATAAACAAACAAACAATAAAAACAAAGCAAGCTCGCGAGGAATTCTTCCACGCGGCCAAATCAACGACAAATGAACGCGTCAAAAGAATTATAGAAGCAGCGGCTTATTCCAAATTGAACGCAAACGCTATTTTTTAAAATATAAAGAAGCACGATAGTCATACAAAGTAGTTTAAAAAACACTTCAAATTCCACCGCCATCTTTGGTGTATCTCCATTTGAATCCTTCTTCTTCTTACTTGCTCGGATACATTAACCCCTATATAATCATCTCTTCTCTCCTCCATTCTCCACACACCTCTTTCAATTTCCATACAAACGAAAAGAAGGGTTGTTGAATTATTAAACTTTTGTGGTATTCCTAAGCATTATCAAAAAAACAAATGGCTCTTCGTATTGCAGCAATGGCGGCTCTGTTAGTTTTATGTGCGTCTTCTCATTATCATTCCGCGGAGGCCACCGACTTCACAGTGGGAGACACCCAGCAGTGGGGCTTCGGCGTCAATTATACGACCTGGGCTTCCACCAAAACATTCCTTGTGGGCGACACATTGGGTATATAACTATACACTTTCATGTCTTTGGATTCCTTCATGTTTCCTTTCATAATAATCATTAGAATGATATTAATGATAATAATGATACCCTTTTTAATCTGTGTTTAATTTCATTTGAATATTGTTGGGGTAATGAAACAGTGTTCACGTATTCAAGTGCATTGCATGACGTGTTGGAGGTGCAGAAGTCAGCTTATGATTCCTGCCTCGCTACTAACCCAACGCAGAAGTACACAGACGGTAACACAAAGATTTCCCTGACAGCTGCCGGGACGAGGTATTTCATCTGTGGAGTTACCGGTCACTGCGCTGGAGGTATGAAGGTCGCAGTCACCGTCTCAGCCGGTAGTTCTGCCACTCCCACCACTCCCGCCGCCCAATCTCCGTCAACTAACACTGCGCCGTCGCCTACCAGTGCAGGACACGTGTCACGGGTGACGGACGTGTTGGGGTTGTTGTTTGCTTCTCTTGTGATGTCTGTGATCTTGGCTTAGCTTTGGAAGAGGGCTTTTTGCCGGGGAAGGGACAGTGCGAAGTGCCATTCAATCGTTTGTATCTTGATTATTCATTCATCTATCTTCTTACTATTAATAAAGTCCTCGTTTGGCTATGTAGTAGATATCGCTTTTTTAAACTAAAATTAGTATTTGTATACAGTTTTTCTCTTAAATCATTTCTATTTATTTTATGGAGGGATTAAAAGTTCATAGAATTTAAGATTCAGTGTGTTGAAAGTTAAAATAAATATATTCAGAATAAACTTATTGAAGATGCTTGTAAACTAAACTAAAAGTTCAAATTTAAATATAAACAAATTTATCAAAAGTACATATTACATCTATTTATAAGTCATGAATTAACATCTATAAAATTCTTCTCATTATTATTAATTTTTTATTGTAAAAATTTAACAGATTATATACAGGAACATTATGAAATAAATTACAAATGCATTATATGTCTTGTATAAAAAGTATAAAAAATATGTCAACTAATCATATATATATATATAATTTTTTCATAAAAGATTCACAAATTATCATTATATTTTAAACTGTAGCCTATAAAAAATAATATATTTTAATATAATGCTCTGAACTTATCGAATTTATTGCCTTATCTTCAAACATATAAAAAATCTTCAAATATAACTACATACCTATGACATAAGAAAATCATTAAAACTATATTGACAATATAGAAAGTTGGATATCGGGGCGTCCTTTATTAAATCACATTCTTTATTATAAACAAATAAAGAAAGCTGGCCGAGTCTTCCACGCGGAGAAATAAAGGTGTATGTCGTATTTGAGAGCATAGGAAGCAACTTTGTCCCCCATATTTTAGCTTTAGTTGACTTAACTGGAATATAAATGTGCCAATTGAACTTTTAATATACTTTATAATTCATCTTCTTCCAATAAACAAGAGCTCTTTGCGAGTTCAAGTCCCTGCCTTTTGGGGTCATAATGGGGTTGTAGATGTAGAAATTGTTTGGAAAATTATTTTTTAGTTTCAATTTTGTGTATGTCAAGAGGATATGCAAATAGCACTGGATGAAAATAGACTAAGTGATGCTTGGAAGGCCTTCAAATTATTGAGAAATAATGGGGCATTTCCTAGCAAGAATTCAATAAATAGATTAGTGAAGGAGCTAGCCTTTGCAAATGATTTGTCTGGCCTCAAATGAGCTTTTGTCACTGTAGTTCTTGTGTTGGAAAAATATCCATAGAGCATGTTGGAAATGGATTCGATACTTGGTTTGGTTTCCATCCTTGAAAGAGCTAAAATGTTTGCACTCGCTTCAACCCTTATGAGAACACTGCTGAAAAATGGGTTTCACTCTCATCTCAATCAGTGGAGTTCGGTATTGGAGCAAATGTCCACAATCAAGGTTGCCACTCCATTATCTTTGGAAATTTTTGGGGAAGTTATCCATTTTGTGAGGAAAGATGGTGAATTCGTTGATCACATGAAACTCGATATAGGTGCCTTTAATATTGCTCTCAGTGCTTGCTTGATACTTGGTTCAGTAGCAAAGGTAGAGGGGCTGTTGAAAATGATGGCTGTGTTGGGCTTCAAGGGAGATGGAAGAAGCTTTGGCATTATTGCTCAGCTTTATGCCAAAAAAGGTTCTAAGGAAAAAATTGAGAGTTTGGATAATATGATGCATCAATATCAGGTAAGTCCTGATCAACAGTTCTACAACAGCTTAGTTAGTGCATATTTAGGTGTAGGTGATTTGGAGGCTGCTTCAAAAAGTATATTTCTTATGTTGAAAAGGGCATGTAGTTTTGTGGACCTAGTGAGATTTGAATTAGGTGATGAATCCTTGGAACTCGATATAGACGAGTTTCCTGATGAACAAATTTACCACGAACTTGTAAAGGGTTTTTTAGAGGTAGGAACTATGAAAGACTTGGCAAGATTTGTGCACATGATGTTGAAGGGAAATTGGTGACTTTGAAATTCCGCTCCCATTGCTCTCTAAAAGCTTCCACAAACAACTACCAAAATCTTTTCGCTTGACTTGGAAGCTTCCAGAATGGCGACCAACCACACGTGTCTTGATTTGCACTCCTATTTACTATTCATGGATAGTTGTTTATTATAAATTCTCAAAATAAAAAAATAAGAAAAACCCCAAGAAAATATGTTCAACCAATAGGAAATTGAGATTTTTCATTTGATAAATAGAATTTTTTAAATATTTGCACTTAAACTTTATAGTATGTGAATGCTCGGCCACAAATTTTAATTAAGGTGGGGTAAGAAAAAAAAAGTTACCTTCGTCAATGTAAATTGTGTTTGCAGGTGCTAAAACATTTTCTTTCACATTGGTTGGATGATAAACAGTCTTTTTTCCAATATTCTTTCATTTATCATTTCATGAATCTTTATCAAATATATTTTTTAAATCAATAAATAATTTTCTATGATTTTTTTGGAAAGTCAATATTAATGAGCAAGCCACTCTCAGAGTAGTTTATAAAAAGTCTCAATAAAGTTAACATCAACATGCTCAGAGGGTAATTGAAGATGATTTAGACGTCATTAAGGATATGTAACTAATTTTTCAAAGTTAAATAATTTGTACAAATTCTATTATCATTCTATCATTAGATATTTATTAAAATTATTATTTTTTCTATAGGTAATTATTATTTTAATTTTAAATATGAATATATGAGGTAATTAAGTTGATTGTAATTATTTTCTCAAAGTTAAATTGTACAAACTTTAAAATGTCATTTTATCAACTCATTTTTTTATAATCACAATTTAAATTATGAATATGAATATTTATCGAGCTATAATTGAAAATTATGCAAATCTAAACAAGTGCCATATAATGACTTAGTACTTGCCTTAATTAATTACAATTTATATTTTATATGTAAATTGTATTATAATTTAATTATATATTTAATATAAGTATAACATATATTATTTTTTAAATGTTATAACATTTTATAATAGATTTTGTAAAACTATATTGGTAAATTAATTATATTAAAAATAAATTTTGTTTATGATCATTTAATAAAAATATAAACAATTTTAATTTTATTTTATTTTAATGCGTTAGATTATAGATATAATATTTAAAATAAAATAAAATAAACTAGTTCAAAATTTTATGTAAATAAACATAAGTTACATTAAAAAAAGAAATTGTACAAAGTAAATAGTTTTAACCTATTAATAATCTAAAATATAATTTTATTTATGTATAGTTAATATTCTTAGTTATCATAAATGTTTCTCTATCTTTAAAATTGCTTGGGAGACATAGTGGTTCATGAAAATCCTTTATAAGACCCCAATTTGTTTAGCCACTAAAATAAAAATAAAATTTATTTTATAAATTTATAAATTTAAGAAATGTGCATCTATCATATAGAAAATATTAAATGTATTGTGAAATAAAAATAATAATTTTATTTGATTCGTAGGAATGAGTAATATTAATCACTAGTTATGAAATAATGATTATAATAGTACAATGCTTACAACAAGTACTAAGAAAGATTGAAACTCAATTCATAATCCTTTTGAAACTTATCTATAGTTCTTTTCGTCAAATAAATGATGAGAATCATGTATACATATCCATTAAAATTAAAATGGTTAATTATTTTTTCAGTGTCAACCTATACAAACTTTATCAAAATCACAACTTTCAATTACAACTACCATTCTACCACCTATTTGTCAAAATCACAATTCTATAATTTAATATAAATATCTTCATTTGGAGGTAATAAGTTGATGCCATTAGTTTTCAAAAGTCAAATTGTACAAAATTTAACTACTATTATATCAACATATTTATCAAAATTACAAATTTAAATATTAATATGAATAACTATCAAGCTATAGTTGAAAGCAATGTTATTTAAACTCAACTTGCAATGGTTTTTAGATATATAACTTCTTTTCTTCATTGATTATGAATCATGAGAGTTATATACATATCAATTGATAAACATATCTTGAGAGGAAGGTGTAATAGATAAGTAGGCTACAAATCCATTCACCTTGAGTTTGGGGTGTTTTAGTCAACATGCTCAACAATAATTTTTATAGATAAGTAGTATAGTGTTGGTTTGATGACAAGAAAATATAATTGCACTTTAATGCATTGTATTCATATAGTTATGTTGAGGGTCTAGAGCCATGCTTGACCTACTAATTATGCAAACTACGCAGGGTAAGTGCACAAAGTTGTGGTGCCAAAAGGGGGGTATAAGTGGACACCTTTTTCCTGAAATTTACAAATTTTGAACTTCAACAAGAATTTGAAGATAGTTACGCTCAAAATTTTCAGATATGACAAAAACAAAAGTTGTAGTCCTTTGAATCTAGTTTCTAAACTACTAATTTTTTTTCAAAATGGTTTAGTGTTAGGTCCTCAAAAAAGGGGGCCACAAAAAGTGGTACTGTTTATTCCAAAAAAATATAACACAGTACAAAGTGTGGCCCCCCTAAAATTTGAACTTTTTTTTTGAAATTCTTTAATCGCTCTGGTCAAAAGTTACTTAACACTATGTAGTTTATCCTAGATTTTTCGGGTAATTTTATAATGTGTATTTTTTTTTTTTAATGAATTTTTGAACTAGACACATCCCAAAAACATGAAATATCTGTGTGCTCCTCCTAGAAATAATTGAAAACTAATCTAAAATCAAATACTTTTTTTTCAAAGTGTGTAGAATGGAGTCTAGTTTGTAAAAAACTAAGTTCTTACAAAATTCGATGAACGAGCTAAAATCTATAGCCCAATTAGTATGTGGTGGTTTTTGACAAAAAATGAACATACATTCAAAAGAAATTATAGATGAAAGGCTTGAAATAGTTCAATTTAAAAATAAATTATATGGTTAGATAGCTAACACAGAGACCTATAATGCTATGTAACCTGATCTTATCGATACCCAACCACGAGAAATCTTGAAGGGGAGCACAGAAGAAAAAATAATTATTTTTTGTATGTTTGCTGGAAAACACGTCTCAGGCCTGTTCATCAAATCCAAACCTTTGGGTTGGATCTCCAAGGAAAAACCAAGCCTTAGGCTTGGGTTTAATTAAGGTGCGTGTGCCCTATAGCGCATATGCGCTATTTAAACCTCAGTTCTAAATAGCACGTGCATGCTATAGTGCACACACACTATAGTGCACATGCACTATTAAGATCTAAGTTGCAAAAGAGAACTAGGTGGGGGGGGATAGGGGAATGGCTATGTGTGTGTGTGAAAGAGATAGAGAGAAAGTAGGGAATAGGAGAGGGGAGAGAGTACATGATGGGAGAGAGAAAGTGAGAAAGAGTAGGGGTGGCAAAGAGAGTATAGGATGAGAGAGAGAGTAGGGGTGGAAAAGAGAGTATATGATGAGAGAGAGAGAGTAGGGGTGGCAAAGAGAGGAAGTGTGAGAGAGAGTAGGGGTGGAAAAGAAAGAGTGCGGGATGGGGGAAATAGATTTAAAGTAGGGGATGGGAGAGAGAGGAAGTGTGAGAGAGAGTACAGGTTGGGAGAGAGAGATTAAGAGTAGGGGATGGGGGAGAGAGACAGTAGGCGATGGGAGACAGAGTGGGAGAGGAAGAACTTGAGAGAGAGGAGGATGCGAGTGCATGTGTGTGAAAGAGAGAGAGTATGGAATGGGAGAGGGGGAAGACAAAGTAGCTCAAGAGAGAGTAGGGGATGGAAGAGACAGTAGGCGATGGGAGAGGGAGTGGGAGAGGGGGAGAGAGGGGGGAATAGAAATGTGTGTATGAGAGAGAGAGAGAGAGAGAGAGAGAGAGAGAGAGAGAGAGAGAGAGAGAGAGAGAGAGAGAGAGAGAGAGAGAGAGTAGGGGATAGGAGAGAGTGTGAAAATTTAAGAGAGACTAGAGGGTAGCAGAGAGAGAGAGAGAGTGGAGAGGGAGAGAGTGAGAGTGAGAGAGAGAGTAGGTAGTGGGAGAGGGAGTGGGAGAGGGAGAGAAAGTGAGAGAAAAAGTAGGGGATGGAAGAGGAGAGAGGGGGGATGGGTGTTTGTGTGTGAAACTGAGAGAGTCAAGAATGAGAGAGGGGAGAGAGAGATAGAGAGAGTAGGCAATGGGAGAGGGATGGGAGAGAGGGAGAGGGAGAGGGGGAGAGAGAGAGAGAGAGAGAGAGAGAGAGAGAGAGAGAGAGAGAGAGAGAGAGTAAGCGGTGGGAGAGGGAGTGGGAGGGAGAGAGAGGTGGAATGGAAGCATTTAAGAGAGATAGAGTAGGGGATGGGAGAGAGTAGGTAGTGGGACAAGGACTGCGAGAGAGAGAGGGGGGGAATGGGAATGTGTATTTATTTATAAGAGAGATAGAGTAAAGGATGGGAGAGAGTGTGAGAGTTTGAGAGAAAGTAGTAGGGGATGGGAGAGAGAGTGAGAGTAAGAGATGGGAGAGAGAGAGAGAGAGAGAGAGAGAGAGAGAGAGAGAGAGAGAGAGTAGAGAGGAAGAAAGAGAACTTGAGAGAGATAGATAGTAGGCAGTAGGAGAGGGAGTGGGAGAGGGAGAGGGAGAGGGAGAGAAATAGGGGGGATGGGAGTGTGTGTGACAGATGTAGAGAGTAGGGGATGGGAGAGAAGAAGAAGAGTGGGGGGATAAGAGTGTGTGTATCTATGAAAGTGAGAGAGTAGGGGATGGGAGAGAGTGTGAAAGTGTATAAGTAGGGGGTGGTAGAGAGAGTACAACGATGGGGGAGAGAAAGTAGGCGATGGGAGAGGAAAAGAGAGAGGGGGGATGGGAGTGTGTGTGTAAGAGAGACAGAGCAGGGGATGGGAGAGAGTGTGAGAGTGTGAGAGTAGGGGGTGGCAGAGAGAGAGAGTACGACAATGGGGGAGAGAAAGTAAGCAGTGGAGAGGGAAAGAGAGAGGGGGGATGAGGGTGTATGTGTAAGAGAGATAGAGTAGGGGATGGGAGAGAGTAAGAGTGTGAGAGAGTAGGGGATGGGAGAGGAGAGAGAGAGTAGGGGATGGGGGAGAGTGTGAGAGTGTGAGAGAGTAGGGGATGGGAGATGAGAGAGAGAGTAGGGGATGGGGGAGAGAAAGTAGGTAGTGGGAGAGAGAGTGGGAGAGGCAGAGAGAGCTTGTACAAGATGGGAGAGAGAGAGAGAGTAGAGAGGAAGAGAGAGAACTTGAGAGAGAGAGATAGTAGGTAGTAGTAGTGTGAGTGTAAGAGAGAAGGGGGTGGTAGAGAGAGTACGTCGATGGGGGAGAGAAAATAGGCGGTGGGAGAGGGAGAGAGAGGGGGAATGGGAATGTGTGTAAGAGAGACAAAGTAGGGGATGGGAGAGAAGAGAGAGAGTAGGGGATGGGGGAGAGAAATTAGGTGGTAGGAGAGGGAGAGGGAGAGAGATAGGGGGGATAAGAGTGTGTGTGAGAGATCTAAAGAGCCGGGGATGGGAGAGGAGAGGGGGTGAGAGAGGTAGAGAGAGTAGGTGGTGGGAGAGGGAGAGTGAGAGAGAGTAGGAAGAGAGAAAGGGAGGGGATGGCAGAGAGAGTATGAAGGATGGGGAGTGATGTGTTTACGTACTTTATAGTGTGTACGCGCTATCTCAAATCATCAAAAAATGGTCAAAAACCAACCTTGGGGCCCATTTCATCCATTTTTAACTTTTGGTTTGTTATGCTCTCTGTTATTCCAACAAAAAACATGGGTTTCAACATAGAAAACACTATTTCAACACTTTTGGAAGCTAGCAAACACCAAATTCAATCATTGGATACGTGATTTGAAGAATTTTTGAATATTCCTTTAATAGAAAAGGTTAGTGCAATCCATTTTAAATATTGTTTGTCGATATATAGATACAAATTTGATTATAATTTGATATGTTATGTAATATATAGTGAATTCATTGAAAATTGTATGTTTGAATGAAATGTTATTTCAAAATGGTTAGAAATTTGACAAGTCGTTTGATATATATTGTGTATTCGTTCAAATAATTATAATTTTTATATGTAATTGAATAATTTGTAATTTACACATTTTAAGTAATTCGGATGTTTGAATAATTTGACATGTAGAAATCATCATCATGCCAAGGAAGAAACCAAAGATTCAAACGAATGCAGATAGGGAGAGAGATTTGACAATTAAAAGAGATAAATGAAATTACTACGTGAACAAAGAAAATTGCAAAGCAATGATGAAGAATTGACTTTTGAAGAGGATCAAGAACCACCAGTACAAAGAAACAAGGAGGAAGAATTAGAAAGACAAAGAGAATGAATGAGTTTGTTATGCTCAAGAAGACAATTGAATTGTGAAGCTACACCATCCTTCAATGTTGGAGTCATATCGTCCGCTACACCATCTTCGAATGTTGGAGTCATATCATCCACTACACCATCTTCCAATGTTGAAGTCATATCATCCTCTCATGTTGAAGAGACAGTGATTTATAGATCTGACGATATACACACTCCATCATGTCATGTTGAAAGCAAAACATCAACACATCAAGTAGGTGATATTCCATCTTTTACATCTTATTGCCAAGGCACATCATCTTCGGTTCAGGGTACACAATACACTCAACCTTATATTGATGTTCAAAATGTTGAGAGAATTGAAGAGATTAGAACACCTTCTAGAATTCATTTTAGAAAACCAAAATATTTGATTGATTGATACTAACATTTTGAAATCAATGCCTGAGAAGATTAGCAAGCGTACTTGTCAAAGAAAAGTTAATCATATGTGGAGATTATTTTTTGAAGAATTAAATATTACAGGTCAATGCCAATTATTTGTTGAAATGATGAGAAATTTGAAATTTAGGCTTATCATGAAGAGTTTTGGGCTAAGAATGATGGATGATTCAAATGAAAGAAATATTGTAAAGAATCTAATGAGTGCTTATGAAAAAGTGGGTTCTAAATCACGCACCAAAGATAGTAATATCACAAGACGAGTACTCACATTGACAATAGTAAGTAGCCAAATGAAGAAAGCTCAACCATGAGAAAGACAAGAAAAAAATTAAAAATTGGTAGAGGTACCTTAAGGAGAGCCATGCTAAGGCGTGAGAGATTAGAAGATCCAACAAAAAATGAGTTATGGACATTTAGTGGTAGACTACCACGTAAGGATAAAGAAATTAGTGAAGCCTTGAAATCATTGATCGAAGATTTCTGGAAAAATAACACGTGTTTCTCCTAATCAAAGAGATGTTGTAAGAAGGAGGATTGGTAGCCAAAATCACGAGCCACATGTGAAACATTTTTTGGACTCAACTCAAACACAATTTTTTGCAAAATTTATTGGTATGTATCTTCAAATTCGAATAAGTCAAAGATTTTTTGAGATGGGTAAACCTTTTTATGTGAAAATAAATCACACACGCACAACTTGTTGTTGTAGGATACATTTTGAATTTTCTAACCATTTTGATGTTTTTAGGCACATATGCGTAGTTTTGCAGGATTGTGACATAAAAGAGCCACCAAGATCTTCAAGGGAATTCATATCCAACATTTTATGTGAAATAGGGGACATCCAACAATTTTACAAGACATCATGCTTGGATGGTACGTGCTTATTTTGTGGTTCTTTGCAACTTTTATCAACTTGTCAACATATGGATAGTACACATGCAATTGGAAATGAAATAGTAGATTACGAAAAATTCAAGATAGTGACATATGCTCTAAAAGATGAGAAACATGGTAAAATATGTGATCTAGTTATTGAAAAGATTCTAGTGTATGAGTTCATGAAGATTTTTGTGAAAAGATTATTTACGAGTATGCAAGGCATACCCATAGAGTTTGATGGTTGGATTTTCAATTCAAGTTGTGCAAGGATACATTTCCATTGGATACCATTGTTTTGGTTGTAGATTTTGCAGAGAACTACACACTACAACCATAAAATGAGGTGCAAGAAAAGTTTTATACATCTCAACAGGTTTCCATATTTGTTCACATAACATTCATGCATTCACCTACAAGTACAAAGGATGACAGGAAGATTTTGAGGGAGTACCATTTTTACATCAGCGATGATCGATCACTTTCTACGAAGTTTGTGCATGGTTGTTTTCAACTATTTTATGGAGATTTGGCTAACAGGGGCATATCATATCGTCAACACATTATTTGGTCAGACAATTGTGCATCTCAATTCAAGAATGCACGAATGTTCTATTGGTTGATAAGGATGCACAGGTTGTCTAGAATTCAATATATGTGAAATTTCACAGAGGTTGGTCATGGCAAGGGAGAGCACGATGGTGCAGGTGCATGCATTAAAAGAGCCTTGGCTTCTGAAGAACTAAAGTACAAAGATGGAGCAATATTGATAGATGCAAAATCCATCATCCAATGGTGTAACGCTACAATGGGTCCAGGTAAGGAAGGTGAGTCTACAGTTCATAGATTTTTTTGGTTGATATATAATACTAACATTGCACCATATCAGGATTGTTGCACACTAACAGGATCTAGTGAGTTACACTCTTTTAGAATCTCTAATGTAGGTTCATGGAGTATCCACACACGAAAAATGGCATGCTATTGTCCATCATGTGCAGAGGAAAATTGGGATGACTGTGAGTCAACTAAAAGGGTGGACAAATGGGATATACGAGTTTTGGACCCAATTGACACCTATCGTCCCCCACAAGCACTGGAAATGGTAGAGATGGATTCATCTATTGACTTGTACCACTTGTCAGATCTAGTGCAACTTGGTTATATATATATATATATATATATATATATATATATATATCTTTGTAATTTCAATATGCAACTTTATAACTTTTACCCAAGTATTTTTTGAATTAATGACCGCATTTTGTACATTTGTCACTGCAGGCCATGTTTTTGCTGTTATTGCACCTGAAGACAATGAAGAAGGGACATATTTTTATTTGTGTCATTGTGTTGAAGCCAAACAAAAATTGGATCACTCAGTTATAAATGGTGAAGGTTTAGAGTACCATGTCGGTGCGGTGGTTGTAACAGGCACATGGCTTGGACGGGCACATGGCTTGGATGATATCCTATGAAGAATCCTAACTTGTGGTTATTTGAGGATTGGGAAACAAAGAGGAAGATTCTTCATTATTCAAACCTTGTTGTCGCATCACATGTCCACTTGATAAAATATGGTGGAAAAACACATAATAAAATTCTTTGGAAAGTTCGCGAGTCAGACCATGAGGCAATACTTGAGACATTAAAATGTCAAGCAGATCCAGTTGGCTCTGTATATGCTACTTTAGTATGTTAGAAACACTAAATTAAAACAATCAAAAAACATTTGCATACTAATTTAACATAACTTCATGAGAGACAAAGTGAAGTCTTCAAATGAGAATATGAGCCATGGATAGGCTCTCTCAATGAGGATGATCAATTGATGTAGAGGTGTGTCTAATAGCTAAGATGGCTTGATTATGTATGTATGCTCAAATGCTCAAATGGGCTTCAATGGAGGATTTTTGATAGATTTTGGTGAATGGATTTGATGTAAAAATGGCTTCTCAAAATGGCATTATGGCTTTAATTTCTAGATTGTGTTAAAATGGCTTGGGAGAGGATTCCTTAAATAGGCAAAGGGCTTGAGGGATCAAGGGCTAGGATGCAAGGATGGGAAAAAGCTTATGGAAGGTTTAGATTGAATGAGAGGAGAGCACATAGATTGTGCTTCCTTATAGCCAATCAGGGAGTGACACATGTCATAGAGTCATTGGTTAGAGCAAGAGGGGTTGAGGGGTCAACAAAGGAGGCTCAAAGCTCATAAAGACCCTCATAATGGCTTGTAAAAGCAATGAATGGGCTTGTAAGAGTCATTTATGGCTTTGTGGGCTTCATAAAGTTTTATGGTTGGGATATTTGTGAGAGAGTTGAGATATTTTGACTTAGGTTGGATTAAAAAAGTCTTAATCTTGACTTAGGAATGTGCAAATTATTAAGGCTTGGATTAGGCTTGGGTTAAGATTAGATTAGGCTTGTTAGAGATGGGCAAGTGGATGGCATTTAATGAGAGTGGGTGAAGGAGGCGATATTCGTTGGCTTTGGCTTGGGTTAGCAAGTCTTAACCCATGTTTAGGGAATGTGACAAGGTTAGGGGGGGGATTAGGATTAGGGTCAAAGATAAGGATTGACATCTTCTAAAAGAGCCTAGGCTTTGGATGAGGATGAATACTTTCTAGAAGAGTCTAGAACTTCCTAGGATGAGGATAAATAAGGTTTTTAGGAAATAAATAAAGTTTTATTTATTTGAAGGGTTGGGTTGAGGAGATATTTATTAAAATATTTTTAATAAACATGAGGATTAATATTTAATCTTGATTAAATATTTTGAGTTGAGATTAGGTGTAGGAAATGATGGGATTAGCCTTTAATCGAAATTAAAGAAGGATTAGAAGATTTTGGAAGAGGTTAGTGGTCTTAAGGAAATTGACTAAGTTTTGGGCAAAAAATAAATAAATAATTTATTTTGGGATTTTTGGTCAATTTATTAATTAAATAATTAATAAATAAGGAAATAATGTTTAAATAAGATTTAAAAATTTTTGGGAGGGATTCCTTAATTAAATATTTTTAATTAAGATAAAGGGATTTAATGGCATAAAAATAAATAAATAAATTAAACAAATAATTAATTAATAAATGATGATGTCATCAGGGACTTTTTCAAAAAATAAAAACACTTTATTTTCTAAAGGATTTTTAGGTGTCTACATTTTGCCCCTCTTTGACATAGTGTTGAAACAACACTATTTCAAAGAAGTTTAGATATAAACGACATGGAGATGACTTTATGGAGCAACACAGTTGCCCCAGTCTCGGGCAAAAGAGAGAGAATGGACTGCATGATGCCCCCTCAAGAAGGCGGTGGGGAGAGAAAATGAGGCTCAATGGTTTCTTGAAAAATACAAGAATCCGAGATGAGCAAGGAGACTCAGATTGGCAAAGAGAAGGGGCTAAATTAGCTCAAACTCTCACTACAGCAGAATGATAAAGGGAAAATCAGAGGCACAAAATAAGCTTAAGACTTCAAGGGAGACGAAGGATGAAGGAGCGGAGCGCTATAAAAAAAAATCTAGGATAGGGAGATGGATGATGAGATGATAAAGCTGATGCAATAGGATTTCAAAGAGCTAGATTGGCGAGAGATGAGTTTCGGAGATCCCTAGGACTAGGATTGTGGATCTAGAAAGATGAGGCTTGGTGGATTGATTGGATTGATGGATCCCTAAGACTAGGATTGTGGATCCCTAAAGCTAAGAGTGATGATTGATTATGAGAGATGTAGTTGCACAAGTTGGGGCAGGAGAGATGAATGCTGGATATAGATGGGGGATAATGGAGATGAAGGGAATCCATTGAAGCCTTTTGAACAGGGGGATACTTCAAAGAGAAGTACCACCATGTAGTTGAGCACTAGATTTTCTATAGGACTATTGGTTAATTGCCAAGGGTACCAAGAACATCAAGGCCTTTTCACCAACTGTCAAGAGGACTGACAAACTTGACTCAAAACAAACATGCAAGGATTGCCCCAATAGTACACATGAATCCCAAAGGAAGTAGCATGGAATTGACACTGGGTAACCCACAATCAGAAAAGAAAAACAAACAAAAGACCTGATCAAAACCTTACGCTTAGATTGCCCCATTCGGAGTATACCATGATATGGAAGATCATGGCAACCTTGAGGAGGGAACAAAAACATTGCTTGGAAAAGATACTTCAAGACCCAAAAGGGAAGATTCCAAATCAAAAGAAAGTGAAAATCTAAAAGAGAACCGTTTGCCAACGAGATGGGTAGGACGAGGTACTAACGGACCAAGATCAGACATGAGGAAAGCTATATCCTACAAGGATCTATCAGAGAGCACCTAAGCTGGTGGATTTGGATTAGTGATGCACTTGGAAAGCTGAACTAAGAAGGATAACACTTTGGTGATAGGAGATCTAGCTAAAGGATGCATTTGGAATTGCTAACCAAGGGTTGTGTGATGTGTGTAAGATGCTAATCAAGGATGAACTGACATGAAAGTTGGATAGATACAATGGTACTAAGCGAAAGAGGATGTACAAGCTGACAGACCAAGATATGTTACAAATGTACAAGGTTGTTTTGGACAAGATTGGATATACAAGCTATGATACAAGGTATGATACAAGCATTGGATACAAGATTATTTACAAGCTATACAGGAGCTCCGAATGATAAGATAACAGGATGGCTCAAGTTGGTGCAAGATGTAGAAGCTAAGGATGAGGTGATAGTAGAAGATATGGATTTAGCAGGTGCATCCAATGATGCTGATAGATGTGCGACCAAGGATGGGGACAATGCTAAGGTTGGTGGTAGCTGAGCTGATAGATGGTGCTAGAGTGAATGGCTAATTAGAGGATGAGATTGGATTTGCATGAGGATAGCCTAGAGCGAGATACCAATGACAAGGGAGGATGGACAAGATAAGATCTCCAAGGAACACAGTGCCCCCAGTCAAAAGATGACATGCAAAAGGAGGTCTTATGATGGATGTGATAGGATTGAAGCTAGGATGGAAAAGCTAAAGGTGCTAGTGAGATGGATGATAGCTGGGATGATGGGGTGAGGTTGAAGAAGATAAGTGGATAGTGATAGATAAAAGCTGGAGGATGAAAGATAGGTGGATAAATTGGAAGATGGAGCTGGATGGCAAGATGTGACCAAAAAGCATGAGAATGATAGGCTAAGCTGGGGATGGCTGGATTACGCATGACACTTGTTTGTCAATTTTTCATCATGGTACTTGTCCAAGGCACTTGAATTGCCAAGTTTTCACCAGTGGACACTTTATTTTTCTTTATTTTTTTTCTTTTTTGACTTTGGATTTAGCTGGAATGATTTTGGCTTTCTTCAGTTGTTTTTGTCTTTTTTGGGATTTTTCACTAGCTGTTGGAATGTTCAATTTTTTTGCTAGCTGTTGGTACACCGGATTTGTGATTTATATAATAGATTGGATTAGATGGGATTGATGGTAGGAGATTGAGGGATGAAAAGGCTAGAAAGGAGCACGAGATGGGGATCCTTGTAGGATCAACATTGGCACATGTTGGGACGGGTGTGAAAAGAGAATATGGGGGATAGATGGCAGACATGAATCACTGGATGGGGGATTACCAATGGTGGATGCCATTATGCATTGGGTTTCAACTTTTTTCTTTGGGATCCACATGGTTTTGGATATTCTTTTCATAGGCTTTTGCATTGTTTGGCATTCTTTGATTGGATTTTTCCTTTTTGGAGTATGTCTTTTAGAATAGACATATGATTGCCTAGGATGTGGATTTTTAGCTTTATGCATTTTGAAGTTGGCATTCACATTGCTATGGTAAGCTTTGGGAAGATGGTTAGGAGAAGATTTGTGAGATGGAGAGGATATGTAGGAGCTGATAGTGGGAGGATGATGGATGATAGGTAGAGAGATGTGCCTTTGTTGATCTTGAATAGTAATGAAAGGAGTGGGATTTTTATGCTGGATGATAGGAGGATGGCTGATGGTAGATTTTAGTACATAGGGACCCAAAATGGATTTAGTAGATGAAGGGGGGATATGGTAGGTTGTTTTGGGTTGCAAAGATGGTGGAGGGGGGATGACATAAGATTTCTTGAAGGAGTGATGGGAGGCTGGCATGGTGGGCCTGAAGATAGGCTTGGTTTAGGGATGACGTGTACCAACACTTTTAGATGGTGAGCCTTTGGATACATATCCAAGACCATGAAATCCTAGATTATTTTGTGCAATAATAAGCTCTTTGATTCCTTGCTCTTGTGGTCATAAACCTTGACCTTGATAATGCCATCGATTGAGCATTTGAACGAGCTGAGGAAACTTTTTGCTTGTAGAAATTGGTAGAAGTGCTTCATTAGATGTACTGCAACGGGCAGATAATGTTATTAATTCTTTTGCTAAGAGGGGGCCACCATGGATGAATGTAAGTGTACCAAGAGGGTAGATTATAGATGGTGGAATAGCTTGGATAGGTGGTAAGATGGAAGCATGGAGCGGAGGAGATGGTAGGATAGGATCTTGATTTAGATGATGGGATGAAAAGATATCTTGCATTAAAGGAGGTATGGCTTGAGGTTTTGGAGATGGAGGGGATGGTGACTACACTATGGATGGAAGACATGGTACGATGATATCTTCATTTATGCTTTAGGGGATGTCAACATGCTTTTGGGAAAGATCTTGATAGGATTGGATTGGAGTGGATGGTGCGATAGGAGGTGAAGGGATGGATTCTTCAAAGGCAGTAGATGGATAGATGGGAGATTCGGTAGTGGAGATGGGTGAGTAGAAGATGGATGCATAAGGGTCATTATAGGAGATTTGGGAAATGCTTGGAGGTGATGTGGATAGGATTTGGAGGGATTTGATAGGTGGTGGGATTTTGATGCTTGCAGGCAATGGAAGGATTTTAAGCAATTTGATGGATGGTATGGGGATGATAGCTATGGGAGATGGAGGTGATATTATAGATGGAGAAGCTTCATCACTGAATACTTCACATGGTTGGATTAGATGACATGGCTTATCGACTGTTGGAGGCAGCTTTTCTTGTATTTCTTCTAGGAGATTCCTGGGAGACTCGTGTGTCAGAGGTGGAGGTGGTGGATTGATTGGAATAGCTGGTGTGATGGGGGTGGAAGATTGGAAGCTTGGTTGATTGGGTGATGGAGGAGAAGCTGGGATATGAGATGGCATGACTAGATAGTTTTGAGGAATTCTTGGATTTTGGGGGATGGTAGGCATAAGGCATCTAAGGCTCTCAAGATACCCGTCATAGTCAACAAGATTTTCATCATCATTGGAATAGGATGTAGCGGGAGAAAGGAAAATGTTACCAAACTCATCATGATAAGGTTGGGATTTCATGTTTTGATGATGAGTTGGATGGGGATGGGGTCTTGCATATGGATGAACACGAAAGCTCATGGTTGGATTTGGATTAAGCACAGATTTTGGATTGGTTGATGAAAGATTTCCTAGGGAGAGTCAAAGCTGCATGATAGACCTAAGGAGGATTGGTTGGAGATTGTTGGATTTCTTGTGGATGGAAGACTTCAAGGGTATGCTGTCAAAAAGTGAGAGTTTTGCTTTCCTATGTGCAGGATTGGTGGTTTTTGGTGTCAAATTGAGGATAGAAAAATGATCCTATGGGCATGACATGAGATTGACCACTTGTGGATCTCAACCTTTAGCTTAAGGTGATGAGGGATGACAAGTGACAAGGCTAGATTACCCTAGACAAAGTTCTGTTAAAGGGATAACCTTGGGGAGATTGAGGGATTTGGATAGATTGATTGGATAGCAAACTCTGGCAGAGTAACAACAATTCCTTAAAGGCTTGGGTGATTTTGGATTGGGTTGCTAGCTGGCTGGGGGGATGATTTGGATGGACTTTGGATTTGGGATTTTTCTAAATCAAAGAACTAGATAGATTCGGTTGTGGCAGGGGAGCTTGGATGATTTTCTGATGAGGCAATGACTACGCTAAGTATGCCTTGAGCTGGGAGATTTTTGCTTTTTTAAAATTTTGACCAAAGGCAAACATTTATTCAAAAGCTATGAACAAACAAGAAGACAAAATTTTGGAGCAAGCATGTCAAACACACCAACATCCTAGGAAGCTTTCTACAAGGATGAAATTTGGTTTAGCTAGGGAGTCCTCGATATACGCAAGGTACATGAGGCCCAAATCCATAGATGAAACCAAAAAGATGTCACACAGCCGAGAGGAGTGGTAACCCACTTGTCCTCTTTCACTTCTCAAGGGTATAAAGTACCTTGAGGCTTAGCCCGAGTGACAGGATTTTGATCCCAAGAGAGGTGTCTTTGGATTTACCTCCCGATCTTTATACTCTGCCGGAACGCTGGAGTTGAGGTCGTCCCAAGGGGTGATGAAATCCCTGAGCAAGCCTCCTAAAACTTGAACAAGATTTTGGATCCTAATCTTATGCACCTAAGATGGCCTTGAAAGATGACAAGGGGAGAGAAGACTTGGATGATCTTGGGCTAAAAGATAGAGTTCTTTTCCAACTAACGCTTAAGTTTTTTGATTTAGACTTTTTAAAAATACACGTGATTAAGATGCAAAGGTTCAATTCCAATTTGAAATGTGCCAAAAAAAGAGAAGTGATCAAAGAATGAATACACCAAGAAGATTTAGGGTCAATAAAAAGTAAACTCGCGCGCCCAGAGGCCCTCCATGTCAAGTATCGATTGATTTTCTTTAAAGCATTCAAGATTGAGTGTGAGTTTGTTTTAAGCCCAAAACAAAGATGTGTGTAAAGCTCAATTTCAAGCATGCGCCCGGAGGCCCTCCACGTCAAGATTTGTTCAATTTTTATGCCCAAATGAAGTGTTAGCGAGACTAATGTGCATTCAAGAAATTTTCTATCTTAGAAAAACCAATAAAAACTCAAGTGAGTGGAATTTGATTTTTGTGGAGCACTTAACACCTTCTTAGGTAGACCCATCCTCATATGTGGTGCTGATATTGCAACCAATGGTTAGAATGATGGGTGATTAAAGAGGGTGAGTCCAACAACAAATTCACTCAAAGTGTCTTTATTTGTTTTTATAAGTTAGAATTTTTTGAAAATGTGGATTCTTTTTATGCCCCAAAAGATGATTATTTGATCTATGGTGCACGAGCTCCGAGATATGCCCCATCAAAGATCGTAGCCCTGTGGAATTTAGTGACCCTTAGGGATATTCTAGTTCAGTGTGCCTGAGAATGTTCGAGCACTAAAGGGGACAAGACAAGGTTGGGGATAGGGTTTACCCGACCATGCAAAGCTAATGGAGCAGATAGTTTGATCCCACGATGAAAGATGAGAGAGATTTGGCAGTTGGCAACTTTGTACTGGCCAACACTGCAAGTTTGAGCATCACTCGAGATGGCATTGTAGAATGAAAATGGAATGTGATCTCCAAAAAGTGAGAGAGGTTATGGTAGGTCTTTGCAACACAGTCTTGTAGGAATTGGAATCTCATCCATATCTAGCATGAGCTCTTAGGTAGCCCTCATCAAAGATTGCAACCCTGTGGCATTTAGTGACCCTTAGGGACATTCTGGTTCAATGTGACTAAGAATGTTTGAGCACTGAAGGGGAAAATACAAGGTTGGGGATAGGGTTTACTCAGCCACCTAGAGCTAATGGAGTAGACAGTTTGATCCCACGATGAAAGATGAGAGAGATTTGGCAGTTGACAACTTTGTACTGGCCAACACTACAAGTTTCAGCATCACCTGAGATGGCGTTGTAGAATGAAAATGAAATGTGATCTCCAAAAAGTGAGAGAGGTTATTGTAGATCTCTGCAACACGGTCTTTTAGGAAAATGAATCTCATCCATATCTCACACGAGCTCCGAGATATGCCCCATCAAATATTGTAGCCCTGTGGCATTTACTGACCCTTAGGGACATTCTAGTTCAACGTGCCTGAGAATGTTTGAGAACTAAAAGGGATAAGATGAGGTTGGGGATAGGGTTTACCCAACCACCTAGAGCTAATGGAGCAGACAGTTTGATCCGACGATGAAAGATGAGAGAGATTTGGCAGTTGGCAACTTTGTAATGGCCAACATTGCAAGTTTCAGCATCACCCGAGATGGCATTATAGAATGTAAAAAAAAAGTGATCTCCAAAAAGCGAGAGAGGTTATTGTAGGTCTTTGCAACGCAGTCTTGTAGGAATTAAAATCTCATCCATATCTCTCACGAGCTCTGAGATATGCCCCATCAAAGATCGCAACCCTGTGGCATTTAGTGACCCTTAGGGACATTCTAGTTCAGCGTGCCTGAGAATGTTCGAGCACTAAAGGGGACAAGATGAGGTTGGGGATTGGGTTTACCTGGCCACTCGAAGCTAATGGAGTAGATAGTTTGATCCCATGATGAAAGATGAGAGAGATTTGGCAGTTGGCAACTTTGTACTGGCCAACACTGCAAGTTTCAGCATCATTCGAGATGGCATTGTAGAATGAAAATAGAATGTGATCTCCAAAAAGTGAGAGAGGTTATTGTAGGTCTCTGCAACACAGTCTTTTAGGAATTGGAATCTCATTCATATCTTTTACGAGCTCTGAGATATTCCCCATCAAAGATCACAGCCTTGTGGCATTTAGTGACCCTTAGGGACATTCTAGTTCAGCGTGCCTGAGAATGTTTGAGAACTAAAGGGGACAAGAAGAGGTTGGAGATAGGGTTTACCCAGCCACCCAGAGCTAATGGAGTAGACAGTTTGATCTCACGACGAAAGATGAGAGAGATTTGGGAGTTGGCACCTTTGTATTGGCCAACACTGCAAGTTTGAGCATCACCCGAGATGGCGTTGTAGAATGAAAATGGAATGTGATCTCAAAAAAAAGAGATAGGTTATTGTAGGTCTCTGCAACATAGTCCTGTAGGAATTGGAATCTCATCCATATCTCGCACGAGCTCCGAGATATGCCCCATCAAAGATTGCAGCCCTATGGCATTTAGTGACCCTTAGGGACATTCTGGTTCAACGTACCTGAGAATGTTTGAGCACTGAAGGGGACAAGACAAGGTTGGGGATAGGGTTTACCCGACCACTCAGAGCTAATGGAGTAGACAGTTTGATCCCACGATGAAAGATGAGAGAGATTTGGCAGTTGGCAACTTTGTACTAGCCAACACTGCAAGTTTCAGCATCACCTGAGATGGTGTCGTAAAATGAAAATGGTGTGTGATCTCCAAAAAGTGAGAGAGGTTATTGTAAGTCTCCACGACATGGTTTTGTAGGAGCTAGAATCACATCCATACTTTGCACGAGCTCCAAGATATACCCCATCAAAGATTGCAGCCCTATGGCATTTAGTGACCCTTAGGGACATTCTGGTTCGGCGTGTCGAATAATATTTGAGCATTGAATGGGATAGGATGAGGTTGGGGATAGGGTTTACTCGACCACTCGGAGCTAATGGAGCAGACAGTTTGATTCCACGATGAAGGATGAAAGAGATTTGGCAGTTGGCAACTTTGTACTGGCCAACACTGCAAGTTTCAGCATCACCCGAGATGGCATTGTAGAATGAAAATAGAATACGATCTCCAAAAAGTGAGCGAGGTTATTGTAGGTCTCTACAACATGGTCATGTAGGAACTAGAACCTCATCCATATCTTGCATGAGCTCTGAGATATGCCCCATCAAAGATATTTGAATTTACAGTGTTTAATGAGAATATAGTTGAGGCTTGCTTTACTTTTCTATGTTAAGTTTGGCTTTCAATTTTGTTTCCCTACTTATCTATGTGAAAGTTCCACTTTCATAAGTAACATGGATGCAATAATACTAAATTAAGTATAGGTCCATGATTCTAGAAGCTTCACATAGCTTCTCTTCAACTATGGATCTTGTAAGCATTATACCATGACTATTGGTGTTGTGAGAATATACAAAGCGTATGTATTGTTTGACCAAATGTCTTCAATAAACATGAACTATATGGAAGAAGATAAGACATGCAAAGTCTTTGAAAATTTTCTTCAAGAAATGTAAGGAGCCATGGGTGATTCATCCAAATTATTTGGTAAAATAAGAGGAGGAATGAATCAACCTTGATGATAGAGGCAAATGTTGAATAATATTTATTTAATCAAATTGTTTGAAAAAACTTTAATGACCTTTAAATACAATTGAAAGAAATGGAATTTATCTCCCTTACTCATGTAGATGAATAAAATTGGAATTTAAAAAAGAGAGGGACATCCACCATAAAACCATGCAATCATGCACTTCTTGATGGGAGTATCATAAGTTCATTGTTAGATGGATATGCCGAATGTGGAAGAATTAAAAGGAAAATATGTTGATTGATTGAATATAAAACCAAACATGTGGAATATTTAAAAATATATCATGGGGCTATTAATAAAATCAAACTAATAGAATCAAACTCTACAAACATGGGTTTTCAAACTATGAACAAAAAAAACATCATTATTGAGGTTTTAGCATGTTGGGCAAGATAGGGTCTTATTGAAGCTAACAAGAAGCATCATTGTATATAGTTTTTTATAGGCATAAAATTAAAGTGGCATAAAACCATTCACATGCAAAAACATCTAGAACATGTGATAAAATCATACTTTTAAACCATTCATGTAGCCATAGTCACAAATTTCAACAAAGAATTCAACCAACATAAAGGTGCTAAACTTTGTAAGCTATGGATAACTATTGATCTTTAAATATAAAAAAATTTGTATGGGTCTAAGGTAATATGCATTATGAAATTTCTTGACTTTCCAAAATATTATATCTTAAAATTCACAACCATCAAATCTTAGCATCCAATCAACTAATCCAGTAATACAAGCATCAAACCAATGTGATAACAAAAAATCAACGTTGATTCCATAAGGTCTAACAATATCATATAATTCATTTATCAATAATTTGAAACATCATAAGCATATGTCTAATAATGTCATACATGAAATATATGTAAAAAATGACATACATATAAAACATTATACAAAACATATGCCCAATAATGCCATATAGGTGTAAAATGTACATCATTAGATATATACTCTTTCCAACTAGGGGAATAAAATAAATCCCTAATTGTCTTTAATTGCCAACAAGTGGGAGATGGTGTATATAATGAGGTCTTCCTAACATGCTCACTAGTCCATTAGTCTAGAATCTTCTGTAACTCGACATGTTACAATCAAAATTATATGTGAATAAATAACTATTTTATATTAAAAAAAATATATATTTACACATAAAACTTAATATTTTCTTACAGCTAGCTGATAATTCCTCTGTATATACACCTCAGGGATACACTGATGGTCAGGAGTAATAAGACCCTAAAAAAACCATCAAAGTTATCACTCGATTGTGCCTATGAATTTTATATTGAATTTTAGTACTAATAAAATTTTAATGTAAACTCTTTCATACCTTAGTCATTGGCTTAGAACTAGTGAGTGCAATAAGGAATTGTTGATCAATACAATGATTAAGATGTAAAGGAATCTTTGATGTCAATAGCTGAAAATGATAATACATGAGACTCAAATGCAGTTATGAAGAAGGAGAGGTCATGTATAATGGTTTTGAGGAAGGCTAGAGTTCCATCTAGATGGTGTTGCAAAATGGCCAAGTGGAGGAGGAGATAGAAGAATAAATAGAATAAATGCATGAGAAGGAGGGTCATGTGGGCAATGGAAAATTTGGGGAGGGAAGCAATTAGGAGAATGGGTCAAATATGCTTCTCAACTAGAAGGAGAGTATTGCATTGGACACTGATACTAGTTCACCTCATAGCAAGATCACCAATGTTGGTGATGACTATAATCAAAATTTTACCTATAAGCCTACAAGACTTCATCCCTCGGTAGTGGTAATGGTGGTAATTATGGTTGAATGTGTTTGAAATAGAAAAAGAAAAGAAGGGTGTTTTGCATGACACTATTCACTCATTATAGGTTGTATGGGTTCAAACTCACAACCAAGCTTTTATACCATTATACAAATTACAAATTATAAGACTATGTGTTTCATGATAGTCACATTTTCATATTGGTAAATGAAGAATGACTTTTGGAAAAAACATAATAAATACTTCCAAATACAAATGAAGCCAATGTATTGTATTATAAGCTCGAATGGCAAACACCAAGCCCAAACATTTATTAAGGTGTAGCATTTATAATTATCAGGTTCATGTGAAGAAGTCATCGTTCATATTCTCATTGTTGTGTAATTTGATGATAAGAAGAATACAATGATATAGAGGTTGATAGTGACTTAAAACTTTACAAAATGCAATCAATGAGAATTTTACATTGAGGGGGGAGTAATAATCAATGTTTCATTCTCATTGTTTGACAAACTCTTATATAAAGAGGGAGTAGATAGATGATATGGTTTAGTCTTCTTTTGAGAATCTTAGTCATATTGGTTTAGAAGGATTCATGATATAACTACTATACTTAGTGTGACCAATTGATGCTAAAAACCTTAGTATTGATGCTACAAACCTTAGTATTGACATAATTTAACCTTTGCAATTCCAGGCATAAGATGATTAGCATACAATGGTACTTGAACAAAGAACGCTAATAAATATTGAGGATGTGAATTGATAATACCATTTCGCAGATGATTTTGGCATCTCACCCTTTATCACTTGTGCGTCAACTTTATTAGCCCTCTTCTTTGGTGACCTACAAATGAAGAATTAGCACAGTAAAAAATCTAAGATAAGATTAAAAAAATGGGTCCTATTAAAGAATCTAATATAAATTCAAATAATTTATCTAGATTCTAAACAAATCAAAACTAAATCTCATCACTTACACATCATAACAATAAGGTCCACCTTAGTCATGTGATAGTCTTGGGGAAGTTGTATTTGGATCTAATTGATCACTTTTTCTCTCTCTCCCAATTCAATCTAATGAGCCTGTAGACACCTAAAAATCCTTTAGAAAATAAAGTATTTTTATTTTCTAAAAAAGTCCCTGATGACATCATGATTAATTAATTAATTAATTATTTAATTAATTAATTTATTTTTATTCCATTAAATCCCTTTATCTTAATAAAAAATATTTAATTAAGGAATCCCTCCCAAAAATGTTTAAATCTTATTTAAACATTATTTCCTTATTTATTAATTATTTAATTAATAAATTGACCAAAAATCCCAAAATAAATTATTTATTTATTTTTTGCCCAAAAATTAGTCAATTTCCTTAAAACCACTAACCTCTTTCAAAATCTTCTAATCCTTCTTTAATTTCGATTAAAGGCTAATCCCATCATTTCCTACCCCTAATCCCAACTCAAAATATTTAATCAACATTAAATATTAATCCTCATGTTTATTAAAAATATTTTAATAAATATCTCCTCAACCCAAACCCTTGAAATAAATAAAACTTTATTTATTTCCTAAAAACCTTATTTATCCTCATCCTAGGAAGTTCTAGACTCTTCTAGAAAGTCTTCATCCTCATCCAAAGCCTAGACTCTTCTAGAAGATGTCAATCCTTATCTTTGACCCTAATCCTAATCCCCCCTACCCTTGTCACATTCCCTAAACATGGGTTAAGACTTGCTAACCCAAGCCAAAGCCAATGAATGTCTCCTCCTTCACCCACCCTCATTAAATGCCATCCACTTGTCCATCTCTAGCAAGCCTAATCTAATCTTAACCCAAGCCTAATCCAAACCTTAATCATTTGCAGATTCCTAAGTCAAGCTTAAGACTTTCTTAATCCAACCCAAGTCAAAATATCTCAACTCTCTCACAAATATCTCAACCATAAAACTTTATGAAGCCCACAAAGCCATAAATGACTCTTACAAGCCCATTCATTGCTCTTACAAGCCATTATGAGGGTCTTTATGAGCTTTAAGCCTCCTTTGTTGACCCCTCAACCCCTCTTGCTCTAACCAATGACTCTGTGACATGTGTCACTCCTTGATTGGCTGTAAGGAAGCACAATCCATGTGCTCTCCTCTTATTCAATCTAAACCTTCCATAAGCTTTTTCCCATCCTTGCATCCTAGCCCTTGATCCCTCAAGCCCTTTGCCTATTTAAGGAATCCTCTCCCAAGCCATTTTAACACAATCTAAAAAGTAAAGCCGTAATGCCATTTTGAGAAGCCACTTTTACATCAAATCCATTCACCAAAATCTATCAAAAATCCTCCATTGAAGCCCATTTGAGGATTTGAGCATACATACATAATCAAGTCATCTTAGCTATTAGACACACCTCTACATCAAGTGATCATCCTCATTGAGAGAGCCTATCCATGGCTCATATTCTCATTTGAGGACGTCACTTTGTCTCTCATGAAGTTATGTTAAATTAGTATGCAAATTATTTTTGATTGTTTTAATTTAGTGTTTCTAACATACTAAAGTAGCATATACATTTTGGCACGCCTGGTGGGACCCCGCATGGGTCATCTTCATTAGCTTTGTTAGTCAAGTTTTGTATGTCATTTTTTGATTTTGGCTAATTTTGTTTGTTTTTTTGATTGGTAGGATTGTATAAATTGGTTATGTAGGTCCACATGAGCATGAAGAAGACAAAGGAACTCATAGTCTATCTCATAGTGTTTGCAGATTTTTCAAGCTTATAGGTGGACGAAGCACATGGAATTCTTCTTCCCCTTCTTGTCTATATTCTTCTTCTATTCCGTCTACTTCTTCTTCTTCTTCTTGAGGGATCTTGGCCTTTTTTTTTCAAGGAAGCAAAATCATACACACTTTTTTTTAAAGTGCTTAAAATGAACTCCCAAATCATACTTAAATCCATTAAAAACTAAAAATTTGCTAAAAAAAAAAAATCTTTTAACAAGTGAAACTAAACCAATCCAATCATTTGCATCCTTGCAACATCAAGGTTTTAGATGTATTCATGCAAAGTTAGGAACACTTCATTTTTGAGAATTTAAAAAGAACTTCAAGTTTCCATTTCAAATGGTTCAAAATCAACACTAAGTGCACACTAAAATCTAAATCAAACTCAAAGCATCAATCAAGGATAAAATGAACCTCATTTGCAAATATTTTAAAGTTCTTTTAAAAATCTCATGAAAACTAAGAGTCCTAAATGGTTGCCAAAATTGTCCTAAAAGCTTTGTTATTTGTTCCAAACAAATGTCATGTTGCAAAATCTTGAATGTTTCCTAGGTTTTTCATGCATCAAAACAATCCAGGAATATCATTTTTTTAAAACATGCAAACTAGAAGACAAAATCTTGAATGAAAACCAAAGTCCAAAGAATCATTTTTACTTTTGAGTCCAAAAAAATATTGAATGATCTAAGGTTAAAACAAAGCACTTCAAAGTTCTTAAAACAACACACAAAATCTCAAATCTTGAATGCTCAAAGGAAAAAACTTGAATGTTTAATCACTTGTCTTTGAATGCATGTTGCTAAAAACACTCTTGAGTGCCATGGATTAAAATCAAGTTTTTTTTAAAATAATGAATGCATGATTAAAACAACAAATCCAATCTTGAATGCGATATGGATGAGATTCCAATTCCTACAGGACCATGTTGTAAAAACCTACAATAACCTCTCTCACTTTTTGGAGATCACATTCCATTTTCATTCGACAATGACATCTCGAGTGATGCTGAAACTTGCAGTGTTGGCCAATACAAAGTTGCCAACTGCCAAATCTCTCTCATCTTTTGTCGTGGGATCAAACTGTCTGCTCCATTAGCTCCGAGTGGCCGGGTAAACCCTATCCCCAACCTCATCTTGTCCCTTTCAGTGATCGAACGTTCTCATGCATGCTAAACTAGAATGTCCCTAAGGGTCACTAAATGCCACAGGGCTACAATCTTTGATGGGGCATATCTTGAAGCTTGTGTGAGATATGTATGAGATTCCTATTCCTAAAGGACCGTGTTGCAGAGACCTACAATAATCTCTCTCACTTTTTGGAGATCACATTCCATTTTCATTCTACAACGCCATCTCGGGTGATGCTGAAACTTGCAGTGTTGGCCAGTACAAAGTTGCCAACTGCCAAATCTCTCTCATCTTTCGTCGTGGGATCAAACTGTCTGCTCCATTAGCTTTGGGTGGCTAGGTATACCCTATCCCCAACCTCATCTTGTCCCCTTCAGTGCTTGAACGTTCTCAGGCACACTGAACCAGAATGTCCCTAAGGGTCACTAAATGCCACAGGGCTACAATCTTTGATGGGGCATATCTTAGAGCTCGTGTGAGATATGGATGAGATTTTGATTCCTATAGGATTGTGTTGTAGAGACCTACAATAACCTCTCTCTCTTTTTAGAGATCACATTCCATTTTCATTCTACAATGCCATCTCAAGTGATGCTAAAACTTGCAGTGTTGGCCAGTACAAAGTTGCCAACTCCCAAATCTCTCTCATCTTTCATCATGGGATCAAACTATCTACTCCATTAGCTCTAGGTGGCTGGGTAAACCCTATCCCCAACCTTGTCTTGTCCCCTTCAGTACTTGAATGTTCTCAGGCATGCTGAACCAGAATGTCCCTAAGGGTCACTAAATGCCATAGGGCTACGATCTTTGATGGGGCATATCTCGGAGCTCATGCGAGATATGGATGAGATTCCAATTCCTACAAGACCATGTTGTAGAGACCTACAATAACCTCTCTCACTTTTTGGAGATCACATTCCATTTTCATTCTACAGTGCCATCTCGGGTGATGCTAAAACTTGTAGTGTTGGCCAGTACAAAGTTGCCAACTGCCAAATCTCTCTCATCTTTTTTTGTGGGATCAAACTGTCTGCTCTATTAGCTTCGGGTGGCCGAGTAAACCCTATCCCCAACCTCATCTTGTCCCCTTCAATTCTTGAACCTTCTCAGGCATGCTGAACCAGAATGTCCCTAAGGGTCATTAAATGCCATAGGGCTACAATCTTTGATGGGGCATATCTCAGAGCTCGTGTGAGATATGGATGAGATTCCAATTCCTAAAGGACCGTGTTGCAAATACCTACAATAAAATCTCTCACTTTTTGGAGATCACATTTTTTTTCATTCTACAACGCCATCTCGGGTGATGCTAAAACTTGTAGTGTTGGCCAGTACAAAGTTGCCAACTACCAAATCTCTCTCATCTTTTGTTGTGGGATAAAACTGTCTACTCCATTAGCTCCAGGTGGCTAGGTAAACCCTATCCCCAACCTCATCTTGTCTCCTTCAGTGCTCAAACGTTCTTAGGCACACTGAACTAGAATGTCCCTAAGAGTCACTAAATGCCACAGGCTCCAATCTTTGATGGGGCATATCTCAGAGTTCGTGCGAGATATGGATGGGATTCCAATTCCTACAAGACCATGTTGTAGAGACCTACAATAACCTCTCTTTCTTTTTGGAGATCACATTTCATTTTCATTCCAGAACGCGATGTCGGGTGATGATGAAACTTGCAGCGTTGGCCAGTACAAAGTTGCCAATTGCCAAATCTCTCTCATCTTTCATCATGGGATCAAAAAATCTACTCCATTAGCTCTAGGTGGCTAGGTAAACCCTATCCTCAACCTCATCTTATCCCCTTCAGTGCTCGAACGTTCTCAGGCATGCTGAACCAGAATGTCCCTAAGGGTCACTAAATGCCACAAGGCCGCAATCTTTGATGGAGCATATCTCGGAGCTCGTGCGAGATATGGATGAGATTCCAATTCCTATAGGACCATGTTTTAGAGACCTACAATAACCTCTCTTTCTTTTTGGAGATCACATTCTATTTTTATTCTACAACACCATCTCGGGTGATGCTGAAACTTGCAGTGTTGGCCAGTACAAAGTTGCCAACTGCCAAATCTCTCTCATCTTTCGTCGTGAGATCAAACTGTCTACTCCATTAGCTCTGGGTGGCCAGGTAATCCCTATCCCCAACCTTATCTTATCCCCTTTAGTGCTCAAACATTCTCAGGCACGCTGAACCAGAATGTCCCTAAGGGTCACTAAATGCCATAGGGCTTCCATCTTTGACGGGGCATATCTCGGAGCTCGTGTGAGATATGGATGAGATTCAAATTCCTATAGGACCATGTTGTAGAGAGCTACAATAACCTCTCTCTCTTTTTGAAGATCATATTTCATTTTCATTCTACAATGCCATGTCGGGTGATGCTAAAACTTGTAGTGTTGGCCAATACAAAGTTGCCAACTGCCAAATCTCTCTCATCTTTCATTGTGGGATCAAACTGTCTGCTCCATTAGCTTTGAGTGGATGGGTAAACCCTATTCCCAACCTTGTCTTATCCCCTTCAGTGCTCAAACATTCTCAGGCACACTGAACCAAAATGTCCCTAAGGGTCACTAAATGCCATAGGGCTGCAATCTTTGATAGGGTATATCTCGGAGCTCGTGTGAGATATAGATGAGATTCCCATTCCTTTAGGACCGTGTTGCAGAGACCTACAATAATGTCTCTCACTTTTTGGATATCACATTCCACTTTCATTCTACAACGCCATCTCAGGTGATGCTAAAACTTGTAGTGTTGGCCAGTAGTTGCCAAATCTCTCTCATCTTTCATCGTGGGATCAAACTGTCTACTCCATTAGCTCTGGGTGGCTAGGTAAACCCTATCCCCAACCTCATCTTGTCCCCTTCAGTGCTCAAATTTTCTTAGGCATGCTAAACTAGAATGTCCCAAAGGGTCACTAAATGCCATAGAGCTACGATCTTTGATGGGGCATATCTCGGAGCTCGTGTGAGATATGGATGAGATTCCAATTCCTATAGGACCGTGTTGTAGAGACCTACAATAACCTCTCTCTCTTTTTGGAGATCACATTCCTTTTTCATTCTACAATGCCATCTCAGGTGATGCTGAAACTTGGAGTGTTGGCCAGTACAAAGTTGCCAATTGCCAAATCTCTCTCATCTTTTGTTGTGGGATCAAACTGTTTGCTCCATTAGCTTTGGGTGGCTGGGTAAATCCTGTCCCCAACCTCATCTTGTCCCCTTCAGTGCTTGACCGTTCTCAGGAACGCTGAACCAGAATGTCTCTAAGGGTCACTAAATGCCACAGTGCTGCAATCTTTGACGGGGCATATCTCGAAGCTCGTGCAAGATATGATGAGATTCCAGTTCCTACAGGACCTTGTTGTAGATACCTATAATAACCTCTCTTTCTTTTTGGAGATCACATTCTATTTTCATTCTACAATGCCATCTCAGGCAATGCTGAAAGTTGCAGTTTTGGCCAGTACAAAGTTGCCAACTGCCAAATCTCTCTCATCTTTAGTCATGGGATCAAAATATCTGCTCCATTAGCTCTGAGTGGCCAGGTAAAACCTATCCCCAACCTTGTCTTGTCCCCTTTAGTGCTCGAATGTTCTCAGCCACGCTGAACCAGAATGTCCCTAAGGGTCACTAAATGCCACAGGGCTGCAATCTTTGACGGGGCATATCTCGGAGCTTGTGTGAGATATGGATGAGATTCCAATTCCTACAGGACCATGTTGTAGAGACCTACAATAACCTCTCTCACTTTTTGGGTATCACATTCCATTTTCATTCTACAATGCCATCTCAGGTGATGCTCAAACTTGCAGTGTTGGCCAGTACAAAGTTGCCAACTGCCAAATCTCTCTCATCTTTCGTCGTGGTATCAAACTATCTGCTCCATTAGCTCTGAGTGGCTAGCTAAACCCTATTGCCAACCTCATCTTATCCCCTTCAATGCTCAAACATTCTCAGGCATGCTGAACCAGAATGTCCCTAAGGGTCACTAAATGCCCCAGGGTTGCAATCTTTGATGGTGCATATCTTGGAGCTTGTGTGAGATATGAGTGAGATTCCAATTCCTATAGGACTATGTTACAGAGACCTACAATAATGTCTCTCTCTTTTTGGAGATCACATTCCATTTTCATTGTAGAATGCCATCTCAGGTGATGTTGAAACTTGCAATGTTGGCTAGTACAAAGTTGCCAACTGCCAAATCTCTCTCATCTTTCATTGTGGGATCAAACTGTCTGCTCCATTAGCTCTAGGTGGCTGGGTAAACCCTATCCCCAACCTCATATTTTCCCCTTCAATTCTTGAACATTCTCAGGCACGCTGAACCAAAATGTCCCTAAGGGTCACTAAATGCCATAGGGCTGCAATCTTTGATAGGGTATATCTCGGAGCTCGTGTGAGATATGGATGAGATTCCAATTCCTACAAGATTGTGTTGTAGAGACCTACAATAACCTCTCTCACTTTTTGGAGATCACATTCTATTTTCATTCTAAAATGCCATCTTGGGTGATGCTGAAACTTACAGTGTTGGCCAGTACAAAGTTGCCAACTGCCAAATCTGTCTCATCTTTTGTCGTGGGATCAAACTATCTGCTCCATTAGCTCTGGTGGCCGGGTAAACCCTATCCCAACCTCTTCTTGTCCCCTTCAGTGCTTGAACATTCTCAGGCACGCTGAACCAGAATGTCTTTAAGGGTCACTAAATGCCATTGGGCTGCAATCTTTGATGGGGCATATCTCGAAGCTCGCGTGAGAAATGGATGAGATTCCAATTCATATAGGACCTTGTTGAATAGACCTACAATAACCTCTCTTACTTTTTGGAGATCACATTCTATTTTCATTGTACAATGCCATCTCGGGTGATGCTGAAACTTGTAGTGTGTGATGGAAGGATGTTAATTATATTGTTGGAAAGCATATCTAGCATGTCATTTTTGGAAAGACAAATCATGGCACTTGGTAAATGTTTCATAAGTTAATGAAATGTGTTACTACCAGATTACGTAAACTTAGGATTATATGATCTCCAAGAGTTTGGTTATGTTCTTTAGCACACCTTGGACACAAGGTAGTGTGTAGCTTCTACTCCCTCTTTGTGAGTAATGTTAGTCACTTTGTATATGTAAATTGGTTTTCAAATGGGTATGTTATTTTCAACCTTAATGGTTATGAAGGATTAGCTTGAATCAACTTGTAACTATCTAGCCACCAGATTTTTTGTGATTCCATCAAATATGGGTTTTGTTCGTATTTATTTATTTATTTATTTTTATTTGTTGTGCTCTTGACCTTTGTGACTTTGAATTTAAACTTGTGCACTTTGGTTTTTGAAATTTTATGTTCTTGAGGTGGCTAGGAGGTATGTTCTATGTTGCTAGTTATGTGTTGTGATGTTCTCTATTAGGTTCAATGTGGAACATTGATAGAATGTATAAGGGAGTAGATTACGAAGAACATACCATTCTCCTTTTTGTAATACACTATTTATTATGTTTTAATTAAACTCACTTCTAAATCCTATCTTCCACTTGGACCCATTCCTCTTTTGGAAATCCCTGAGATTGCCAATTCTTATTAATTCGAGTAGAGACAAGATGAACCAGATTAATACAGTGACCTATAGATCGAAGGAGGATGGTTAAGAAATGGTCTACTAGAGATCAGCCAAGGATAAGGATAGCATAGTAAGAAAATGATTATTTATCTGGTGGATATAAGTCTTTTATATAACAAACCATTTATATGCATAATAAAAGAACTGAATATAGATTTGAGACATATTGATCACCTACAATTTGATCATCTTCACAAGTATGCAACTTTTGTTTCACTATTTCATGCGGGTTTATTGAACTTTCTTTATGAGGTCATTTACAGATGGGATGTTCAAAGGTTGAGTTCCTATGGGCTATCAATACTTCGACTATACTTTAAGTCAACGATTATCAATATGGGAAAAAATGGAATTCGTTGTATTTTGAAGTACTGTGAAGATGGCCTTGCGTTTCCCCAGGAGTTTTAGAAATGGGAGACATTACATAAGAGAGTGAAAATGTTACTATTGCTTCAACACACATGACACCATTGGAAATGCAAATTTTGATGGTAATCATTTTTTGATAAAGGAGAGACTAGGGATGATCATTGTTACTATCTCTTTAGTAGTGGATTTTTGTTTTCTCTTGAATTTGGTGGTGGGGGATCAGTGGTAAGTCTCCTTGGATATTCCTTCTTATGATGTTAGTGACAAGTGTTGCTCTTTGAAAACACTTGTACAATCTTTTTTAAATTATTAGATAAAAAAAGAGAATTGTAAGTATTAAACATGATTAGTCTTTAGTGCCTAGAAGATCTTTATTTCCCCATCAATGCATTTAGAAAGTTAAGTTTTAAGAAGATCATAAATAGAAAAAATTAAAGAAGTGATTTAAACATTTATATTGATTGGAAACATGTGAGTCTTGAGTTTCCTCTGCCTTTTAAAGAGTGTTCCTTAGCTAGCAGACCTAATTCCACATTCCATAAGAGTGTCATTGCGCTAAAGATTTAGGAAACCAACTGCTCTAAGATAAAGCTTCCTGGTCAATAATAATCTAGCCTATTGAGGTACATAATACTTCTCAATTAAACTTGTGTTAATTCAATATTAATTTTGTAATTAACTACAATTTCAGTATCTGTTTACAGGGGGTGACTGAGAAAACTATTCGAGGTCCAATTTGAAAATTTATTTGTAAGGATCTCGACCAAGGTTCACAACTTCGATGATTAATACATTCATTCAGGCCAGAACCTCACTACAAAAAAATAATATATAAAAAAGGTAGTGAATAACGTCATGTCTAGACCCAAATCAACCAATGAAAGTCAAATCAGCATAATGTGGAACAACAATATATGCATTTAGTGGGTTGTCATAAAAAAGCTTTAGAATAAAATTCATTTCTAGAATGAGAAGACCTTAAAGAACATTTATGCTTGTAACACAAATGGCCATTCAAAATTGAATATGATTACAATATGTGAAATAGTATTACAAGAACTTGTAATGCTCTTGTGAACATCATGTTAATTCTTGTAAGAATCCCTAAGATGCTTGTTACATTCAAAATTTTGTTGAAATTGAATTAATTTTTATCCTGCCAGTTAATTGGCTTAGGGTGATATATGCTTCTTGGATGGAATAATGAGTTCGTGATTAACTATGTATTAAGATTCATAGCATCTTCTAGTTATTTGCAAAGGAAATTTATAAATCAAGCTAATGTCATATGGCTTGCTTGAGAAAGATGTCCATGTTCTTATTGATGGGTACTAATGACTGTCCACAATTAGTTCTTCAATATCTTATTTGACAAGCTTTCCATAGACATTTCTTTGCCATACTAAGTATTTTTGAAAATATATTTGAGTAGAAGCACTACAGTAGATACTACATGATAATTTAACAAATAAAGTAATGGGTTAAAGACTATTATTTCCAAGGTATTATGTCATAGTATTTTAATTGTAATGATCTTAGACTAATGATATTCTTGAAGGTAACTTCGACATGTAGCAAGAAAGACAACCTACAGTCAAGGCTATATTGTGCCTACAACCAAAGCCATAAATGCTCACAGCCAAAGCCATGGATGCTTATAGCCAAAGTTATGAGTCTTCGCAGCCAAAGCCATGAGTACATGAAGTCGATGATCACAATTGTTTACAACTATTCACCAGAAATAGCTTCTTTGCAGTTTTTGAGAAATACTAATAAAGGAAAAAAGAACATCTACTAGTTGGTAGACATAATGGAAACTCTCTAGCAATTGAATTTAATTTCATACATGCACATATCTAATTTAATGTCATACATGAACATATCTAATTTAACGTCATACATGAACAAACATAATATATTATGATAACCAATAATGTTGTATATGAACAAACATATCATATATTAACCAATAATGTCATACATCAAATATAGAATGTTATATGTACATCAAATGTGTATCAAATATGTCTCTCTGATGCCTATATATATACATGGGGAAGGAAACAAGTCTCTCTCTATATATATGTATCGAATATCTCAACTACATCTTTTCCTTCCCACGAGGGGAAGGAAACAAGTCTCTCGATGTCCTCTGCCATCGTGTGGAGGGAGACAGTGGAGATGACGGGGCCCTCTTGACACGCTCACTTGACCTCTTGTTCAGGCTCTTCTCTAGGTCTAACTGATACAAAGAAAGTAGATATGAATCAATATTTATTATACGTTGAAATCAAATATATGTACACACAAAATCAATTATTTTCTTACCACCAAAAAATAGTCACTTTGTAAGGCCACCTCAAATGCTCGTGGACAATCAGGCGTGACAAGACCCTACAACAACTCAATAAATATAATCACTTATAAATAACATTAGAAATTTTGAGATTAACTATTATAAAAAACAACTAAAATGAAAAAAATTCTTTCATACTTCCGTCAGTGGCTGTGAGCTACCCACAGTTGTGGCCACTCCACTATCAACAGACTGTCGCAGATGAGGAGGTGTGTTTGACATCATGAGCTGCATGTCATACAATACACATTATATCTAACATGAAACATGGAATAAATATAATCAAATGAATTAAATTAACATGAAACAACTATACCTGTGTGAAGCTCGTATGATGTCTCTGCTCTGCATCTGTGGTAAAGGTTGAGGGTCCTTTGGAGAACTGATGCACATGCATAATTTTTTTTGTCAATCCTTAATATGATTACGTAATAAATATATGTATTAATTAAAATGATTAAATTGATACATACCTCAGGACTCATTGAAGGGACAAAAAAGGGCCTCGAGGATCGTTGCTAGGCCCAACAACACTTTGACCTTAAATTTTGGACAATGTTAATAAATTATAATTAATTAATCATTCACTATACATATGAAATGTGATCAAATTAGTAATTTACCTATGTGTCAATGCCAAATGTCTCATTCAGGAACTGATTGGTGACAAGCCCATCATCTGCACCATCTTCGACATGAGTGCCAAATGTGCATAGGGACCCGCATGAAGTGCACACGTGACCACGATGCATAGAAGGCTCCCCCTCAACTAATGGGCTCATGGAATGGATGAGGGTCTGCGTCAAAGCATTAATGGTCCCTAGAGTGTTGGCCTCTACATGTTCCTTCACAACTGAAGGAATAATCACATGCTCACATTGTGGATGGATCATAGGTGCCCTAACTACATTAGGGTCACGACGTGCTCCTGGCCTCTCAAATAATGACCCCCCACCTCTACCCTGGGAGTATAACATATCAAAATAATTGGGGATCTCCCTAAGGACAAACTCACAATTTAATTTCTTCAAAAAATACTTGGGGACCTCGTGATTGTTGCAAGGAGGGGCATCAAAAACCATCCACCATCTATTCAAAAAATTATTTCTAATAGCATCATGTATGCACCAATGGATGGGGAATCATTTAGTACCCTCTCTAACAGTATTTTTCTCACCGGGTTTTCTAAATAATGCACATATACTACCTTTTGGTATTTCTTTTTTTTTAACATCTTCTTATGACAATTTATTTGCATAAAATCTTTTTTGTTCATCCCTCTTAGCCTGCCAAATATCTAGTTGACCACTAATTGAGGCTATCTGAGTGTTAATGGATTCGAGGGATGATGCCAATTGAGCCCTCATTAGATTGCCTTGTTTGAATTCTTTCAACCAAGCAATGAGTCTTTCTAATTCAGTTTTGCCTCTCTCTATTTCATTTATTATATTTTCTTGTGTGCCTGGCGGAGGTCTTGCAATTGGTTCGGGTTGTGGAATTTGTTGTTCTTCACGAGGAGGGTTTTGATTTTGAGGTTCTTGAGGGTTTTGATTTTGAGGTTCTTGAGGGTTTTGATTTTGAGCTTCTTGAGGGTTTTGTGGATTTTTCGGTTGATTATGGACATTTTCTGATAAAAAATCAATTGAAATCCAAATAAATAAACAAATCTAAATGAAATTTGTAAAAACCCTACAAAACAATATCAAAAACCAATAAAACAATATGGAAAACATATTAAATACCACAAAGTTAAGTTTATATCACTTACCTCATCATTGTGGGTGTGTTCGTTGTCTTAGATTTTGTCGGTGAGGAGACATTTTGGCAAATGGTGGTAAAATTTCAATGTCAAACCCACGTATGCGTTGTTGGAGAGCCAAAAAACAAGATGAAAATGATGGGCTATGGGTCTGTAGCCCATCATATACCTTTTTTGTCATCAGAATAGCGTGTACGTGCTATTGAAAATTAGAAGAAAAAAAACTTGTCATCTTTTTGGCACCACAACTCGGTGCATATGCCCTGCACACTTGTTAGAAGTACTATAAACTTTTAATTTTGTCATTTTACTTATAAAAATCCTATATTTAAAAAACCAACCATGTTAAAAAAAGCTTAAAAATTCAATTTTGGTACCCAAGGGTCATTTGTAATCTAGGCACTTCAATGTGATAGCCCATATGGTTGTTAATGTTAGAAACAATAGTCCACCAAGATAACTGAGAGGGGGTGGGGGGTGAATCAGTTATCCAACAATTAAAACATTCATCTTCTTTAAACAAACTTATCCATTCAACCAAAGTAAAAAACAACCATAACAAGATGCACATAGACAATTACACCAGATATGTTAACTAGGGAAACCCTTGATCAGAGGGAAAACCCCAGTGGGAATGATGCGTACAAGATGATGTACTAATATAAATATTCCTTGTTAAAGGATGGACCCTTTTAGGAGTCTATTACACAATTTAGTACAAAAAGTCCTTGTTAGGAGACTTTGAATCCCTATTAGGAGATTCCAACCCTGTTAGGAGTTGTCCCAACCCTGTTAGGAGTTGTAATACAATATATACAAGAAGAGCCCACTGTCCAAGCATGCAATTTAAATTACAAGAAGAGCTCATTGCCCAAAAAAGTAATCTACTATTAAGCTCCTCCTCACTCTATTCTGTCAACCAAACCAATCATTGTCAAACTTTGCAGGTCAGGTCATGAACCTCAGATCCAAATATCAAACCTCAAATTATATAATAAAACCTCAACAATCAAGTTTCCTTCACTTTTGCCCTGCTCTACTCAACTTTGCATTCTGCTCTCTCTACTACTTTCAATTACTTTGTCATGTCATTATTCTATGTCATATGATAAAGGAAAATGTCCTTCCTTTATATTGAGTCCATAAAACAATTCCCTGAGTCAGTTGTTAGACCTTCTCAATTAATCATTGTAAGACCACATTAAGAACACGTTACACTTAGTGATAACATTAATATTTCACCTTGCAACTTGAATAACTTTTAGTACATGCAATATTATGACAAGTGAGCTTAACCACATCATCATCAACATGTTTTCTACACATCGTCAACCTCAACTCTTAGAATAACAGTTTTGCTAAGAGATATAACAAGTTTACCATATCATGCCTCTGTAAACTCTATCTTAGAATAGACATCACCAAAACTTACATAACTTACATTAACTACATATACTAGATACTCAAAAGTATCTCTCATAACCTCAGATAGTGAGAATACTCAACTAGCTATCCATACTAACTTGATAGTTCCCTTGTTCTTCGATCAAATACCATAGGAAACTGCTATGTTGACATCAATGACAAACTTAGTCATGAATTTAACATATCATCATAGTAACATATCTACAATACTCCCCCATAGGAATATCATCAGGATTCATGCTTCCAACAATCTTTCCCTTTGGTATTGATGGCAACATAGATGAAAAACATCTAGTTCCAAGAATACCAATAGTTAAAAACTATTAACCTCTCTTTTAAAATCCTCTTCATCAATCATTCTTCCAAACTATTTTCCATGCTAATCTTCTCCCCAACTCGAATCTTCTCCTCTATTGATATAAATGTCAAAGGTTTCAGCATCCGTCAAACTGTGCAACAACTAATTCTTAATTCTTATACACTCAAGTGTCCAAAGACACTATTAAATAAACAACATCCAACGAGAGTCCTTGATGACTCTATCCATCATAGATACTCCCTCATATAGGAAGCATCAACATTTAGTCTAGACAAACAATGGAGCTATAATGCAAATTGCTAGAAACAATAGTCCACCCAAGATAACTTGGTTATCCAACAATTTAAAACGTTTATCTTCTTTAAAAAAACTTATCCATTCAACCAAAGTAAAAAAAAACCATAACAAGATGCACATAGACAATTACACCAGATATGTTAACTAGGGAAACCCTTAATCAGAGAGAAAACCTCGGTGGGAATGATGCCCACAAGATGATGTACTAATATAAATATTCCTTGTTAGAGGATGGACGTTGTTAGAAGTCTATTATAACATTTTGTACATAGAGTCCATGTTAGGAGACTTTGAATCCCTGTTAGGAGTTTTATTACAATATATGCAAGAAGAGCCCATTGCTCAAACATGTAATTTCAAATACAAGAAGAGCTCACTACCCAAACAAGTAATCTACTATTATGTTCCTCCTTCCTTTGTTCTATCAACTAAACCAATCATTGTTATACCTTTTAGGATAGGTCACAAACCTTGGATCCAAGTATCAAACCTCAGATCACAAAATAAAACCTCAACAATGAAGTTTCCTTCACTTCCGCTTTTCCCTACCCAACTTTTCATTTTTCTCTTTGAGTTGCTTTCAATTACTTTTTTATGTCATTATTCCATGTCATATGATAAAGGAAAGTTTACTTCCTTTATAGCAAGTCCATGAAACAATTCCCTAAGTCAACTATTAGACCTTCTCAATTGATCATTATAGGACCACATTAAGAACATGTTACACTTAGTGATAACATTAATCTTCTGCCTTGCAACTTGAATATATTTTTGTACACACAATATTATGATGAGTGATCTTAACCAAATCATCATCAAAATTTATTCGACACATGCTCAACCTCGATGCTTAGAATAACAATTATACTAAGAGATATAATAAGTTTACTAGAACATGCCTTTGTAAACTCTATCTCATAATAGACATCACCAAAACTTACATAACTTCTTCCAGACTCAAAATTTCTTCATTCAAAATTAATTTCATATACTAGATACTCATAAGTATCTCTCATAACCTTGGATAGTGAGAATACTCAACTAGCCATCCATATTAACTTGATCTTTCCGCTATTCTTCTATTAGATACCATAGAAAACTGCTATGTTGACATCAATGACAAACTCAGTCATGAATGTAACATATTATCATAGTAAAATATCTACAATAATTTCTCATAGGAATATCATTAGCTTTCATGCTTTCGACAATCTCCCCCTTTGGCATTGATGGAAACATAGATGAAAAACATCTAGTTCCAAGAATAAATAGTTAAAGGCTATTAACCTCTCTTTTCAAATCCTCTTCATCAATCATTCTCCCATTTTTTTTTCCATGCTAATCTTCTCCCCAACTTATTTGTCATGCTAATCTTCTCCCCCATTTACATCAATCTCAAAGGTTTCATCTTCCATCAAACTCTATAACAACTAATTCTTACATGCTCAAGTGCCCAAAGACATTGTTAAAAAAAACAACATCCAACAAGAATCCTTGATGAATCTGTTCATCATAGATACTCCCCCATATAGGAAGTATCAAGATTTAGTCTAGAAAAAAAATGGTACTCCATTACACTAGACTGATGCAGTCTTGCATCTTCTACTCCAATGTAGGAAGTGGCATAACCCCTAGCATACCTTGCAAATACTCAAAAGTCACTTTGGCAAGAGGCCTAGTGAATATATCTACAATTTTCTCTTTATTGCTCACATATTCCAATCTAATTTTCTTTTCTACAACTTTCTCTCTTAACATGTGATACTTGATAGAAATGTGCCTAGTCATTGAATGCAACAATGGATTCTTAGACATTTTTACTGTGCTTGTATTATCACAATGTATGACAACAGGTTCACTAAATTCTATCCTTATATCCTTCAACATTTGCTTCATCCAAACAACTTCAATTGTTTGCTATTGCAACATATTTTGCTTCTATTATACTTTGTGAGGTACAATATTTCTTCTTGCTTAGCCAAGAAACTAATCTTCCTTCAAGAAAGAAGGCTCCACCACTAGTGCTCTTTCTGTCATCCATACTTCCTACCTAATCAACGTTAGTATAATTACTTAGAGTAAAATCAATAGATCTCTCATACCACAATTTCAACTTTGGTTTTCCTTTCAGCTATCTAAATATCTTTTTGACTACTACATAATGTGCTTTTCTGAGATTAGATTGGAATCTTGCAACAATTACAATTGCATTTTCTATTTTTGACCTTGTGTGAGTCAGATATTGCAAACCTCTAATCATAGATCTATACTTGTTCTACTCAATAGTAGGTGTCTCATCCTTTGTAGATAACTTGTGTCCAGTTACCATAGGTGTTCCAATAGGTTTACATGTTTCCAAACCAAACCTTTTAGCAGATCCTTCAAGTACTTAGTTTGAGAAATAAAGATTTCTTCCTTATTCACAATCTACAATCCTAAAAAATATTTCATTTCTCCTATCATACTCATTTCAAATTCTTTCTTCATTTCTTCTACAAACTTTTCACTTTCCTCATCATTTCCTCCAAATATGATATCATCAACAAATATTAGCCAAATCATTAGCCCATCATCAATTTCTTTCTAGTAGAGATTACTATCTACCATACCTTTGCTATATCCAAACTTTGTCAAGTGCTTATCCAACCTCACATACCAAGTTTTGGGTACTTACTTCAAGCCATACAATGCTTTCTTCAATTTGCATACTATGTCCTTGTCATCTATTAAAGGAAAACCTTTAGGTTGTTCAATGTATACCTCTTCTTCAAGTTCTCCATTCAGGAATGTTAACTTGACATCTGTCTAATATACTTTGAATTTCTTATATTCTGAATATGCTAAGAAAAATTCCACTACTTCTATTCTAGCCATAGGAGCATAGGTCTCATCATAGTCTATTTCTTCTTACTATGAGTAACCTTTACATACCAATCTTCCCTTTTTTCTTACAACTTCTCCTTGTTCATTCATCTTATTCTTGAATATTCATTTAGTTTCTATCACATTCTTGTTTGCTAGTCTAGGGACTAATTCTCATGTCTCATTCTTTACCATCTGATCGAATTCTTCTTTCATAGCTTTTTTCCAATGATCATATTTAAATGCTTCATTTGTATTCTTAGATTCAACTTGAGATATCAACCATATTTCTTCATTTCTTTTGCTTCTTGTCATCACACCTTTATCATTGCTTTTGATGACCTCCTCAGATGGGTGATTCTTTATCATATTCTATCCCAAAGTAGGAGTTGTTATCTCAAATCTTGGCTTTGCTGAAGGTTCTTAGCTTTGTTCCTACCTTGGCTCTCCTTCATTTTTTAAATCATTGTTAGTCTCAAGAAATACCTTATCATTCCTTGGTTTAGTAACAACATCATCATCTAAATTGTAATAAACTATTCTTTCTTGTATCCTAAATTTCTCATCAACTCTCACATTTGCACTTTCCATAATAGTCTTAGTTCTCTGATTATAGCCTCTATAAGCCTTGCTTTTTAATGAATAACCAAGAAACATACCTTCATCACTTTTAGCATTAAACTTACCAATATCATCATCTCTTTTGATATAACACTTATTGCCAAAACTTCTGAAATACTTAATTATAGGTGAGTGACCAAACCACAGTTCATAAGAGGTCTTGTTTGTGTATTTCCTAACCTATACTATTTTCAAAGTGTAGACTATTGTATTTACAACTTCTCTCCAAGACATCTTGGATACTTTATTCTTAGCTAACATAGCTCTTGTAGCTTTTGTTACTGATTTATTTCTTCTCTCTACCATACCATTTTGTTCAGGGGTTCTTGGAGCTGATAACTATCTTTTAATTCTATTTTATTCACAAAACATGTTAAACTCATTTAATGTAAATTCTCCTCCTCTATTTGATCTCAAAAATTTAATCTTCATGCTTGATTCATTCTCAACTCTATTCTTGAATATCTTAAACTTATCAAATGCCTCATTTTTTTCTTTAAGAAATGCAACCCACATGATTCTAGAAAATTCATCAAATAGAATCATAAAATATCTTTCACCATAGAATCCTTTAGTCTTCATAGGACTACTAAGATCTGTGTGTACAATCTCTAATTTTACAGTAGTAGTAAACTTCTTGCAGGGAAAAAAAGTTTTGTTATGCTTTGCCAAAACACACTCCTTGCAAATTGTGTTTGAAAGTTTTATAGTATTAGGCAAATCTCTAACTGCAAACATACTACTAGTCTTCACAAAACTATCAAAGTTTATATCAGAAAATATCTTATGCCATAACCAAATGTCATCTACCTTTGCAACCAAACATGTTATTTCAATAGGATTCAACTGAAATACATTACTCCCAATTACCTTTCCATCTTTATCTCTAATCATGCATGTCTTTTCTATGAACTACAACTAATAACCTTTATGCACTAGTTGTCCAACACTCAGAAAATTGTGCTTTAAATCGTCAACAAAATATACATCCTCAGTGTTAGCTTTACCATCAAGAGTTATATATCTAATACCTATAACTTGGCATGTTGCATTGTTTCCAACTCTGAAAATGCCTCCATCTTTCCTTTTGAAGTCAAAAAACTCGTTCATATCACCATTCATATGATGTGAACAACCACTATCAATTATCCAATCATATTTCTTTTCAAACTATGATACCAAATCTTTTTCAACAATGATTGTATCATTTGAACTATTGACTTCAATGGTGGTGTTAAAGTCTTCAATATCTTCCATATGACATCATCATCTTCTTTAGTTCCTCCTTGAGACTTAATACCTGCAGTGATTTTTGATATTTTGTCTACATATGATCTTATAGATTCATCTTCCATCATTTTAGCATCTTGAAATGCACAAATCCAATTTTGTAGCCTCAATTTCTTAGAATATTCGTCACCTTCAAAACTAGTTTCCAAAGCTTTCCAAATCAAATGTGAAGTAACAAGTGACTTTACCTGAATGTATTAAATTTTAGGAAGTCTAGTCAATAGTGCATTCATGCTTCCAACAGTTAATACATTTAAGGTATTAAAACATTGACCATTGAAAGAGTGGAAATCTACTGATTGAGCATTGGTTTTCCATGCCATCATTTCTTAACACTAGTGATGTATGGAAAAATAGTACACAAAATTTAATAATTATTTAGATAACCAAGCAATAAAAAAGTGTGTAAAATTTTGATTGAAAGTTATTGCAATATTGCAAAGGTTCTTAAACAAGTGCACAAAAATAGAATTTTAATTGGTTTCAATTTCCCTGTCCCATTTACTTATTTCACAAACCAACGTGTTGAGATGTTGGGTTATGCATCTAACTCCAACTACAATTGTCCTTTTGTGCCCCAATATTCCATCACTTATTATTTCTCCTACTTTAGACATTTCATGCTAAAATAAAAGCTCTTTGGTAAGGTAGGAAAACTAGTTGACAAAATGCATAAAAGATTCTTGGTTGGATTTCTCATACATATTTTTAGTTGTTCCAGAAATTGACTTCAACAAATCAGATGTTGCAATTGTAAAATAAAATTGATGCTCTAGGGAAACTAGATTAGCAGTTTCATCAAAGACTGTCAAAATCCAAACCTAGAGTAAAATCAAAATTGATGCTCTAGTAAACAAATTTACACTTTTCTCTAATCAGTCTTAATTTGGTGCTTGAAGCCTCTCTCAACTTTCCTTAAGATTTTCCCATGTTTTTTTGGCCTATTTTAGGGCATGATAGTACCAAATCATGTGATTCATATTAAGGATATAATTTTTATTAATTAAACCCTTAATTCGCACACATTTTTTCTTAGGCAACTACAATAGTAGTGAATTATAAAAAGAAAACCCTTTCATGGTGCTTTGATCATTTCTCATATCTTGTCCCACAAAAGCCCATCTTGGTGCAAGTAGATGTTAAGCTATCATTTTGCACAATGCTTAACAACATGAATCCTTTCAAACTCTTGTCTTGAAAAGCTAATTTGGGATCAACTCCAAGGTTCTAGGTGATCTTGCAACCTATTGGAATCCACTCAATTGAAGATAAATGCATTTTTTCATAGGGAGGCCTTTGGTTGTTCTAACTAATTTTGGACAAGATGTTGAATCTTCTTTCTATCTCAAAAGAATAACCACACAAAAAGAAATACATTTTTGTATTTTTGTATTTTTTAATGAATGCAGTTTTAACTATGCTACTATATGAATTCTTAAATTAACCAAGTGTTTATAAAAGAAAATAAAGAAGATAGGGTAACAATAAGTTTAAGAAAACAACATGAAAATTAAATTCCTAATGGATATAAGACACAAAAATAACATGCCTTCAAGTTAAGCCTTTGAAAAGATCGGTAGGTAACCAATGAAAATAGGAGCATCACTTCCTTAATTCCACTAATGCAATCATTGATGGGAATTCATTAACCATTAGATATTTAACTTTTCATCAAATCAAAAGGCCACAAAAAGAGGGCTCATGCGAGACAAAAAGTTATGCAGGAACAATATGGTGATCTCTTCTCCGACTAAGTACATCAGTGAAATTCATTAACACATGGCAAACACCAAAACTAAAAGATTGCTAAATAAAAATAACACAATACAAATATTGACTTAATTAGACTCCATGAACATACATTCACAAAATATAACACACTCGAGAAAGAATAACTACACTTTGAATGAGAGCACCAATAGCATATATTATTACATTAAAATAATGGCTTGAAATACATATTACATTCCTGAATTTATAATAAATATTATCCTCAATTTATGTTGAGAGTGAGAGATCTCTTTATGCAAACATATGCTTCTAAACTAATAAAATAAATCTATTTATGTACAAACTAACTCTTTAACTGGTGCAAAGTAAGACTCCATCCTTATTTATATTATCTAATGGATGCATGAGCCTTTACATGTCTTAAAACAAAGAAATAATGAGAAAATAAGAAGAAGAAATCCATTATATGATGTAGGAATATCTAGAGATGCCAAAAATAGAAGCTTAACCTTCTTTGGAGGTTTGTCAGAGTTAAACTATCATCATAATGTGTTTCTGATGCATGGAAAGCTCTAAATTTGGAACTGGTAGTTAACTGTCAGCACAACTCTAAAATCTTCAAAAACTTCTAGCATACTTCAAAAGCAGTGCACCTTGTGCACCAAGGGCACCTCAGAAGCTTGCACACCTTGGAAACTTGGCCCAAAAAATGCAAAATTTTACCATGTGTCAAAACTGAAATTCTATCTTTTGGGTTTTATTCCCCTTCATACAAGAGCTATATCTAGGTATTTACTCTTGGATTTTGCTATAATCTCTATGAATTGGGTCACATCTAGAAAATCTAAAGCTTCATATTTATCCTTTACCTTTTTTCAATAGTATCTTACCTCTATGCGAGTTTCTACAAAATCTCCTAATTTCACATCTAATTCTAGTAATGCCTCTTCGGTCTTAAATGCTTGTCTAATATCCTCATTAGTGGAAGCTTCTTCAAAAGTCTTCTAGAGTTTTTATAAAACTAATTACACTGTCATAAGTCTATCTCTTGAATCATCTTCAAAAATGTCCAAGCAAGCATTATTGTAATGTCTCTCTAACTCAAAAATTTGTTATTGGGTTTGATCCTTGAGCTTATGAATATCTACGTGTAATGTTTCCATTACTTTATTTCCATTTGCAATCTTCTCTATCCAATCATCTATTTTATCTAACTCATCTACATTATATTACATCCATCAACATCTGATACCTCTGACCCTTTATTGACTATAATGCTTGTAGGTGTTTACCCTAGGTATGTACTTTGTATGTTAACCCAAAATCCTGGTTCAATATGGAAACCAACTTATCTACATTACTTTGCATGTGGTGTAGTAATTTAATATTTCCTTGTATAATCTACACACCTTTCTCTTCAAAACTTTCTTGCCATTGCTGACAAGCCTTAAAAAATGGATCTAGTTGCATAGTCTCCTTATCCCTTTTCTCAAGTACCACATTTAGAGTCTCTTCAAGATTTTCAGGATCCAATAGACTAACTACTTTGTTCAAATATCCCCTTAGGATTTCAATTTTCTTTCGAAGGTTTAACAATTCAGTCTCATCCTATTCTAAGTGTCTAAATGGGCATATGCACCGAGTTGTGGTGCCAAAAAGGTGCCAACTTTTTTTTCCCTCTATTTTCAATAGCACGTATGCGCTATTAGAAAAATAAATTTTTTATATATGATGGGCTGCACATCCGCAACCCATCATTTCCATCAGTGTTTTTTCCCTTTTCCTGTAGAGGAGCATGTACATGGGTTGGAGTCTCAACATTTTTGCACCATCCATTGCCAATATACCTCCTTGCCAACAAAATTCGAGATCACAAGCGCACCCACATTGACGCCGTATGTGATCTAAACTTAAATTTGCATTGTTTGATATGTTTTTCATATTGTTTTGTAGGGTTTTTACAATTTTCATTTAGATTTGTTTATTTATTTGGATTTCAATTGATTTTTTATCAGGAAATGTCCATAATCAACCGAAAAATCCACAAGAACCTCAAAACCCTCAACAACCTCAAAACCAAAACCCTCCTCAAGAAGAACAAAAAATTCCACAACTTGAACCAATTGCAAGACCTCTACCAGGCACACAAGAAATATAATAAATGAAATAGAGAGAGGAAAAACTGAATTAGAAGGTCTCATTGCTCGGTTGAAAGAATCTAGACAAACCAATCCAATGAGGGCTCAATTGGCATCATCCATCGAATCCATTAAGACCCAAATAGCCTCAATTAGTGGTTAGTTAGATATTTGGAGGGTTAAGAGGGATGAACAAAAAAGATTTTATGCAAATAAATTGTCATATGAAGATGTTAAAAAAAAAGAAATACCAAAAGGTAGTATATGTGCATTATTTAGAAAACCTGGTGAGCAAAATACTATTAGAGAGGGTACTAAATGATTCCCCATCCATTGGTGCATACACGATGCTATTAGAAATAATTTTTGGGATAGATGGTGGATGGTTTTTGATGCCCCTTGTTGCAAAAATCATGAGGTCCCCATGTATTTTTTGAAGAAATTATATTGTGAGTTTGTCCTTGGGGAGATCTCCATTTTTTTTGATATATTAGACTCCCAGGGTAGAGGTAGGGGGTCATCATTTGAGAGGCTAGGAGCACGTCATGACCCTAATGTAGTTAGGGCACCTGTGGTCAAGCTACAATGTGAGCATGTGACTATTCCTTCAGTTGTGAATGAACATGTAGAGGCCAGCGCTCTAGGGACCATTAATGCTTTGACACAGACCCTCATCCATTCCATGAGCCCATTAATTGAGGGGGAGCCTTCTATGTGTCATGGTCACATGTGCACTTCATGTGGATCCCTATGCACATTTGGCACTCATACTAGAGATGGTGAGGATGATGGGCTTGTCACTGATGAGTTCCTGAATGACACATTTGGCATTGACACACAGGTAAATTACAATTATAATTTACTAATCTGATGACATTTCATATGTATAGTGAATGATTAATTAATTAGCATCTATTGGTTCAAAATTTAGGGTTAGATTGTTGCTGGGCCTAGCAGCGATCCTCCAGGCCCATTTTTTGTCCCCTCCATGAGTCCAGAGGTATGTATCAATTTAATCATTTTAATACATACATACATACATACATACATACATACATACATACATATATATAACGTAATCATATTAAGGATTGACAAAAAAAATTATGCATGTGCATTAGTTCTCTACCGGACCCTCAACCTTTACTACAAACTCAGAGCATAGACATTGAACAAGCTTCATATAGGTACAATTGTTTCATGTTAATTTAATTCATTTGATTATATTTATTTCATGTTTCATGTTACATGTAACGTGTATTGTATGGCATACAACTCATGACGTTGGACACACCTCCTCATCTCCAACAGTTTGTTGATCGTGGAGTGGCCGTAGCTATGGCTAGCTCACAACCATTAACTAAGGTATGAAATAATTTTCTTCAATTTAGTTGTTTATAATAGTTAGTCTCAAAATTTCTAATGTTATTTTATAAGTGATTATATTTATTGAATTGTTGTAGGGTCTCATCATGCCTGATTGTCCACGAGCCTTCGAGGTGGACTTACAGAGTGAATATTTGATGACCGTAAGAAAATAATTGATTTTGTGTGTACATATATTTAATTTCAATGTATAATAAATATTGATTCATATCTACTTTGTTTGTATCAGCTCGAGTTGGAGAAGAGCCTCAACAAGAGGATGAGTGAGCGTGTCAGGAGGACCCCGTCATTTCCACCATCTCCCTCCACATGATGACAAAAGACGTCGAGAGATTTGTTTCCTTCCCCTCATGGGAAGGAAAAGATATAGTTGATCTAGACATGTATATATATAGGCATCAGTGGACATATTCGATACACATTTGATGTATATGACATTCTATATTTGACGTATGACATTTATTTGATGTATGACATTATTCAACTTATGACATTATTGCTTAATATATGATATGTTTGTTCATATATGAAATTATTGGTTATCATAATATATCATGTGTTTGTTAATGTACATGACATTATTGGTTATCATTTTATATTATATGTTTGTTCATGTATAACATTAAATTAGATATGTTCGTGTATGACATTAAATTAGACATGTGCATGTATGACATTAAATTAGATATGTTTATGTATGACATTAAATTCAATACCTAATATGTTTGAAAATTTGATAGAATATTGATTAACAATAAACCTTATCATTGTTTAAGCATAAGTTAATCATTTGCAATATGTCATTGTCATATGATTTATGATCTTGTTCATGTTTAAAGGTTTCCTTCTCTATCATTTATTTATCAAGTTTAATTCAATACCTAATTAGTTTGAATTTTTGATACAATATTGATTGGCAATAAACTTTATCAATCAAGATTGATTAGGACCTCCTGGAAATAAACTTTATTAGGCAATATTCGTGGACCTCCTAGCAATTGGTCACCTAAATGAGAACCTTGAGATTTATTAGGAACTCCATGAAAGAAATCAGTAGATTGAAATTACTCTATCCAACAAAATTAGATCAAAAGTTCTCTAAAAATTTATGTTAAAAATAAGATAAAAATTTAATCACAAGTGGTCACAAAGTTTGTGTAGAAGAAAAAATCATTGTTACAAAAATAATATAGACAAGAAGAAAAAACACAATTAGCTTGTTGAGCTTCAATAAATAGTTGTGATGTATAAGAAAGAGAGATATCTCACATGAGAGGGGGAAGAATCTAAGATGACACATAAGATACTTGTAAGAGGGAGCTATACTTGTTAAGGAATTTACAATGCATGTTATGGAAAATCATAGAGCGTCTTTAAAAGGAAATAAAAGAGTATGACAAGTGGAAGGAACATGTTGTTTTGTAGACTCATATTCAAATTTGTGTGCCGATTTTCTAATGAAGGATTCAAGCACTACAATTTGGTAGTTTTGGCTCATGTTATCCTTGTATCTCACTCTCTCTTATTCCCCCCCCCCTCTTTATATTTCTATTTTTTCCATATCCATGTAGCCATCTATCCTCTTCATCTCCCCCTCACTAATGCAGAGATGTTGAGCAAGAAGTGAGGTTTAAGAACTTTCTTCTTCCTAATCTACCAAACTAAACTTGTGGCCTTCCTAATATCTTACTCCTTTAGGATATCATTTTTGTGGCCTATCCAAAGTGATAGGGTCATTTGTGAACTCCTTCAAGGTGTGTACTTCTCCAATCAAGATCTTGCACCTTTTTGTTTTATGGATACTAGCCCTATTCCAAGCCAATAACTGTAACTCTTCACCAATTGCTGCACCAACCCCAAGTTTCTATTGGGACACCTTACTTATGTTGAACTGATTGAGAATGAACTCTTGGTTTAATCCTCCAATTGTCATACAGTACAAAATGTTGACTATCATAGAATTCCTTGTAGGTCTCCTACTTTTATTTTTTGGACTTAAATTCCCCTTAGGTTGAAATCTAACTATTCTATGGGTAGATTCAGATACCCTTTTGAAATTTATATAAGACTTCAAAGTCTAGAGTCCCTCTCCCACTGCCTACTCTCTCCCATCCCCTACTCTATCTCTCTTACACACTTCCATTCCACCTCTCTCTCCCTCCCACTCCCTCTCCCATTGTCTACTATCTCTCTCTCTCTCTCTCTCTCTCTCTCTCTCTCTCTCTCTCTCTCTCTCACTCACTCTCTCCCTCTCTCTCCCATCCATCTGCCATTTCCTACTCTCTCTATCTCTCTCTCCCCTCTCTCATTCCCTACCCTCTCTCTTTCACACACACACACCCATCCCCCCTCTCTCCTCTCCCATCCCCTACTTTTTTTGTCACTCGCAATCCCTCTCCCACTCCCTGTCTCAACACCTACTCTCTCTCTCTCTCTCTCTCTCTCCTCTCTCTCTCTCTCTCTCTCTCACTCTCTCTCTCTCTCTCTCTCTCTCTCTCTCTCTCTCTCTCTCTCTCTCTCTCTCTCTCTCTCTCTCCTCTTCCTCTCCCTCTCCCTCTCCTTCTCCCTCTCCCTCTCCCTCTCCCTCTCCCTCTCTACTCTCTCCCTCTGCTACCCCCTACTCTCTCTTACATTTTCACACTCTCTCCTATCCCCTACTCTCTCTCTCTTTCTCTCTTACACACATTTCTATCCCCACTCTCTCTACCTCTCCCATTGCCTACTCTCTCTTCCATCCTCTACTCTCTCTTGAGCTACTCTGTCTTCCCCCTCTCTTGTTCCATACTCTCTCTCTTTCATACACATGCACTCCCATCCTCCTCTCTCTCACTCTTCCTCTCCCACTCTATCTCCCACCACTTACTCTCTCTATCTCTTTGTCTCTCTCTCACACACACATAGCCATTCCCCTTCCCCCACCCACCTAGATCTCTTTTGGTTTTGGTTTGCAATTTAGGCCTCAATAGTGTGTGCGTCCTATAACGCGCATGCACTACTGAGAACTCAATGCTTCCAATAGCGCGTGCGCGCTATAGGGCGCACATGCTATTGAAAGCTTTGAATTAAACCCAAGCCTAAGGCTTGGTTTTGCCTTGGATATCCAACCCAAAGGTTTGGAGTTTATAAATAGGTCTAAGACATGTTTTCCAGCAAACATACCAAAAATGATTGATTTTTCTTGTGTGCTCCCCTTCAAGATTCCTCGTGGTTGGGTATCGATAAGATTAGGTTACATAGCATTATAGGTCTCTGTGTTAGCTATCTAACCATATAATTTATTTTTAATTTGAACTATTTCAAGCCTTTCATCTATAATTTCTTTTGAATGTATGTTCATTTTTTGTCAAAAACCACCATGTACTAATTGGGCTATAGATTTTAGTTCGTTCATTGAATTTTGCAACAACTTAATTTTTTAGAAACTAGACTCCATTCTACACACTTTGAAAACAAAAAGTTTTGATTTTAGATTAGTTTTCAATTATTTCTAGGGGGAGCACACAGATATTTCACATTTTTGGGATGTGTCTAGTTAAAAAATTTATTTTTAAAAAAAACACATTATAAAATTACTCAAAAAATCTGGGATAAACTACACAGTGTTAAGTAAATTTTGACTAGAGCAATTAAAGAATTTCAAAAAAAAAGTTAAAATTTTAGGGGGGCCACTTTGTATTGTGTTATGTTTTTTTGGAATAAACAGTACCACTTTTTGTGGCCCCATTTTTTGAAGACCTAAAGCTAAACCATTTTGAAAAAAAATAGTAGTTTAGAAACTAGATTCAAAGGAATATGGCTTTTTTTTTGTCATTTATTAAAATTTTGAGTGTAACTATCTTCAAATTCTTGTTGAAGTTCAAAATTTGTAGATTTTAGGAAAAAGGTGTCCACTTATACCCCCCTTTTGGCACCACAACTTGGTGTACTTACCCAAACACTTCTTTGATCCCCATAATAACCATCAATTTGGCAGTATCCACAATGGGTTTTGCAAGCACAAACTCCCTAATTTGATAAACTTTTGGGGTCAAATTCTCAATGTCTACATTAGGAGGAGGGATAGAAATAGGGGCAAACAAGTCCTAATTTTGATAATTCATGACAAAAGCCAATGTTCATGCATCACCCACGGGTGGTTGAGGTTTCTTGAGAGCTTCAATTAATTCTCCCATTCCCTCTTCTTTAGTACCATAAAACTACATTTTGTGCCTAACCAACACCTCTTTCCTCAATCATCTCAAAGTATTTTCCATTAGAGGTTTATCTTTAGATGAAGATGGAGTCTGTACTACTATGCTTTTTCCCTTATCACTCCTCTCTGGAGTCTTCTCCTTTTGTGAGAGATCTACATCAGGCATCTCTGTAAAGTCCACAATCCTCACCTCTATATCTTGGGAAGTCTATTAAGGTTGCTCATATATTTTCTCTTCTTTTGACACTTCATTGGTGGGTATTTGTTGTAGCAACTCTTCATGTTCAGCTCATACCTATTCTTCAGTACCCAAAGGGAGAGGAGTAACTAAACCTTTATTCATGCACAATGAATCTTGATTTGGTGATGGTGGAGCAATTTTGGGTCCTTGTGGCTCAGGTAAAAATTGGATCCATTTCTATTTTTGAGGTTGATTAGTTGGAGTATCCCTTATCTTATTGCCTACCAACTCAGTGCCTACAAGCATGAAATAAAAATCTGACATTTGGAAGACATCAACTCCTTGGTCTTCTTGCTCATCAATCCATTTTTGTAATTCATCCTTTGAAGTTGTAGCCTAAATAGACTATGTCATAATGGATGGTGGTGTTATAGTAGAGCTTCTTCTCCATTCTACCTTTATAGCCCTAGTAAGATGAGTCCTTTGACTCAAGGGAAGGTTATCTTCTTCATCTTCATCATGCCCTTCTTCCTCTTCTGGAATAACTTTTGAGACTAATGGAAAAGGAATAACCTTTCTTATCACCCTTTGTCTCCATGTCCTTCTAATCGAAGATTCATCTTTCTTCTCTTGGGAGCCGATGGGTATGCTTCTTGCTCTTGTGCAGGTGGAGACACTTCTTGTGTTTTTGTTTAAGCTCCTTACCCCTATTCTAGTAGTGGTACTACCGGGTTATCCTAAGTCTAGATATCTTCTACATTTTTTGCCTTTTTTACATTCTCTATCCTTTTTTGTTTTGGTTTTTGAGTTGCCTCTTCTCTAGGCTCAACTTGTTGAGGGAAGTTCTTTTCCCTTTGCCTTTACCCTTCTGCACCTTGAAGTACCCAACTTCTCTATCAAGTTGATGCACTATTTTTGGCCTTACTAGAGACTAAGCTGTGAATGTTGGTACTGTCACATTTTCTCCTTTACCTTTCACTAGGCGAGCTGTAACTAGGAAAACCACAGTTTATGGAATCAAATCTAGCTTGACTGGTCTTTGGATCCAATCTTTGGTCAATTGGATGACATTCCTCACCCTATGATTAATATGTGTTTTTTCTTCTTGATCAATCTCCACATTCATGATAGGTTGATCAAATATCTTATGTCTATTGTACAAGGGATCTAGGACCTCTTCAGTGTCTTGCTACACTATCTTTAAAGGGACCTTTATTTTCAAGGCACTTCTTGCTAAATAGAGAGTCATCCTACAATAATCCCTAATTTAGATTTCATAGTTATCCACTACATTCATCCAATGATCCTCTATGGAATTTTCATGTTGGAATTATTTTTCCATCAAGTATTGAACTCTGCCAATGTTATCAAAGACGGGATGAGGAGAGTTATATTCCTCCAAGAGATATTGATTGCACACAGACTCATAAGTTAGAATATCCTATTTCCAGACAACACTGAATGGACCTATAATAATGGGCCATACCCAGGTTTTCTTGTGTTGCTTCCTTAAACTCTCATATGTAGACAAGAGTTGTCGTGTAATCTCCAATAATATAAGCCTATCACATGCATAACTAGGGAGATTTTTTGGATTGACAGTCGTACCCACTACCCTAAAATTGGTGAATGTCTTATATTGAATGTAGTAGGTATCAATTTTTCTAATCTTCACCGCTACCTCATCTGAAATCCTTTTCACATAATCTCATTCAATGAATTGGATGATTGTAAAAATGAAGGCATCATTCACTATTCTGTATTCATTATTGTGCTCTAAAAGATTTTTCCTTACCAACAGGGAGTATACAACATAAGGCCATGCATTTTCATCTTGAATATTACCCCTTTTGAACAATCCCAAATAATATGTTGTTCTTATAGCTAATAGGTACACCAAATAGGATATCATGTAGAACCTTTTGTTATTCTTGACCACCAACAATTGCTCATCTAAATTATCACTGAGAACTGAATGCCAATCAATTGGCATATTTGTTGTTTTAATGGTCTCAATATAGTGTACTATCCATATGTTCAGGTGTCTTGTTGTTGGTAATCCCATAACTCTACTCAAGAGTACTATAGAATGTCCAATATCATCTTTCATATAACTCCTCATCATATCTACTTTTCCTTCTTTTCATCCAAGAGGAGTCTTCTCAATGAGATATGGAGATTTAATGATTTCAAATGCTTCCTCTCCATGCTCTCTATACCACTTTTTTTCTTGATAATATGTTAACCTTATATACTAATATACTCTTAGAAAATGGAATACCTTCTCTATATTCGTAGGCCTCAGATCTAGGACAATCTCTCCATTTATATTTTTCACAATGCTTTCCTCTAAAACATAGTTCTCTACTAATGCCATGGTTAATTCTGAAGACTGTATTGATACTGAGTGTGATGTTGCATTGACTAGCCCTAATTTGATAAGTGCAAATACCATATAGGGTCTTTTTTTTGACTTATTGCATAACACCATGAATGCATTCCAGTTGATATGGTTGAGCTTAGTGTCTAGAATCTCTGAATATTCATCTTGGAAATTTGACTTTGTTGGAACACCTTGGAATTTGAAGACTACTAGTTTTGGGGCCATCTTTGTAGCAAGGGACAATGAGGAGGAAGCCATTTAATTTTCACAAAAAAAAAATTCATTAGTCTAGAGGTGGAAAAAACTAATTTACATAGACCCTAATTATGACAAAAAATAACCTAGAAACCCTAATCTACATAAACTGCTAAAAAATACTTGAAACTCATAAAAACCCTCTGAAAAAAAAAAAATGTTGTGCCTTGTGCACCTTAGACATGTGCTAGGTGTGCCTTCGTACACCAAGACTCTCTTAATACTATCCTTATAACATGGTAAGGAGTGGAAGTTTTGACAAGGGGTGCACACTTAATACACCTTGCGGGGTGTGCTAAGTGTGCACCCTTTTCCACTTATTTAGGAAGCTTGCCTTATTAAAGGTTTACATGTGTGCACCTTGAATAGGTGTGCACCTACACACCTTTATCTTAGGCAGAGCTTTGTGGTAGCTTAGGTTTAAGATTTTTAAGTTTTGTTTATAAATACAAAAATAGGTGCGGACCTTGCACACCTCGGAAGCTGCAAAGGTGTGGTAGGTGGGAGCTTAGAGGAGAGAATAAAGTGAGCATAGGGGCAGAGTCCCAGGCTTTATAGGCCTAAGATTGTTTGCACCTCTTGGAGGTGCATAACTATGCATTTCCATGAGGAATATGCCTTTCCTTAAGAAACTAACATAGTAGCACACCTAGTGAGGTGCACTAGGTGTGGTAGTGTGCCTCTTATTGAATTTGATTTTCTCCCTCAAAAATATGGTTTCTAGTAATTTGGGTTTTTAAGAAAAGACCCAGATTAGGTAAAAACACTAGGCAAAACCCTAAAAAAGACTCAAACCCTAGACTAGGGGTCTGAAAAGCTAAAAAATAAAGTAGGGGTGTCCCTTTTTCTAAGCGAAATGAGGTGTACATTGTGAAACCACAAAAAATAGTCCAAACAAAAAGGAAGAACTAAAAAAGATATTTCTTCATCAAGAAACATTCTTCTAACATGTGTCAAACACCAACTAAATCCTGAATACTCCAAGCATATTTGAAGTCACTTTATAGTCAAAACCTCAAAATCTTGAATCTCCAAGTTCAATGTGTAGACACCTAAATCTCCAAGTTCAATGTGTAGACACCTAAATTTGATTACACTGCTTTAGTAATCCTATTTAGTTATCTCTAAAGACATCATTAATTAAATTCTTATTTAATTAATCCTTTGTCATCCCCTAGCTGATTAATTTAATTAATCATCTATAATCCTAAATTGATAAATAAAATAACCTATCATTTATCAACTAAATCTTTTTCTCCTATCTAATTCCAAAAATCCCCATTTATTAAATAAATCTATTTGATAAATAAAATTCAAAAATCTAAAAACCCCTAACCTATCCCTAATCCTCCATTTAGCCTAATCCACCCCATCCACCCATACTAACCTAGCTTAGCCACTAACTCACCCAACCTCATTAATGCCATCCACTTGCACATCTTGAAAATCCTTAATCTAATCCTAAACCCAAGCCTAATCCAACCCCTAATGTTGTCACATTCCCTAAACAAGTTTAAGACTTTCCTAAACCAAATCAAAGTCCCCTCTCCAAAATGTCCCAACCACCAAGCCATGAGTGCTCTTAAAAACCATAAAAGAATCTTACAATCCCACTCATGAATCTTACATCCCTCTTCCATACTCAATCTCCCTCATCATTCCTTTAACCAACCCCTTATCCTACCCTCTCACACTCATCCTCCTTGTGACAAGTGTCACCTTCCCATTGGTGCTAAACAAGCACAATTTATGTGCACTCCTTTGAGTGCATCCTAGCTCTCCTTAAGCTTTCATCTCTCCTTGCATCTTAGTCCTCCATCCCTCTACCCCTTGGCCTATAAATTGAATCCCCTCCCAATCCATTTCATCACAATCCTTGAGCTAAAGTTACCATGCTATTTTGAGAACCAAAGTCATCAATCTTAACTTTATAATGCCGAATTGAGAGCTCACAAGGCTACCAATTTTCCATTACCCATCTCCACCATTGAAGCAATTGGGCAAGCAATTGAGCATACATCCACATCAAAGGAAACATCTACAAAATCAAGGAAGCATGGAGTGTTTTCTCTTTTGAGGTTTGCATTTCTTATTTTCTTTTTTTGTCTAAGCTTATATGTGAATTTAGTTTTAGTTTGTGAATGTTTCTCTTATTGTTAATGTTCTTTGCACACTAAATATTGTTCTACATTTTGGCACGCCCGGTGGGACCTCACAATGGGTCATTTATTTATCCATTTCAATCTACATGTTGCTTTTATAAACTAACACTCTAATGCTTGTTGTTGTTTGAGTAGGTTGTAGGGTGTTTTCCTTATTTTTGTAGGTTGAAATTTGCAATTAGGAAGAAGACATACCCTCTAAAAAATCAATTTTTTTTTTTTTTTTTTTTTTGGGAAAAATCCGTGCATTTTAGTTTTTTTGTACAGTGTCATCTCCACAGATTGGCATTTGCACCTGCAAACTATCGTCTTCGCCAGCTATTCTGTCATCTCCGCAACCTCAACTGTCATCTCTGCAGATTGGCGTTTGCACCTGCAAACTATCTTCTCCGCTAGCTATTTTTTTGTCTCTGCAACCTCAACTGTCGTTTCTATAGATTGGCATTTGCGCCTGTAAATTATCATCTCCACTAGCTATTCTGTTGTCTCTGCAACCTCAACTGTCATCTCTGTAGATTGACGTCTGCACCTGCAAACTGTCGTCTCTGCCAGATACTCTATCATCTCCGCCGCCACCAACCTGACCTATCATCTCTGCTGTCACCAACCTAAACTGTCGTCTACACCTCTTTCTTTGTCATCTTCACAGATCGACGTCTCCGCAGATCAACATCTTTGTAGTTTGACGTCTATGTCTGATAAACTATCATCTCCGCCTATCTTTGTTGCATTTTTGTTTTAACATCTTTGTTCCATAGAGTAGAGGCTATTTTAAGCATTTTTATGCCTAAGAAAAAGAACAAAAGAAGTTGATTTTATTTTTTCCATAGTTAAGCTTCAAATTTTGAAATTTTTAGGTGACTAATCAATTTGCTTTTTTTGTCTTATTGCAAGTTGGAGCAACAAATTTAATCATGTTTTTAAAGTTTTTCGTGGAATGAACTTGAATGTTTTTCCTTTGAATGAATTTTGCTCAAACATAATCTTGAATGTCATGGATTAAAATCAACCTTTCTTGGAATGCATGCTTAAAACAAACAAACTCAATCTTGAATGCAAAAGATTAATTAACCATTGCAATATCTCACATTTCAATTTTTTGGCATAAAAAGAATCTAAATCCACATTTTTGTGATCTTCTAGGTTATAAAAGCTAATAAAAATGCTTTGAGTGAGTTTGTAGTTGGACTCACCCTCTTTAATCATCCATCAATTTAACCATTGGTTGCAATCTCAGTGCCATTTATGGGGATGGGTCCACCTAAGAGGGTGTTAAGTGCTCCACAAAGATCAAACCTCACTTGTGTTTTTATTAGTTTTTCTAAGTTAGAAAATCTCTTGAATGCACATTAGCTTTGCTAAAAACTTCATTTGGGTATAATAATTGAACAAATCTTGACGTGGAGGGCCTTTGGGTGCGTGCTTGACAAATCAAGTTTCACATATCTTTGTTTTGGGCTCAAAAAAAACTCACACTCAATCTTGAATGCCTAACAATCAATAAACATCGCATGGTTTTGACGCATTTTCAATGATGCTCGCATTTCTTATGTTGACGATCTCTCGACTTCCATTATGTTGATGACGCTGTCAAGTTGGAATGAACATTGTATGCCATATCACAAGTGTCTTCAATCATAACTTGCAAAATCTAAATCATCAATTGGAATGGACATGTGTCTTTTAAAATCCAAGATCATGTATGTGGTCTTGTTTTACACTTTTTAGGAGGCTTGCTTGGAGATTTCATCACCCCTTGGATGACCTCAACTCCAGCGTTTCGATGGAGTATAAAGATTGGGAGGTGAATCCAAAGACACCTCTCTTGGGATCAAGATTTTATCACTCGGGCTAAGCCTCAAGGAATTTTATACCCTTGAGAAGTGAAAGAGGAGAAGTGGGTTACCACTCCTCTCGACTGTGTGACATCTTTTTGATTTCATCTACGGACTTGGGCCTCACGTACCTTGGGTATATCGAGGACTCCATAGCTAAACCAAATTTCATCCTTGTAGAAAGCTTTCGAGGATGTTGGTGTCTTTGACGTGCTTGCTCCAAAATTTTTTCTGCTTGTTTGTTCATAGATTTTGAAAGAATGTTTGCCAACTTTGGTCAAAATCTTAGAAAAGTAGAAATCTCCCAGCTCAAGGCATACTTAGCGTAGTCACTACCTCATCAGAAGATCATCCAAGCTCCCTTAGTTCTCTGCCTTAGAACAATCGCAAAACCAAAGTCCATCCAAATCATCCCCCCAGCCAGCTAGCAAAGCAATCCAAAATCACACCCAAGCCTTTAAAGAGTTGTTGTCACTCTGCCAAAATTTTTCTATCTAATCAATCTTACCAATCAACCAATCTCACTAAGGTTATCCCTCAGATAGAGCATTGTCTATGGTAATCCATCTTTGTCACTTGTATCCCTCATCACCTTGAGCTAAAGGTTGGGATCCACAAGTGGTCAATCTCGTATCATGCCCATAGGATCATTAGTTTATCCTCAAGTTGACACAGCCACCACCAAATCCAACGCACAGAAAAGAAAAAATCTCACTTTTTGATGGCATGCCCTTGAAGTCTTCCATCCACAAGAAAGCCAAAAATCTCTAGCCAATCCTCCTTAGGTCTGTCATACAGCTTTAACTCTCCCTAGGAAATCCTTCATTAGCCAATCCAAAATTTGCACTTAATCCAAATCCAACCATGAGCTTCTGTGTTCATCCATATGCGAGACCCCATCCCCATCTGACTCATCATCAAAACATGAAATCCCAAACCTATCATGATGTGTTTGATCGTATTGTCCTTGCTCCCACCACCTCCTATTCAAATGATGATGAAAATCTTGTTGACTATGACAGGTATATTGAAAGCCTTAGAAACATTCCCCAAGAATCCCCCAAAATCCATGCATTCTTCCAAACTATCTAGTCATGCCATCTGATATCCTAGCTTCTCCCCCACCATCCAATCAACCAAGCTTCCAATCTTCCACCCCCATCACACTAGCTATTCCTTTCAATCCACCTCCACCTCTGAAACATGAGTCTCCAAGGAATCTCCTAGAGGAAATACAAGAAAAGCTGCCTCTAGCAGTCGATAAGCCATGTGATCTAATCCAACCATGTGAAGTAGTCAGTGATGAAGCTTCCCGATCTATAATATCACCTCCATCTTCCATAGCTATCATCCCCATACCATCCATCAAATTGCTTAAAATCCTTCCACTTCTCGCAAGCATCAAAATCCCACCACCTATAAAATCCCTCCAAATCCTATCCACATCACCTCCAAGCATTTCCCAAATCTCTCATAATGACCCTTACGCATCCATCTTCTACTCACCCATCTCCACTACCGAATCTCCCATCTATCCATCTGCTTCCTTTGAAGAATCCATCCCTTCACCTCCTATCGCACCATCCACTCCAATCCAATCCTATCAAGATCCTGCCCAAAAGCATGTTGACATCCCCCAAAGCATAAAAAAAGATATCATCGTACCATGTGTTAGGATAAACCACGGATAGAAATAAAAAACTACATGAAAATATAGCCAATAACAAAAAATAATAGAACACACAAAAAATGAACACAAGGCACCAAGATTTAACATGGTTCACCCAATCCCTGGGCTACATCCACCAAACAACAAGTCTGATCTTATTACAATGCAGCGATTACAACCTGATTACAATCCATAATCCCTTACAGCTCAATACCGCCATAAGAACCAATTTTGCATCACAACATTATGAAAAATACCCAACCCTAAGCCCTTTTATACAAGTATTAAACTGCTTTAGGGTTATAACACGTCGGCCATATGTCAGCCATAATATGTCGGCTATTGCCCAAATTTTTTTTTCGGCCCCACTATTTATGAAGTATGTACAGTACTTTCCTGATCAGTCACCACAATCTAACAATCTCCCACTTGGGGACTAATCAAGCTCCACACTAAACAACAATCTCCCACTTGGAGACTGATCCTATAGCAATACCACAACCACATGGGACTCCCACTGGATCAAACCATCTTGGACTCTACTGTTCTTTTATTCATGTTCAGTCTAAAAGACCAACCAAAGCTGAAGAGGAGTTCAGCTTCTCCCTTGTTACAACCTTTGTCAACATATCTGCTGGATTGTCATTGGTATGTATCTTCTCCAGCTTTAACTGTCCATCCTCCAAAATTGATCGAATGAAATGGTACCGCAACTGTATGTGTTTGGTCTTAGAATGTAGATCTGAATTCTTAGCAAGATGAATGGCACTCTGACTATCTATGAACAAATAATTATCCTTCTAAGGATGTCCCAATTCTTCCAAGAAGAACTGAAGCCATATCATCTCCTTGGCTACCTCTATAGCAGCAACATACTCTACCTCTGTAGTGGAGAGAGCATTAATCTTCTGTAACCTAGAAACCCAGCTCACGGCTGCCCCACCAATAGTAAAGACATAACCTGTAGTACTCCACCTAGTATAAATATCCCTAGCCAAATTTGAGTCAACATAGCTCTGTAAATCAGTAGTAGAGCCCCCAAAGTGTGAACACTTATTGGATGTTCCTCTCAAATATCTAAGAATCCACTTGACAACATTCCAATGCTCAAATCCTGGATGACTCATATACCTGCTAACGACTCCCACTGCATGTGCAATATTTGGCCTAGTGCATACCATAGCATACATCAAACTTCCTACAGCTGAAGCATATGGTACCTTAGACATCTTATCCTCCTCTTCCTGTGTCTTGGGACACATCTCCTTAGTCAATTTCAAATGACTAGGTAAAGGTGTGCTGACAGATTCAGCATTCTCCATATAGAAACGTTGCAACACCTTCTCAACATAATCAGCTTGAGATAGCATCAAGGTTTTGTTCTTCCTATCTCTGCAAATCTTCATACCAAGGATTTGTTTTTCTGCCCCCAAATCCTTCATAGCAAATGCATGTGCTAATTGGCATTTTAGCCCCTTAATATGATGCATGTTAGACCCAGCTATAAGCATATCATCAACATATAGACATAAAATAATGTAGCTATCATCATCCAACCTCTTAAAATAAACACAATAATCTGAATGACACCTATTATATCCATGCTCATGCATAAAACTATCAAATTTTAGATACCATTGCCGAGGTGCTTGCTTCAATCCATATAAACTTTTCTTCAATTTGCACACTAAGTTCTCCTTACCGTTGACCTCAAAACCCTATGGCTGAGCCATATATATTTCTTCATCCAAATAACCATGAAGAAAGGCTGTTTTAACATCCATCTGCTCTAAATGAAAATCTTCAGTAGCCACAAGACTTAAAACAGTGCGAATAGAAGTCATTTTAACAACAGGAGAAAATATCTCATCAAAATCAATTCCCTTTTTCTGTGCAAATCCTTTTACAACTAACCTGGCCTTAAATATTTTCTTACCTCCTTCCTCTTCTTTCAACCTGTAAACCCACTTATTATGTAAAGCCTTTTTACCTGCAGGCAACTTGCACAAATCCCATGTCTTATTTTTTAGCAAAGAGTCCATTTCATCTTTCATTGTAGACCCATTGAATCTTAGTATCCACCTACACAACTTCATCATAACTTTCAGGTTCACCAGCATCAGTAAGTAAAATAGAATACAAAGAGGGAGAAAACCTTTGTGGAGGTCTAATTTTCCTTGTTGACTGTCTAACATTTACTGGTGTGTGTGGTATTTTTTGTTGCAGTTGTTGCATATCATGAAGAATGGCTGGAACATCATCTTTTGGAGTATCATCCAGCACTACATAATCATCTTCTTTCTTCTCATGTTGCTGCAACAGATCTTTGTACAACACTTTCTCATTGAATATGACATCCCAACTTCTAACAATTTTAAGATTATCAAAATCCCAAAGCCTATAACCAAATTCATTAATTCCATATCCAACAAAGACACATTTCTTTGATTTAGCTTCTAGCTTGGTTCTATTTTTAGAGTCTATATGAGCAAAAGCTTCACAACTGAAGGTCTTGAGAAAAGAATAACTCACCTTCTTACCAGTCCATGCTTCCTCTAGAATACCACAGCCCAAAGGAGTAGAGGGACCTCTATTAATCAAATATACTATAGTATTGATAGCCTCCACCCACATGTGTAAGGGCAACCTAGCATGCAACCTCATGCTCCTTGCGCGCTCCATTATAGTCCTGTTCATGCGTTCAGCCACTCCATTTTCCTGTGGAGTCCTTGGAACAATTTTTTGTCTACGAATACCATTAGTGGAGCAATAATCTTCATATTCATGACTGCAATACTCACCACCATTATCAGATCTGAGACATTTTAATTTCTTACCAGTCTCATTTTCAACCAAGCATTTCCATTTCTTAAAAGTTTGAAATACATCAGATTTCTGTCTAAGGAAATAAACCCATACTTTTCTAGTTGCATCATCAATAAATGTAACATAATAATGAGATCCACCAAGGGAAGATACCTGAGCTGGTCCCCATACATCTGTATGCACAAGCTCTAATTTCTCCTTTTTGTTTTCCTTCCCTATCTTTACAAAACTCACTCTCTTTTGTTTTCCATACACACAACTTTCACAGAAATCCATATTCACACATTTTAGACCTGGTAAAACTTTCCTTGAATGAAGTACTTTCATACCTTTCTCACTCATGTGCCCAAGTCTATTGTGCCACAGCACTGTATCAGAATCTACAACAACTATTTGTTCTCCCTGCTCAACTGCAGTAATTGTTCCTAAATATTCATTTTTCTCTAAAACAATCAAAGTAGAAGGAACAAAATGACCTGTACAAAGATATAAGGTGCCTACTTTCACACCTTTTGCTACTACAAGGGAACCTTTTGAAACCTTCCAATTTTTATCATTAAAAGTAACTACACAACCCTCATCACCGAGTTGCCCTGTTGAAATTAAATTTCTACTTAGTTTTGGAACATGTCTTACCTCATGTAGTAGCCAATGATTCCCATTCTGCAACTTAATCTTAATTTTTCCCTTTCCAACAATCTGACAGGGTTCATTGTCCCCCAAATAAACAAGCCCAAAATCCCCTTGGACATAATCAATGAAATAACCTCTATGAGGTGTAGCATGAAATGAAGCACCATAATCTAAAACCCATGAATCATCAACACTCTCTAAAGATAGAAGCAAAGCATCCTCTTCGGATTTGTTACTTACCACATTTTCCTCCTTGTCTCCATCTAATTTATCTCCTTCATTTTTCTTTCGATTCCAACAATCTTTCTTTTTGTGCCCTGGTTTCCCATAGTACCAGTAGTCATTTGGTCCTCTCGATTGAGACCTCCTCCCTTTTGACTTTCCTCTTGATTTTCCACAATTTCCAGAGTTACTTCCTCTTTCAGTCATTCTGCCCTTGCTTTGTGCATTTAAAGCACTTCTTGAGGTAGATCCACCTGAGGATTTTCTACGAGTTTCCTCACTTAAAATAACACCGATCACATCATCATATTTTAGGGTACTAGATCCAGGAACATAATTACTCACCGCCATTACCAAGCCATTCCAGCTTTCAGGCAAAGAACACAAAATCAAGAGAGCCCTAATTTCTTCATCAAAATTGATACCCATAGAAGATAATTGACTAGTAATATTATTAAACTCATTTAAATGATCTACAATAGATCCACCTTCTGCCATTTTCATATTAAATAAACGCTTCATGAGAAATACCTTATTTGAAGTGGAGGGCTTTTCATACAGTGTCGCTAGGGTTTTCATCAAATCTTCTGTCATCTTTGCTTTTGTAATACTAAATGCCACCGATGGTGCCAAGCATAAGCGAATGCTTCCGAGTGCCTTTCTGTCCAAAAGATCCCATTCAGCCTCTGACATAGTTCCCTGATTCTTGGCTTTTCCTTCCAACGGCTTCCATAAATCCTTCTGATATAAATAGTCTTCCATTTGCATCTTCCATAACTGGAAGTTCTGCCCATTAAACCTGTCAACCCTCAACTTACCCTCATCTGCCATTGCTCCCACTCAACTGTGAGACTCCCACTTAACCGTGAGACTTTCCTACAGAGAATAACATAAAGACAACCTTGCTTTGATACCACTTGTTAGGATAAACCATGGATAGAAATAAAAAACTACATGCAAATATAACCAATAATAAAAAATAATAGAACACACAAAAAATGAACACAAGGAAACAATATTTAACGTGGTTCACCCAATCCCTAGGCTACGTCCACCAAATAGCAAGTCTGATCTTATTACAATCCAGTGATTACAACCTAATTATAATCCATAATCCCTTACAGATCAATACCGCCACAAGAACCAATTTTGCATCACAACATTATGAAAAATACCCAACCCTAAACCCTTTTATACAAGTACTTTCCTGATCAATCACCACAATCTAACAATCTCCCAGTTGGGGACTGATTAGGCTTCACACTAAACAACACCATGTCTTCCATCCATAGTGCAGTCACCACCCCCTCCATCTCCAAAACCTCAAGCCATACCTCCTCTACTGCAGGATATGTTTTTATCCCATTAGCTAAATCAAGATCCTATCCTATCATCTCCTCCACTCCATGCTTCCATCTTACCACCTATCCAAGCTATTCCACCATCTATAATCTACCCTCTTGGTTCACTTACATTCATCCATGGTGGCCCCCTCTTAGCAAAAGAATTAAGAACAATATCTCCCCATTGCAGTACATCTGATAAAGCACTTCCACTATTTTTCACAAGCAAAAAGTATCCTCAGCTAGTTCAAATGCTCAATCGATGGCATTATCAAGGTCAAGGTTTAGGACCACAAGAGCAAGGAATCAAAATGCCTATTATTGCACAAAAGGATTCAAGATTTCATGGTCTTGGATATGTATCCAAAGGCTCACCATATAAAAGTGTTGGTATACACCATCCCCAAACCAAGCCTATCTCCAGGCCCATCATGCCAGCCTCCCATCACTCCAAGAAATCTTATGTCATCCCCCCTCCACCACCTTTGCAAACCAAAACAACCTACCATATCCCCCCTTCATTTGGTAAATCCATTTTTGGTCCCTATGTACTAAAATCTACCATCAGGCATCCTCCTATCAACCGTCATTAAAATCCTATTCCATCCATTCCTACGCAAGATCAACAAAGGCACATATCAGGGCATATCATCCATCATCATCCCCCTACACACTCTTCCATATCCTCTCCATCTCACAAAGCTTCTCCTAACCATCTTCCCAAAGCTTATCACAACAATGTGAATGCCAAATTCAAAATGCATAAAGCTAAAAATCCACATCCTAGGCAATCATATGTCTATTCTAAAAGACATACTCCAAAAAGGCAAAATCCAATCAAAGAATGCAAAACAATGCAACAGCCTATGAAAAGAAAATCCAAAACCATGTGGATCCCAAATAAAAAAGTTGAAACCCAATGCATAATGGCATCCACCATTGCTAATCCCCCATCCAGTGATTCATGTCCCCCATCTCCTAACTCCATCTTGGGTACCTATATCCCCAAGCACGCTTCCACAAATCCTCCATCAAGCCTGCATCTACCATCTATCGCCATATGCTCTTTTCACACCCATCCCAACATGTGCCAATGTTGATCCAGCAAGCATCCCCATCTAATGCTGCTTTCCAACCTTTTCATCCCTCCATCTCCTACCATCTAATCCAATCTATTGCGTAAATCACACACTCGGTGTACCAATAGCTAGCAACAAAATTGAACATTCCAAAAGCCAGTGAAAAATCTGAAAAAGACAAAAACAACTAAAGAAAGCCAAAATCATTCTAGCTAAGTCTAAAGTCAAAAAGTCAAAAAAGAAAAATAAAGCGTCCATTGTTGAAAACTTGGCAATTCAAGCGCCTTGGACAAGTACCATGATGAAAACTTGGCAAACAAGCGTCATGCATAATCTAGCCATCCCTAGCTTAGCCTATCATCCTCATGCTTTTGGTCACATCTTGCCATCCAGCTCCATCTTCCAATTTATCCACCTATCTTTCATCCTCCAACTTTTATCTATCACCATCCACTTATCTTTTGCAACTTTAGCCAATCATCCCAGCTATCATCCATCTCCCTCACGCCTTCAGCTTTTCCATCCTAGCTTCAATCCTATCACATCCATTGTAAGACCTCCTTCTGCATGTCATCTTTTAACTAGGGGCACTATATTCCTTAGAGATCTTTGTCTTGTCCATCCTCCCTTGTCATTGGTATCTCGCTCTAGGCTATCCTCATGCAAATCCAATGTCATCCTCTCATTAGCCATTCACTCCAGCACCATCTATTAGCTCAGCTATCACTAACCTTAGCATTGTCCCCATCCTTGGTTACACATATATCATCATCATTGGATGCATCCTGCCAAATCCATATCTTTCACTATCACCTCATCCTTAACTTTTGCATCTTGTACCAACTTGAGCCGTCTTGCTATCTTATCATCCAGAGCTCCTGTATAGCTTGTAAATACCTCCTATATAGCTTGTAAATCTTGTACCTCAGCTTGAAAATCTTGTACCAAAGCTTGTATTATACCTTGTAAATCTTGTATCCCCCCTTCTAGCATAGCTTGTATATCCAAATCTTGTGCAAAGCATGTTCCATATTCTAGCTTGTAAATAATCTTGTATCCTATCACATGCACACAAAGAATCCCATTTTTCCTTAAGCTTTTCCCAAACCATCTACCTATCCACCTATTAACTATTATAGACATCCTAGCCTTCACAAAAATTTCCATCTCACAAAAAACCAAAACATGAACAACCTTATACATTTGTAACATATCTTGGTCCGTCAGCTTGTAAATCCTCTTTAGCTTAGTACCATTGTATCTATCCAGCTTTCATGTTAGTTCCTCCTTGATCAACATCTTGCACACTGCACACATCGCACAACCCTTAGTTAGCTATTCCAATGCATCCTTTAGCTAGATCTCCTATCACCAAAGTGTTATCCTTCTTAGTTCAGCTTGCCAGATACATCACTCATCCAGATCCATTAGCTTAGGTGCTCTTCGATAGATCCTTGTAGGATATAGCTTTTCTCATGTCTGATCTTGGTCTGTTAGTACCTCATCCTACCCATCTCATTGGCAAATGGCTCTCTTTTGGATTTTCACTTTCTTTTGATTTGGAATCTTCCCTTTTGGGTCTTGAAATATCTTTTTCAAGCAATCTTTTGTTCCCTCCTCAGGGTTGCCACGATCTTCCATATCACGGTATACTGCGAATGGGAAAATCTGAGCATAAGGTCTTCATTAGGTCTTTTATTTTTTATTTTTTTCTACTTGTGGGTTACCCAGTGTCATTTCTACGCTGCTTAATTTGGGATTCATGTGTGATACTGGGGCAATCCTTGCGTGTTTGTTTTGAGTCAGTTCGTCAGTCCTCTGGACGGTTGGTGAAAAGGCCTTGATGTTCTTGGTAACCTTGGCAATTAACCAACAATCCTATAGAAAATCTAATGCTCAACTACATGGTGGTACTTCTCTTTGAAGTATCCCCCCTCGCTCAAAAAAAGCTTCAATGGATTCCCTTCATCTCCATTATCCCCCATCCATCTCCAACATCTATCACTCGTCCCCCAGCTTATGCATCAGTATCTCTTTGAATCACTCCTCACACTTAGCTTTAGGGATCCACAATTCTAGTCTTAGGGATCCACCAATCACCAAGCCTCATCTTTCGAGATCCACAATCCTAGTCTTAGGGATCTCCGAAACCCATCTTCTGCCAATCTGACTCTTTGAAATCCTGTTGCATTAGCTTTATCATTCCATCATCCATCTCCCTACCATGGATTCCTTTTATAGCACTCTGCTCCTCCATCCTCCCCCCAATCCTGGAAAGTCTTAAGCTTTCTTTACTATTGTGCCTCTGATTCTCCTTTATCATTCTCCCGTAGTGAGAGTTTGAGCTAATTCAGCCCCTCCTCTTTGCCAATCTGTGTCTTTTCTCATCTCGATTTCTTGTACTTTTCAAGAAGCCATCGAGCCTCATTTCTCTCTTTGCCACCTTCTTGAGGGGGCATCATCTAAGTCTAGTCTCTCCTCTTCTTATCCAGACTGGGGAAACCTTGTTGCTAAAACATCTTTCTTATGTCGTCTTCACTTGAACTTCTTTGAAATAGTGTTGTCTCAACACTATGTCAAAGAGGGGCAAAATGTAGACACCTAAATTTGATTACACCGCTTTAGTAATTCTATTTAGTTATCTCTAAAGGCATCATTAATTAAATTCTTATTTAATTAATCCTTTGTCATCCCCTAGCTGATTAATTTAATTAATCATCTATAGTCCTAAATTGATAAATCAAATAACCTATCATTTATCAATTAAATCCTTTTCTCCTATCTAATTCCAAAAATCCCCATTTATTAAATAAATCTATTTGATAAATAAAATCCACAAATCTAAAAACCCCTAACCTATCCCTAATCCTCCATTTAGCCTAATCCACCCCATCCACCCATACTAACCTAGCTTAGCCACTAACTCACCCAACCTCATTAATGCCATCCACTTGCACATCTCTAACATCCTTAATCTAATCCTAAACCCAAGCCTAATCCACCCCCTAATGTTGTCACATTCCCTAAACAAGTTTAAGACTTTCCTAAACCAAATCAAAGTCCCCTCTCCAAAATATCCCAACCACCAAGCCATGAGTGCTCTTACAAACCATAAAGGAATCTTACAAGCCCACTCATGACTCTTACATCCCTCTTCCATACTCAATCTCCCTCATCATGCCTTTAACCAACCCCTTATCCTACCCTCTCACACTCATCCTCCTTGTGACAAGTTTCACCTTCCCATTGGTGCTAAACAGGCATAATCCATGTGCTCTCCTTTGAGTGCATCCTAGCCCTCCTTAAGCTTTCATCTCTCCTTGCATCTTAGCCCTCTATCCCTCTACCCCTTGGCCTATAAATTGAATCCCCTCCCAAGCTATTTCATCACAATCCTTGAGCTAAAGTTACCATGCTATTTTGAGAATCAAAGTCATCAATCTTAACTTTATAATTCCAAATTGAGAGCTCACAAGGCTACCAATTTGCCATTACCCATCTCCACCATTGAAGCAATTGGGCAAGCAATTGAGCATACATCCACATCAAAGGACACATCTACAAAATCAAGGAAGCATGGAGTGTTTTCTCTTTTGAGGTTTGCATTTCTTGTTTGCTTTTTTTGTCTAAGCGTATATGTGAATTTAGTTTTAGTTTGTGAATGTTTTTCTTATTGTTAATGTTCTTTGCACACTAAATCTTGTTCTACACAATGTATCTATTTTCTTCAACATCTCAAAATGCAATCTATCAAAAAGTTTCTGACAAATTGGAAATAATCTTCCACCCTTCCGGTCCATTCATTGGGAATCTTCATGAAAGCTATTTGTTGATCTTTTGTCGAACTAGATGAGAGAATCAGTCCTAAGGGCTCTTAATGGGTTATCACTTTTTAATTGAAGTCCTAGGTAATCTTCTAAATACTTGCTTCTTGTAGCTTGCATGTTGTCATTTTGATTCTTTGATGAAGCAATTTTTTTCAAACTGGATAGCTTATTTGGAGTGTACATCCTTATAGTTAGATTACCTTTCTCAAAATTTGTAAAATCTTTCATCTTTAACACCATTTTTTTAAATAAAAATTTTTCTTTTTGTATCCTAGCCACATTTGGACTATGTGGCCAAGACATTGGTGTTGTTTCCCAAATTCAATCTTTAGTGAACATCCCTTACATTCCTATTTTAAGAACTTTTTGGAAACTCTCATGCCAAACAACGATCTTAGCAATTCGTTTGAGAAGACCCTTTTGTTTGAACCAGTAGGGTTTGGACTGTCCCATGCTGCCATCGACCTTGGTTTGAAAGTACCCAAGATTTTTAATCTTTAAATTTGAAAAGTGTTGAAAAATTGTTGATATATAATTATGAATTCAAGACTGAAAGTCCTCTATTACTACAGGTAACATTCATTCCTTAGTTGGTATAAGAAACAAAATTATTAAATTGTTTTGACAAAGAAATACCTCTTCCCTAAAAGTTGAAACCAAAAAGTGGTTTGATGAAACATGTCAAAATAAAATCTTGATTGCACCTAACCCTTGGACTGATGCAACTTTGAAAGTAAACACACAATTAAAAGCAAACACAACAAAAAACAAACACACTTGCAAAAATAAACACACTTGTAAAAAGGAAATTTTTTTTGGCATACTTTTAGGCCTCAAAGTAATGCTTTAGGAATTTCCCATTGACATGCAACAAAACCAATTCCCCTATAAAGAACATAGCCTAAAAGTATTTTCTCCCATAATTTTCATGATCTGATAAGGACCAATCCACAAGAATTGAAATTTAGTGTGCCTGCCTGGCTTTTCTTTTGCCTTGTCCCGTAGAAGAACAAGGTCAGATATTCTAAAATATTTTATCATGGCCCTCTTATCGAACCACCTCTTAATGATAACTTGATAGTTCACCATATGCTCCAAAGTAGTTGTCCATTTTTCATCCATCTCCAAAAGATTAATTAGTCTTATTTGTACCCTATCAGCATCTTCAACATACCCACTCATGAATTTCAAAATAGGAATCTTGAGGTTAAGTGGGAATATTGGCTCTTGTCCATAGATGAGAAGATATGGAGATGTCCCAAAAGCATTGTTGACCTTCATTTGGTCTATCCATAGTGCATATTTGAGTTGAGTATGTCAATCTTTAGGATTCTCTTTCAACAAACGTCTTATTAGTGTGATCAAGTTCTTATTTGTAGATTTGACCAAACCATTTCCTTGTGGATAATAGTTTGAAGAGAACTTGATAATAACCTGATTTTCCAATGCCCATTGAGTAAGGAATACTGATGCAAAAGCTGATCCATTATCTCACTCTAGAAAGAATAGCATCCCAAATTTGGTAACAAAGTGTTCTTCCAAGAAGTCTAACCACCTAGCTATGCAATTTCTAAAAGTCTTAGCTTCTGTCTAGTGCACATAATAGTCAGTAGTTGTGAGAACAAAAGTGTGTCTAGTTGACAATGGTGGGTTCACTGGACCAATGAAATCTAGCCCCCACTTTGGGAAGTGGCATACTTCAAACGCTAGTTGTAATGGCATTGCAAGATATTTTTCTCTGTTAGCACTAGTATGACAAATGTGGCAAGTATGCACATGTTCAAAAGTATCTTTGAAAATTGTAGGCTAGAAATAACTTGATCTTAAAATCATATGGGTTGTAGCCTCTATTGATCCATGTCCTATACCATACTTATCATGGAACTATTCCAAGACTTATTTTACTTTTTCACGTCCTAAGAACTTTAGGTAAATACCTTCATAGTTCCTTTCGTATAATTTTCTATCATGTAGCATGTGAGATTCACACTTCATGTTGAGTCCCCTATGCTATGAACTATTCATCCAATTGGGGTACTAATTTTGTAAAAGATAGTAAACAATATCTTGGTACTAGACATTTGTTATTATACCTTGGTCATTATCAACTTGAGATACCACAATTTTCTTCTGATCTTCCACCTTTGCTTTACCATCAAATCAAAATTTTTTTTCATCCCTGATTTGGTTATGCAATATCATTTTTGATAATCCTTGGCTTCTTACCAACTTCATGGGTTGAATCTCTAAATTAAATTCTTGAAGGATTTCCATCCATTTTCCTCGCCTTTCACCGAGTTCATTTTACATTAGTAATGTCTTAGGTACAATTGCATATACCTAGCTCCTTAGTATATAATGGTGAAATTTCTTTACTACTTTAATTTAAAGAAAAAGACCACTTATCAAGGTTAGAATAATTTAACTCGACATCTTTCAGAGGGAAACTCATTAAGAGAATGTGCCTTTCATCTTCTTTTTTCCTTATTCTACATAAGAATCCTAGTAGGAAATATAGATGGAGTAACTTTGGGGGGGGGGGGGGGGGGTGAATTAGTTACCACAAAATATTTCAGATCTCTTCGATGTTATCAATAAAATTGATTGCTGCTGTTATTTGGTAAACTCATAGAAAATGTTGTAACTCAGTAAAAGCAGTGAGATTTACTTATAACTAATCTTAAGCATTCACAGTGATTAAATTGCAAGTATGAAAGAAATAACATGAACACATGAGAAACTAGGATTTAATGTGGAAACCCAATATGGGAAAAGCCACCAAAGTAACTAGTTACTATTTTTCACTCTTCTGAAGTGAGCCCTATTAGGAGCCAACCTGGTTAAACATTACAAAACACACTATTAGATGTGATCTTATTAGAGAATTCAATCACCCTATTAGGAGTGGCCTTGCAAGAGGTCTTAGAAAAATTCAATGGAACTATCACTTTGTTAGAGTATTTATAGCTAGCTATTAAACCAACTCTGTTAAGAGATTTTGGAATCACTACTACAATGGTAAGAAAGTAACAATGAAATGACCTCAATTGAGATGCAACTAAATTACTGATTATAGATCTCTATTTTGCTTTATACTAGATCCTTCCTAATCAAATATTACTTTGCTACTCCACAAGGATATCTGACTATCCTTCAAGTTAACTCACACACTGTCCTTCTCAATCAATCAACACACTTGCATACATGCACACACACTAGAATCTAAAATTGAACTTATATTTATATCATCCATATTATCAAGTTGGCTCAATTAAAAATTATAATGACCAATAAATATTACCATAGTTGGCTAGAATCAATACTTGAAATAATTAAACTTCATATTCCAAATCAACAAAATCTTACATTGGCCGACCCTACTTGGTAAACACTGGTCCTAACATGATTTCCTATGTTAACCAATAGAAGCTTGGTTAACACTGTGAACTTGCAAAATCTTTTGACAACCAAGTGAACTTGGTGGACACCTTCTCTGACCAACTTTCCTTCATTAACCATGAGAACTTAGTTAACATTGCTTTCTGCCATAATTTCCTTTGATGCCCAAGTGAGCTCAGTAGACACTGTCTTCATACAATAATCTCTAGGAATGCTTGGTAAACAAGAAAAACTATCTTGTTGACCAAGTGAGCTTGGTAAACATAGACTGACAAATGATATGACATTTTTGTAACATCAAAGACAACACACAATTAGACAATTGTATCCAACAATCTTCCTATTTGGCATTGATGGCAACACAACATGTCATAGCATAGTGAAATTTGAAAACAAGACTTTCTCTGACAAAAAGTTTCTCCCTCTTAGATTTTATACCACAAACTTCTCTAATGCAATAATCTCCCTCTATGAAGGAATTACATAACTTCTTCTTAAAATAAATTTTAGAAAGATATAATAATAAACTCTCCCTCTTTGACAACACAATCCAAATACAACACATACCAAATGAGTATCAATGTACCTTGAGTACTAATTCATATGCAATGTTTTCTTAACTATGCTGCATCAACTGATAGATCTTCAACTTGGTTCCTATTGATGCATCACTAAAACTTTATTTTAGTGAGCTTCAGATAGGGGAATGACCCCTAACTTGCCTCTTAGATACAAGAATGCATCCTTAGGTAATGACTTGGTAAGTATGTCAGCAATTTGTTCTTTTGTATGGACATATTCCAATCCGATTTCTTTGTCCTCCACCAATTCTCTAACAAAATGATATTTTATAGCAATATGTTTGGTTTTGGAATGCATCATTGGATTCTTTGATATGTTAATTGCACTTGTATTATCACAAAACATGGCAACTGGTTCTTTGATCTCAACCATCATGCCTTCCAACAACTATTTAAACCAAATGATATTAGAAAAATTTACTGTTGCTGCAATATATTCTACCTCTGTTGTAGATTGGGATGTGCAATTTTGCTTTTTGCTTGTCCAAGATACCAACATTTTACCAAGAAAGATTGCTCCACCACTTGTACATTTTCTATCATCAATATTTCCTACCTAATCAGCATTAGTAAATACTTTTAGGTCTATATTTCCTTCAAGTTTATACCATAAGCCATAGTCTTTAATACCTTTCAAATATCTCAAGATTCTTTTGATTGCCATCATATGATTTTCTCTAAGTTTTGCTGAGAATCTTGCCACTATACCAATTGCAAGAGCAATATCAGGCCTTGTATGAACTACATAATATAATTTTCCAATCATTGATCTATATAAATTTTGATCTACCTCTTTTGAATCATCATCTTTGGTAAAATTTAATCCAGTACACATGGGGGTTCCAACTAGTTGAATCTTCCATACCAAACTTCTTGAGTATCTCCTTGATATACTTAGAAAGAGTGATGCAGATACCATTCTTACACTACTATATCTGAAGTCCAACAAAGAAATTAATCTCACCAAACATAGACATTTCAAACTATTTATTCATTTTCTCTGAAAATTCTTTGCATAGATCATCATTTCCTATAAATAAAGTATTATCCACAAATATTTTTGCCAATACAATCTTCTTGTCTGGTCCTTCCTTGATGTACAAACTACTGTTATCATTAGTTCTTTGGAAACCAATTTGTATAAGGTAATTATGTAATATTTCATACCATGCTTTGGGAGCATGTTTTAGACCATACAATGCTTTTTGTAATTTGCAGACCATATTGCTTTTGTCTGGATCAACAAATCCTTCTGGTTGTTCAATGTAGACTTCTTCATCAAGTATACCATTGAGAAATACAAATTTAACATCCATCTTATATACCTTAAATCATTTATGTGTTTCCTATGTAAGTAAGGTCCTGACACTTTCCAATCTTACAACAAGAGTAAAAGTTTCACCATAATCAATGCCTTCTTCTTGAGAGTAGCCTTTACATACCAGTCTAGCTTTGTTTCTTGATACCTTACCATCTTCATTCAACTTATTCTTGAATACCCATTTTTTTCCAATCACATTTTAATCTTTAGGCCTAGGTACAAGAGTCCAAGTCTCGTTCTTCTCTATTTGGTCTATTTTTTCATTCATAGCCTCAATCCAGCTTTTATTTTCCAATGCATTTTTAACATTTCTAGGTTCAAAATCAGCAAGTAAACATGTACCTTTTATCTTACTTCTTGTCATAGTACCTTCTGATTTATCTCTAATAATTTGATCTGGTGCATGATGCCTATTGACATACTTGGCCAATACAAGTTACTTGCCTTTTGAATGAATTGCATTGTCACCTTCTTGAACTTGAAATTCTAGTTCTGGATGCTTAGACTCAGTAGGCATTAGCTTGATAGCTTCAAAATGTGACTCGGGTCCTTATGAATTAGTTTGAACTTCTTGCAACTCGGTGACTGAGGAAGACTCAAGAGTAGAAGTCTCCTTATTGACAGATGTGTCTGGCAATGTATCAGGTTTGATGTAAACAAATCTCCTATAATCTTTGGTTCCTTTTTTCTTTCTTCTTCAGTCTTTTCTAAAAACTCATTAATCCTCACATGTGCACTTTCTATGATTTTATGACTAGAAAAATTCAAACATCTATATGCCTTACTTTTGCAAGAATATCCTAAGAATATATCTTCATCACCTTTTACATCAAACTTTCCTTTTCTAGATTCTTTCAAGATATAACATTTACTTCCAAATACTTTTAGGTAACTTACATTGGGTTTATAGACATACCATAACTCATAGGGTGTTTTATATGAGTCCTTCTTCAATTGTACTTGGTTTAAGGTATGGACTATAGTGCCAATAGCTTCCTTTCAATATTTGATAGCAATGTTCTTTTCAATCATTAGAGTCCTTACACAAGCCATGATAGATCTATTTCTCCTTTTAGCTATTCCATTCTGCTCGAGAGTTTCAGGGGCTGATACCTATCTTTTGATTCATCTTTCAATGCAAAAGTTATTGAATTCATTGGAGATGAATTCACCACCTTTGTCTAATCTTAAGCATTTAAATCTTTTCGCTGTTTCTTTCTCTACTCTTGCCAAATACCATTTGAATTTCTCAAACGCTTCTGACTTTTCTTTTAAATACATAACAGTCATCATTCTAGAGTAGTCATCAACAAAAAGAATAAAGAATTTTTCTCCACTATAGCTTTCTATTCCAATAGGTCCACACAACTCAGTATTCACAATTTTCAAGATATCTTCATATTGATAGTTTTTTCTTTTAAAACTAGTCTGTCCCATTTTGCCAATCTGATAATTTTTGCATAAACCAACATCTAGTTTCTTCAAACTAGGAATGCCTCTTATTTTCTTAAATTTTCTTATTTTCACCATGTTATCAAAATTTACATGACATAAACTTTTGTGCCATAACCAACTTTCTTCAACTTGAGCAATAAAACATGAGCAATCACCAAGATCAAGATAAAACATGTTACCTTTTATTTGTTTGCCTGATCCAATCAGTTTTCCTTTATCATCCAACAATCTTGCATTTCCATGCATGAATTCCACCTTGAATCCAATGTTGATTAGTTGTGCCACACTTAGTAGATTATGTTTTAGTCCTTCAATCCAATAGGCATTTTCACATACAAGTTCTTTGGTTAATGAGATTTAGCCTTTCCCTTTTATGCAACAAGGTTCATTGTTTCCAAACCTTACATTACCACCATCATGGTCTTCAAAGTGTTCAAATTTTTTTTTATCACTAGTCATATGATGTGAACATCTACTATCTATGATCCATGTATCATTTTTGTTCACATGAGAGATAAGTGCCATCTTATCTTCTTCAACATCAGATTCATCTTTTACAACAATGTGGACTATTTCATCTTTGCTATTATTAGAATCTTTATCCATAAAACATGTATTCTTACCTTTATCCTTGAATGATTTGTGATTTTTAAAGTCCTTTTTATCATTGCACTTGTGACTTTTCTTCTCATCCTTGCTTTCTTTGTTTGGGCACCTGGTAGCAATATGACCAATTTCTTCACATGAAAAATAGATTAGGGGAACTTTACCTTTGTATTTTCCTCTGCCTCTAGAATATTTTCTTGCAAGTAGAGCTTCAACAACTTCAAGATCACTATCAAAACTTTCCTCTGATTCTTCTTCACTTTTTGACTGAATGTCCTTTAATTTCTTGCCTTTCTCCTTAAGTGAAAGCTTAGCCTCAAATGTAGATTCAATATTCTTGGAAGCCAAAACATAATTGTCAAAGTTATCTAGCTCAATGGCTATCAATCTTCCTACTAAGGTATCCAAAGTTATCTTATGATTTATTTCACACCTTCTTTCTTGAATAGTAGATACTCTAATTGCATAGATAGGAAGCAATGTTATGAAAAATTTACTTACAATAGTTTCTTCCTTGATATCTCCTCTAGAAGCTTTAATTGCACTAACACTTGGTTTGATTCTTTCCACATATTTGGAAATATTTTCATCTTCTCTCATTCTCATTTGATTAAATTTTTCTCTAAGGCTTTATGCTTTGGCTCTCCTCACATTGTCATCACCACCATAGATGTTCTTTAGCTTGTTCTACATTTCAAAAGTAGTTTTACAGTCCTTGATATCATCAAATTCCTCATAACTAAGAGCAGATGCAATATCTATCATCATGGTGTTATGGCTCTTTTTCTCAACAATGTTACCAATAGATAATGTACCAGTAGGGGTTGTGTATTCTTCATCAAGGTATTTGCATCCTAAATCACCAATAGAAGCCAGATGAAGTCTCATGAGTCCCTGCCATGTTGAAAAATTATCTTTGTTAAGCTTTAAAATTTCTCTATTGTAAGAAATCCTGATATTTGGCTTAGGTCCTTGAAACCTTTCCTGCAAGCACCGAAAGCTCTGATACCAATTGTTGGAAATATAGATGGAGTAACCAAGAGGGGGGGTGAATCAGTTACCACAGAATATTTCAGATCCCTTGGATGTTAACAATAAAACTAATTGCTGATGTTATTTGGTAAACTCATAGAAAATGTTGTAACTCAGTAAAAGTAGTGAGATTTACTTATAACTAATCTTAAGCATTCACAATGATTAAATTACAAGTATGAAAGAAATAACATGAACACATGAGACACCAAAATTTAACATGGAAACCCACTATGGGAAAAACCACCAATGTAACTAGTTACTATTTTTCACTCTTCTAAAGTGAGCCCTATTAGGAGCCAACCTAGTTAAAAGTTGCAAAATACACTGTTAGGTGTGACCTTGTTAGATGATTTAATCACCTTATTAAGAGTCGCCTTGAAAGAGGTCTTAAAATAATTCAATGGAACTGTCACCTTGTTAGAGGATTTACAACTGGTTGTTAAACCAACTATGTTAAGAGATTTTGGAATTGATACTAAAATGCTAAGAATGTAACAATGAAATGACCTAAATTGAGATGCAACTGAATTTCTAATTATATATCTCTATTCTACTTCATACTAGATCTTTCCTGATTGAATATTACTTTGTTGCTCCACAAGGATATCTAACAATCCTTCAAGTTTTCTCACACACTTTCCTTCTCAATCAATCAATACACTTGCATACATGCACACACACTAGAATTTCAACTTGACCTTATATTTATATCATCTAGATTATCAAGTCGGCTCAATTACAAACAATAATGACCAATAAACATTACCATAGTTGGCTAAAATCAATACTTGAAATAATTAAACTTCATATCCAAAAGTAACAAAATCCTACATTGGCTGACCCTACTCGATAAACATCAGCCCGAACATGATTTCCTATTTTAACTAACAGAAGCTTGGTTAACACTATGAACTTGCAAAATCCTTTGGCAACCAAGTGAACTCAGTGGACATTGACTCTGACCAACTTTCCTTTGTTAACCATTAGAACTCAGTTAACATTGCTTTCTACCATAATTTCCTTTGATGCTCGAGTGAGCTCGGTAGACACTATTTTCATAGAGCAATCTCTAGGAATGCTCGGTAGACAAGAAAAACTATCTTGCTGACCAAGTGAGCTTAGTAAGCACAGATTGAGAATTGATATGATATTTGTGTAACATCAAAGACAACACACAATTAGACAATTGTATCCAATAAAATGTTCTGAAGAAAAAGAGTATATTTTGAAAGGCAGTCCATAATCTATACTCACCAATACTAGGTTCGTGAAAATCGTAGTTGTTGAGAAAACCAACTTCACAGTTTGCTAAGAACACCTATATGCAAATAACCTGTTGCTAAAGGAAACCAAAGAGGGAAAAAGTGTAGCTTGGAAATCTCAATGGAGTGAGAGAAAAAATGTATGCCAAGATAATGAAAAAAATATTACAAGAGTTCAACCTTAAAGGTGAGTGAAACCATAAAAAGGGAAAAAAACTAGGTTGCACATTATAATTAATATAAAATATTAATTATATGCACCTAAGTGATAACTTAAGTAAAATAGAGTAATAAACAACTTAATTAATTAAATAAAGATGATCTAATTAATAAGCATAAAGAAATAATTACTCTAACACCCCCTTAAGTAAATCTTAGGAGGTAAGCTAACCTAGCAAAGCTACGAAAGTAGGAAAATGGGTCTCGACAAAAAGGCTTGATCATGTACCCAAAACAAGGAAATCTCCATAAACTAGAGAGAAAGGAGAAAACCCAGTGGGAAAAACCCCTCTCCAAAAAGAGATAGAACAAAAATTCTAAAAAAACACAAATGAAGGAAGGTCACAACAAGACCCCCCAATGAAAACTTCTATAACCCCAAGCATAGACCACAACTGAAGATAGCATGGTGATGCAAAAGATTCGATGAAGATATTGACAACTCACACGTCGATGGGAATATACTCTAAAGAGAGAACACCATCCAAAATGTATTGATAGATGAAATGCATATGAAGCTTAATGTGTTTAGTGTGCTAATGCTCCATTGGGTTATAGGAAATATTAATAGCACTCTAATTATTGCACCACAAAATAGTGGGATGATTAGGAGGAATACCAAACTTAGTCATCAACTACCAAAGCCATAAAATCTCTTGACTAGCATGCACTTCTACTCTATACTTACCCTTAGTAGATGAAAGTGCATGAGCATGTTGCTTCTTGCATGACCATGTGATAGGACTAGAGCCAAGACAAAATGAAAAGGTAGAAGTAGACTTCTGATCATCAACATCAAGAGCCCAATCTGAGTCAGTGAAGCCAACAATGTGAGGAGTCTTTGATGTATAATGAATGCCATACATAAGCGAGACCTGAATGTATCTCAAAATATTATTGGTAGCTTGCCAATGACTCTCATGAGGCTCATGTGAAAATTGAGAGACAAGATCAACCACAAAGGAGAGATCGAGATGAGTGTGTGTCAGGTACAACATTCTACCAACCAAATATTGATACAATGTGGGATCCACTCAGGGTGAAGTGCAAGAGGTAGACAAAGTAACACCCAACTAAGAAGGTGTGGGAATAGGATTGCAATCAAGCATGTCAAAGCATCGAAGCATGTCAAGAGCATACTTCTAGTAGTAAACAAAGATTCCAGCAAAGGACTGAATAATCTGTAGACCAAGAAAGTAGTGTAATAGACTAGGATTATTCTTTCAAACTATTCCATCAATGCTCATATAACATCCTGAAGCATAGAGGATGAGCTACCTATGAGAAGAAGATCATCAACATATAGCACAAGGATCAAAACCTTAGCCTCAAGACATTAAATGTATATTGTAGGATTAGAATGGTAGTGTGTGAAGCCTGTAGAAAGTAGAAAGGAGTCCATCTTCTCATACTAAGCTTGAGAGGCCTATTTGAGACCATACAATGAGCATCAAGTCTGAAAACCAAGGAGGAATCCTACAAAAATCCTTGAGGCTGCTTCATGTAAATCTCCCTAGTAAGATCATCATGCAAGAATGCACTCTTCAAATTCGTTTGAAAAATGGGCCATCCCTGAGAAGCTGCAACGGATAAGACAAGGTGAATAGAGTTCATCTTGGTGACAGGGGAAATTTTTTTAGTGTAATCAATACCCTCAACCTATGAAAAACCCTTCGAAACAAGATGTTCCTTGTGCTTATTAATAGAACCATTACTTGTAAACTTAGTATGATATAACCATTTACATTACACTAACTTTCTTCCCTTAGGAAGAGAACAAAGATCCCAAGTATGATTCTTCATCAAAGAAGAATACTCCTCCTCCATGGCACTATCCCACTCAAAATATCCTATCACTTCTCTAAATCTCTAAGGATCATCACAAATTGTATTACTAAGAAGACTAGAATCTACAATATGAGATCAGAAGGGTCACTAGCTAGAGATCTTTCAGCCTTGACTATAACACAAGCCTATTTAGGTATCTATAGAGGATCCTATGGGGGAGGTAAATGGGGATCACCAAGATCATCATCCTCATCATCCAAAAAAAATATTGGAAAGGATGAGGGAGTAGAGGTAAGTGAAGTAGACTCTAGAGACAAGGTATCTACTATAGAAAGGCACTCATCAAACTGGACATCTTGTCAAAATAGGACTTGGCTGGAATTAGGATCAAACAACCTATATGCCTTAACATCCTTGCAATTAGCCAACAAAAATGAGGTGTTGACTCTTCCACTCCATTGCTCTCCTCTGAGAATTGGGTACAAATTCCCATGCTTCACTACCAAAAACTTAGAATGAAGATACATCATGCTTGACATGAGACCAAGCCTCTTTAGGAGTCATATGTTGAACTACCTTGTGAGGCATTTGATTCTAAATATAGTTGGCACAATTGACTGCCTCTGCCCAAAAAGATGAATCCATGGACCTAGACTGTATCATATAATTATCCATCTCCCGAAGTGTTCTATTCTTTCTCTTTGCCACACCATTCTACTGAGGGGTGTAAGGCACTGAAAACTGATGTTAAAGACCATGTTCAAAGAAAAAATCCCTAAAAACTTGGTTTACATACTCCCCCCATTATCTATACATATCTGCCAAATAGAAAGACCAAATTACTTCTCCACAAATGTGTTGAAAACTTGAAATGAATCAAAGACATAAGACTTGTACTTCATAAAGTATACCCATGTGTTCTTGAAGAAGTCATCAATGAAAGTAAGCACATATATGGCACCAAAAATAAGGAGTGAGAAATGACATGAGGTCACTATGTATCAACTCCAATGGTGCTAAAGCATGAGTAGCTCATCCATGTGGAAGAGGATCCCTATGTTGTTTGCTAAGAGCATAACCTTGACAAACACCTTCTGTTCAGGAAATTTGGGGAGCCCAAGAACAAGTGACTGTATGCTCATCTATTAAAGATATTTGTAATTGACATGGCCCAAATGCTCATGCCAAAATCTACTTACTAAATTTGCATGTGCTGCAAGATAGGAACCTGTGATATCAAAAGACTCAAATCCATCAAATCTATATAGGTGAGATGTAGAGTCAACACTTCCAGTAACCATAATCAACTCAGAATCATGTAGGTCCTAAATAACCACATCATGTGGTGAGAACTCAATTTTCTTACTAGAGCCAGAGTGGCAAATCTAATAAATAGATAATAGGTTCGTTGAGATGTTAGGGACAAAAAGAACATCCTGAAGAGAACCCCCAACTAATGGAAAAAAACCATAATCCAAGACTAAAAGATGTGATGAGTTCCCAAAAAAAATCTGTGAAGTAGCACAAAGGAGCAAGTGAGGTGACCAATTATTGAGTGTGAGTCATATGGTGAGACACTGAAATCAAGAATCTAGGTAGGCCCAGAAGTCAGTGCTTGTGCAGTAAGAGCATGACCTTTGCCTACAAGGGAATGGAGACTTAGGAGTAGAAATGTGATGCTCCTATATGGCTTCCTTTAAAGCCTCCAAACATTTCCAACACTTGGAAATGGGATGTCCATCCTTTCCACATAAACTGTAGGTATCAATTGATTTCTTCTTAGTCTTAGAGGAAGACTCAATAGAATTCGAAGAAGATTTACACTTGGAAGGGTTAGCTAGAGGTGTACGATCATTTTTCTGTGTATCTTTCTTTAGTTTGGTTTTTGGTTTTGGTTTCTCCTAAGAAGATTGAGAAACCAATGCTTGGATGGAAGAGACAAAAGCATCCACCTATTGGATCTTTTCCTATTCCCATGTCAACCGATCACAAAATATCTCAAAAGAAGGTATTTGATGTCTATTTCCCAAAGCATCCATAGTGGAGTAGAAAGTAGAAGAAAAGATCTGATATTGTCCTCACAACTTTGAGAGTATCAAAAAAATACACTCATCATCTTTTTTTTTTTTTGTCACATCCCTAGAAAACTGTACATAGAGATTTGAACTTCATCAAGAAGTCCTCAATGGTGGGAAAGTTGGTAGGTGTCAAAGAAGTCAACTCTATATAAAGTTGTAGAGCCCATAACTCATTCACTGTGCCAAAAAAGTAATGAAACTTGGTCCAAATAGCTTGAGGAGTGGTCAAACCATCCATATAAAGAAGGACACTATCGAAGATGTTCAGTGAAATCAAGCCCATGGTTTCATCAATTTTGTTTCTGTGCTAAAGAACCTCAAAAGGGCACTGAAGGATAGGTTGATTCTCATCCAGAGATGACTATAAGCTACATGACATAAGAAGTTAACTCATATGTGCTTTCCAATTGTGGTAGTTGTGTGGTGTCAGTCGGGCCACAGAGGGGTGTGACATTGAGAGAAGAAGATGGAAGTAGAAGGGTCAATTTTGAATTAAATTGTAGAAAGGAAAAAGTACCCCCCACAACATATAAATATATCCCTCAAAAACCAAAGAAACAACTATGGAAAGCACAAAAATTGAGTAGAAAACCTAGATGCTAGATGTAGAGATGGAGGAAACTAAAGCCTCTACTTTATCACCAAAAATAGGAGCCCAAACTATTGCATCATAAAATGAAACCAACATCATCATTTTTGGCTTAGAACTAGCTTTCTAGCAATTCTTTTAGATCAAGAAAAGACCTTCGTATGCTCAAGTTATGGCCAAAAAATGAATAGCTCCTCCAAAGAATGAGCTCTTTGTAAAATTATAGATACTGAAAAAAAATTGATAGTCGTACGGCTATCAAATGGCCGTCTACTAGAAAAAACTCTGGTTGTCAAAAAAATCTAGTAACTAGAAAGATGACATCAGCAAACCAAAAAATGACATCAGCACCTACAAAAAAATCCAGCAAAAAAAATTTCTTGGTGATCGGGAGATGATGTCACCTCTCAAGAAAATGATGTCACTTGACCAAAAGGTGACATCACCTACTTGAGGTAGTCATCGGGCAGTGGGATAGTGGTGGCAATGGTCATCGAGTGGTGCAGTGCCGACGATGGCAGCGGGTGAGTAGTGTGTTGATGATGGCTAGGTGTGGGCTAGCCCGCGGTGGCATGACGGTAGAGGTGTGGCTCTAGTTGGGTGCGAGCGAACCACCAGTGGTGTGTGGGTTGCACGTTGGTGGCCACCAGGTGGCCCCGCTTTAAAATTCTTTTAAAACATTTTTTGTGATTTTTAAATTTTTTAAATTTTGGAATCCATACGACCCTTGGGAGGAATTTTTTTTTCAGAGGCTACTATGGCTGAAATCAACAAATTTTATATGAATTTTGACTATACTAGGTCTTCTGAGCACAATGGTGACGTCCATTTTTTTCCAAAGTGCACCAAAAAATGGTGTCTCCTCTAGATTGAAGAGAAAAGACCACAAAAAGATGGGTTTTTTGTCTTCGAATCACAACTTCAAGATCTCCAAACTAGGCAACAATAGGGAAGCTTTGATACCATGTAGAAGTTGAGAAAACCAACTACACAGTTCACCAAGAACACCTACATGCAAATAACCTATTGTTGAAGGAAACTAAAGAGGGAAAAAGCACAACTTGGAAATCTCAATGGAGTGAGAGGAAAAATGTATTCCAAGATAATGAAAAAGAAATTACAAGAGTTCAATCTTAAAGGTGAATGAAACCCTAAAAAAGGAAAAGAAACTAGGTTGTGTATTATAATTAATATAAAATATTAATTATATGCACCTAAGAGATAGCTTAAATAAACTAGAGTAATAAACAACTTAATTAATTAAATCAAGATGATCTAATTAATAAGCATAAAGAAATAACTCTAACACAAATGGCCACTTTGATATCCTCAAATGCTTTCTTAATCTCTAGAACCCATTCTATTTTTGCTCCCTTTTTGAGTAACTCATTAAGGGGACAAACTATCTCTATGAATGCACTTATGAACATTAAAATGGCTTCAATTCTATTAGGATCAATGGAGATTCTAGCCTAAGAGATTATATGACCTTGGAGCTTTCCTTTAGTAACCCAAATGAACATTTCTTGGGATTAAATGATATGTCATATTTACAACATCTATTGAATACTTGTCTTAAATCAGCAATGTGAGTGCTTTGATGCTTTGAAAAGATAGTTGAGTCATCCATGTAGATGACTATACACTTCTTTATTAATCAATTAAAAGCTTCATCCATGGCTTGTTGAAATGTAGCTCCTACATTAATCAACCCAAAAGGCATTCTTCTATAAGAAAAATTTCCCCATTTAGTCATGAAGGTTGTCTATAGCTTATCCTCTTCATCAAACATTAACTGGTTATATCTTAAATATCCATCCAAGAAGAAATCATCTTTGAACCATTGACAATTTGTAGAACTTCATCCAGTGAGGGCAAAGTGTAGTTGTCCTTTTGAGATGCTAGGTTCAAGTTATGAAAATCTATACAAAGACAAATCTCTCCAATATTTTTTTGTACAAGAACCAAGTTAGCCACCCATGTAGAATGGAAAATGGGAAAAATGATCTTGGCATCAAGCAATTTCTTAACTTCCTTTATTATCAATGGTTCGATAATAGGATTAACAGGTCTTTGCTTTTGACAGAAGGGTTTGGCATCTAGTTTTAACGAAATGTCATGCATAATTATGTTAGGATCATATCTTTTTAGCTCTTCATAGCTCCAAGAAATGGAATCCTTATATTCAGTGAGTAATTGGAGCATATCTTCCCTTTCTTGTGCATTGCATGTCTTGCCAACTCTTACCATTTTAGGATCTTCATTAGTACCTAGATTATATGAATCTCATTCCTTGATTCCCTTTTCTTTGACCATTATGCTGTTAAGCATTGATTCATCATGATAAAAAATGTGCTCCAACTCAACCATCCTCTTGGGTTGGTTTTTAAGTTCAAGATCGCATCTTCATCTTCAAGTTCACCATCTTCAGGTTTTTCATTTAGAGTATCATCAATCTCTTGCCCTTTAAAGTGGCCATTGCACATGATAAATTAAAGGATATGTTTATTGTCTTGAAAAACTTGAAAGTTTCTAATATTACCTGGGATAGGCAGGGCAACAGTCAACTCTACTAAAAATCTTTTCAATTTTGTTCTCTTGACTAGTTGTAATGCACTAGCTGAAATGATGAGAGCATCTACTACCATGTTTTTCTCCTTGGAATGGAATTTATGTTCAAATCTTCAAAATCATCCATTAGATCCCACACTCTTTTCCTATAAGAAAAAAACTTTCTATCATTGCAAGAATATATTGATTTTACTTGCATTATCACCAACTAGGAGTTTCCCTTGATTATGAGAGTTGTGATTCCTTTCTCCAGTGCAAAAGGAAGTCCTTGTATCAATGCTTTGTACTCTATAACATTATTAGTACATCTAAACAACAATTGATATGTTGCATAGAAAGACTTACCTTTTGGGTTGATTAACTCGATACCTGCACTGGCTCCCAATTTGCATTTGGAACCATCAAAGTGGAGCATCCAAATCTAATCTTCTTTGGGCTTCCTATAGTGTTTCCTTTACTTGGGCCTAAAATGATTGTTTCTTTGGGATCCATTGCAATATTTTGTGAGGTAGACTTAATGATTTTCCATTATTAGTCCTTGATATAGGGGTGTATGTTTTTCTTGTTTGTCCTAAATTTCCCCTATCAATTCTGTAGTTTCATCCACTTTGGGTTTAGGATGAGCAATTACCAAAGTCCATCCTTGACCTTTTATGTAATGTCTCCTTCTTTTTACTTTGATCATCCCTAGTGGAGGAGAAGAAAAACCTCCACCATTTGAAGAGGTATCACTGCATGATGCATTTAGATCTTCAATTTCCTCTTCAACTTTTTATACAGATTTAGATATATTTGTGGAATTTTAACTTTCTATATATTCATCTTTTGGAACATTACCACTCTTTATTTCCATTATTTGTGTTAAAACTTTAGCATTTTCTTCTTGGCAATGTGAGCATTCGAACTCTGAATGACTAACTTTATGCAATTTGCAAAATCCTGGGAGAAGCAAAATACTAGGATCAACTTCTTCTCCTAAGAATTGTAAGTTGGCCACCATGTTGTCTATGAATTGTGTTATGATCTCTTCTTTTGTGATTGAAATCATGGATTTTCCATCTTGGTCATCTAATGTTTTGGTTGAAGTTGTATCCAAACTCATTACTTTGTAAGAGCCTAAATCTGATTTGAAGAATGCAACCTCATTTGGTGCATTGTATTCTATAATCATTGTTTCTAAATTTGGTTTTGCAGCTATCTTAATTTGATTATTCAACCCTTTCCATGGTAACCATAATTGATTAAAATCCATAAAAAACCATCCTCTTAGGCATTTTGTCCATTCTCTACTTAGTAGTAATCTATATGTCTCAGGATTCTCAACCACATGTATATCAATGATGTCTTGAATTTGGGGATCAACTGTCAATTGTATTCGTACATCTTTCAGCACATGAATAACTTTTACTCCCATTTTATCCAATTGTATCACTATTCTATTAGAAGGCTAAGGAGTGACTCCCAAAATTTGTGCTATCAAAAGTGGCATAGCATTACAAGAAGCTCCTAAATCAATTAGGAAATTATATTCTTTCCATATATTCTGATGTTAAGCAAAAATGGGGGCAGCTCAACCTTGTCCTTAAACATAGTTGGCATTGCATCCGAAGCATTGACTTGTTGAGACACTATATTTTGAGGAATAACATTCATATTATGGGGTACCCTTATATGATCAAGAATTTTCATTAGTGCTTCTCATTGATAAGGATAGTTTTGAAACATGTCAAACATGGACATGTTGGCCTTTGTTCATTTCAATTCTTCCATCACACTATACTTTTTAGTAGACCAGGTAGGTTTTCTGAAGTTTGTAGGCACATTTCCTTGATTCTAATTTTTCTATGCTACATACGGGGGCCTAATTGGTATTGGATTATTACTCGCTCTTAGATCGGGAGGAGTTGGTTGTAATGTTGGAGGAATTCCAACTATCATAGGATCTTTAAAACTTTGCAAATTATAAGTATTCTAATTATCCTTTCAAAAAGAAAACATTTCTTTTGGTTGTGTATCTGGTTCCTGACTGAATGGAAAAGAGAATTCTTCATTGGCTGGTTGTTCCACTTGTGTGTTCTATGCAAAATCATAGGATTTAGTAGCATAGCATTAAATTGCATAGGAGGTACATTATCAATTGTTTGTGAATTCTAATTCACTTCTTGATTTCCATTTTAATATGAACCATCATTGTTATGTACATTTTGAGCATCATCATATTGATTGGTGTCCACATATTGAGCATTATTATTATTATCATCTACATGAATACTTCCATTTTTGGGATGATATTCCATTGTTGATTCTATCTTTGAAAACCATTGTTACGATTAGGAGGATTGAAATTGTTTCCTCCATTTTTCTTTCCTCCATTGTTGTTCCCACTAAAATTCCTATTATAGTTCTCACCATAATTGTTGTTGTGGTAAGGACTAGTGTTGTTTCTTTGAAAGTTGTTATTCGGTCCTTGCAAAAACCTCAAGAAAGTCAATTTATTGTTCATTTGAGACATGGTCTTCTTCATCTAACCAAATTTAGAGGAACAATTTTTGTCTACTTCAATGGAAACTATTACCTTTTTCTCAAAGAAAGCAACTTTTGGAGGTTCATACCCTAGATATGTTATAGCTGAGATTTGTGGAGTGGGTTCCTATTGTAATGGAACTAGATTCATGGGTATGAATTGGCTAGGCATCGTAGGCACTCCAACAGGATATGTTGGCATCATTGTAATAGCTTGAGTTGGAAGTGTCAATCCTCCTCCATTAGGATTGGCTTGGCTTGCTTAGTAAATGTAATTGCTTCTGAGAAGACTTTGTCCAATGTGTTGATATTCGCTGTAGGAAGTCTTAGGAAAATAGTAGTAAGATGGTCTATAGAATTCAGATAAATTTGAAGTGTAGCTTCAACTGATATAGCATATGGTGTTTCCAACTTTTGGTATTCCATATGAAAGTGATGGTTGAAGGGTGAAACTATCTTAGCTGGGTCCCTTTTGATTGATATGAATAATTGATGTATCTGAGCTAGGTTGATGAAAGTTTTGAATTGTTCCAAGAAAAATATTTTGAAAGTATCCCAGTCTCCAATACATATAGGTGCCAAATTAAAATACCAATTAAAGGAAACTTCCCCCAATGAGTAGGGGAATAAGTGAAGAACCACATTCTTGTTAGCATTCTACTTTTGGTTGCAAATTTTCTTCAATACCTTAACATGATCTTTGGTTGTTTTTGTCTCTCCATAGATGAAGCTTGGGAAAAAATTCTTAGGATTCTTAGGAAGATCATTGAGTACACATGTCAAATTGGTTAGTGAGTCTACAACATTTGTGAAAAAGGTGATTGGAGGATTTGGTGGAATAATAGGTGGTTTTTGTGGAGGTAGAATTGAGGAAGATGATGAAATGTTGAATGGAAGTGGTAGAATTCAAGGGAATCCTTTGTCACTGTAAGGCTTATAAAAATCACTAAGTTTGAGGAACTTGTGTGCACTAGGTGAAGATCTTAAAGCTCACTAAAATGGAGATGACGAATCAAGATCTTCTAGTTTGTATCAATTATAGAAAAAATGCACCTCTAGAGAAATACACTTTCTCAAAAAATATAGCGCACCTTGGAACCTTGTGCACATTGCACACCTTAGAAGATTGTGCACCTTGGAACCTTGGCAGTTTAGAAAATTTTCTAAACATGTGAAAATTGCAAAATTTTGGAATTGCAAGTTGTTTTCTTCTATTTTGAATGGTTGGGGCCCTCCTTCTAGTGTCACTTTTGTTGAGCTATCATTCTACATGATGTTTAATGGAAAGAATCCTTTCAAACTCTTCTCTTGAAAAGCTAATATGGGATCAACTTCAAGGTTCCAAGTGATCTTGTAACCTACTGGAATCCACTTAGTTAAAGATAAATCTATTTGTTCATAGGGAGGCCTTTGCCAGTTCTGACTAGTTTCAGATAAGATGTTGAATATGCTAGCTATCAATAAAGAATAACCACAAAAGAAGAAATATATTTTTGTAGTTTTCTATTTTTTAACAAAAATAGTTTTAGCTATGTAACTATATGAATTCCTAAATTAACCAGGTGTTTGTAAGGGAACAACATGTCTACAAGTTACACCTTTGAAAAGACCAGTAGGTAACCAATAAAAATAGCAGCAACACTTTTTTAATTCCACTAATGTAGTTGTCAATGGGAATTCAATAATTCTAAGATCTTTCACTTTTCATCAAATCACAAGGCCATAGAAAGTGCACTTATGCGAGACAAAAAGTTATGCAGGAACAATATGGCGATCTCTTCTCCAACTAAGTACGTTAACAAAATTCATAAACACATGGCAAAAACTAGAACTAAAAGATTGCTCAATAAAAATAACACAATAAAACTATTGGTTTAATTACACTCCATGAACATACATTCACAAAATATAACACACTTAGGCAAGAATAGCTACACTATGAATGAGAGCACCAATAGCATATATTATTGCATTAAAATAATGGTTTGAAATACATATTACATTCTTGAATTTATAAGAAATCTTCTCCTCAATTTATGTTGAGAGTGAGAGATGTATTTATGAAAACATATGCTTCTAAACTAATAAAACAAATTTATTTATGCACAAACTAACTCTTTAACTGGTGCAAAGTAGGACTCCATCCTTATTTATATCATCTAATGGATGCATGAGCCTTTACATGTCTTAAAACTAGAAAAGCATGAGAAAATAAAAAGAAGAAAGCCATTAGATGATGTAGGAGTCTCTACAGATGCCAAAAATAGAAGATCAACCTTCTGTGGGGGTTTGTAGGAGTTAAATTGCCATCAGAATGCATTTTTGATGCATGGAAAGCTCTAAATTTTGAATTGGCAGTTAATTGTTAGCGCACCTATGAAATCTTCAAAAAATTTCTATGTACCATGGAAGAAGTGCACCTTAAAAATAGTGCACCTTGTGTACCAAGTGCACCTCAAAAGATTGCACACCTTGGAAGCTAGCACACCTCAGAAGCTTGGCCCAAAAATGCAAAATTTTACCAAGTGTCAAAACTGAAATTCTAGATTTTGAGTTTTGTTCCCCTTCATACCAAAGCTATGTTTGGGTATTTACTCTTGAATTTATCTATAATCTTCATGACTTGGGTCACATTTGGAAAATCTAAAGCTTCATATTTATCCTTTACCTTTTTTTGATAGTTTCCTACCTCTATGCTAGTTTCTACAAAATCTCCTAGTTTCACATCTAATTCTAGCAATGCCTCTTTGGTCTTAAATACTCGTCTGATATCCTCATCAGTGAAAGCTTCTTAAAAAACCTTATAGAATCATTCTAAAACTGCTTGCATAGTCATAAGTCTATCTCTTGAATCATCTTCAAAAATGTCCAAGAAAGCATCATTGTAATGTCTCTCTACCTCTAAAATCTGCTCTTGGCTTTGATCCTTGAGCTTACAAATGTCCATGTGTAATGCTTTTATTACTTTATTTCCATATGAAATATTCTCTATCCATTCATTAGTTTTATCTAACAAATCTACAATATATACATCCATCAACATCTGATACCTCTGACACTTTATTGACTATAATGCTTGTAGATATTTACCCTAGGTATGCACTTCATCATTAAAACAACATCCTTTTTCAATATAGAAACTAGATTATCTACATTACTCTACATGTGGTGTAGTAATTTAAGATTTACTTGTATAATCTACACACCTTTCTCTTCAAAATTATCTCACCATTACTGACAAGCTTTCAAAAATGGATCTAGTTGCATAGTTTCCTTATCCCTTTTCTCAAGTATCGTATTTAGAGTCTCTTTGGTATTTTTAGGATCTAATGGACCAACTACTTAATTTAGATATCCCCTAAGGATTTCATTCTACTTCTGAAGGTTGAAAAATTTAGTCTCATCCTATTCTAAGTGCCTAAACACTTCTTTGATCCCCATAGCAACCATCAATTTGGTAGTATCCATACTGGGTTTTCAAAGAATGACCTCCCCAATTTGATAATCTTTTGGGTCAAATCCTCAATATTTGCATGTGGAGGAGGGGTAGCAACATGGGCAAACAAGTCCTAATTTTGATCAGTCAAGACGAAGGCTAATGTTTGTGCATCACCCCCAGGTGGCTCAGGTTTCTTGAGAGCTTCAATTAATTCTCCCATTCCCTCTTCTTTAGTACCATACAATTGCATTTAGTGCATAACCATCACCTCTTTCCTCAACCATCTTGGAGTATTTTCCATTAGAGATTTATCTTTAGATGAAGATGGAGTCTATACCACTATTCTTTTTCCCTTATCATTTCTCTCCAGAGTCTTTTTCTTTTGTGAGAGATTCACATCATGCATCTTTGTATCTGTTGAGTCCATAATCCTCACCTTTGTATCTTGGGAAGTTAGTTAAGGTTCCTCATATGTTTACCCTTATTTTAATACTTCATTGATAGGAATTTTTTGTGGTTCCTCTTCTTATTTAGCTCATACCTATTCTTCATTACCCAGAGGGAGAGGAGTAATTGAAAATTTATCCATGCAAAATAAATCTTGATTTGGTGATGGTCGAGTAATTTTGTGTCCTTGTGGCTAAGGCAAAAATTGTCTCTAATCCTCTTGTTGATGTTGATTAGTTGGAGTATCCCTTATCTTATCGCCTACCAAATCAATGCTTATAGGCATGAAATGAAAATCTAACATCTAAATGACATCATCTCATTGGTCTTTTTTCTCATTGATCCATTGGTGTAATTTATCCTCTAAAGTTGTAGCCTAAATAGGTTGTGTCAAAATGGATGGTGGTGTTATAGTAGAGCTACTTCTCTATTCTACCTCTATAGCCCTATCAAGATGAGTCCCTTGACTCAAGGGATGGTTATCTTCTTCATCCTCATCATCCTCTTCTTTCTCTTCTAGAATAACTTTTGGGACTGATGGAAAAGGAATAAACTTTCTCATCACCCTTTGTCTTTGTGTCCTTCTAATTGGAGTCTTCATCTTTCTTCTCTAGGGAGCTAATGGGGATGATTCTTGCTCTTATGCATGCATAGACACTTCTTGTATTTCTATTTCAACTCCTTGCCCCTATTTTGATGGTGGTACTATCAGGTTATCTTGAGTCTAGATATCTTCTAGGTATTCTACCCTTTGTACATTCTCTGGGCCTTGTTGTTCTAGTGCTTGAGTTTCCTCTTCTCCAGGCTTGGCTTGTTGAGGGGAAGTTCTTTTCCTTTTTCCTTTACCCTTCTACACCATAAAGTATCCAACTTCTCTATCAAGTTGATGCAATATTTTTGGCCTTACTAGAGACTAAGCTATGAATGTTGGCACTAATATCTTTTCTCCTCTACCTTTCACTAGGTGAGTTGTAGCTTGGAAAGCCACATTTTGTGGAATAAAATCTAGATTGAATGGTATTTTGATCCAATTTGTGGTTAATTGGATGACATGCTTCACCCTATGATTAATATTTTCATTTTCTTCTTGATCAATCTTTACATTTATGATAGGTCGATTAAGTATCTTATCTTTTTTGTACAAGGGATCTAGGACCTCTTCAGTGTCTTGCTGAACTATCTTTAAAGGGAATTTTATTTTGAAGGAACTTCCTACCAAATAGAGAGTCATCCTACAATATTCCTTGATTTGGATTTCGTAGTCATCCACCGCACTCATCCAATGATCCTCTATGACATCTACATGTTGGAATTGTTTTCTCACCAAGTACTAAATTCTACCAATGTTGTCAAAGAAGGGATGAGGAGAGTTATATTCCTTCAAGGGTACTGATCCCACTTAGAATCAAAACTCAAAATATCCTATTTTTAGACAACACTAAACAAACCTATAGTAATAGGCCATACCTAGGTTTTCTTGTGTTTCTTTATTACTCTTACTCTCTCATATGCAGACAAGAGTTGTCATGAAATCTCCAACAATATAAGCATGTCACATGGATACCTAGGGAGCTTTTTTGGATTGATAGTCATACCCGCTACCCTTAAATGGGTGACATCCTTTTCACATAATCTCCCTCAATGAACCAGATGATTGTGAAAATGAAGGCATCATTCACTATTTTATATTCCTTATTGTGCTCTGAAAGCTTTTTCCTTACCAACTAGGGGCATGCAACATAAGACCATGCATTGGCATCTTGAATATTATCCCTTTTGAATAATTCTAGATAATTTTTTGCTCTTGTAGCTAATAGGTACACCAAATAGGATGTCATGTAGAACCTTTGGTTATTCTTGACTACCACCAGTTGCTCATATAAATTCTCACTGAGTATTAAAGCCCAATCAATTGGCATCTTTTCTATTTTAATGGTCTTGATAAAGTTTACCATCCATATGTTTAGGTGTCCTGCTACTAGTAATTCCATAACTCTACTCAAGAGTACTATAAAATGACTAATATCATCTTTCATATAAACCCTCATCTTATATAATTTTCTTTCTTTTTTTCCAAGAGGAGTCTTCTCAATGAGATGCGAAGATTGAATGATTTTAGATGCTTCCTCTCCATGCTCTCTATACCACCTTTCTACTTGATGATATGTTAATATATTCATCTACTCTTGGAAGATGGAATACCTTCTCTATATTCTTAGGCCTCATATCTAGGATGATCTCTCCAGTTATACTATTCAAAACCCTTTCCTCTGAAACATAGTTCTCTACTAATCCCATGACCAATTCTAAAGACTATATTGATATCGAGTCTGACACTGCATTGACTAGCCTTGATCTAATAAGTGTAGATACCATATGGGGTCTTTAATTTAGCTTGTTACATAGGACCATGAATGCATTCTAGTCAATATGGCTGAGCTTAGTGTCTTGGATCTTTGAATATTCATCTTGGAAATGTGATTTTACTAGAGCACCTTGGAATTTGAAGACTACTAGTTTTGGGGCCATCTTTGTAGCAAGGGAGGATGACAAGGAAGCCACTTAATTTGCACAAAGAAAACATCCATTAGTCTAAAGGTGGAATAAAGTAATTTAAATAAACCCTAATTATGAAAAAATATAACACAAAAACCCTAATCCTACACAAACTACTAAAAAAAACCTAAAACTCATAAAAACCCTCTAAAAACAAAAAATGGTGCACCTTGTGCACCTCAGAGGTGCGCTAGGTGTGCCTTCCTACACCTAGACTCTCTTAATACTAAGGGTATACACCTAGTGCACCTCATGGGGTGCACTAGGAGCACACCATTATAACATGAAAAGGAGTGGAGGGTTTGAAAAGGGGTGCACATTTAGTGCACCTTGTGAGGTTAGCAAAGTGTGCACCCTTTTCCACTTGTTTAGGAAGCTTGTCTTATTAAAGTTGTGCACTTGTGTACATTTATCTTAGGTAGAGCTTTGTGTTAGCTTAGGTTTAAGTTTCTTAAGTTTTTTTTTAAAATGAAAAAAAAGGTGCGCATCTTAGGAGGTGCACAAGGTGTGCACCTTTTCCTTGGTTCATTTTTAATGTTTGTGTTATGTGTGTGTAGGTGATGGAGTGGAGTGGCACACCGTAGAAGTTGTGGAGGTGTGGTAGATAGGAGCTCAAAGGAGAGAATGAAGTGAGGAGAGGGGCAAAGTCCCAGGATTTATAGGCCCAAGACTATATGCACCTCTTGGAGGTGTGCAACTGCACATTTCTAAGAGGGATATGCCTTTCCTTAAGCAACTAGTGTACTACCACACCTAGTAAGGTGTGCTAGGTGCACTGGTGTGCCCCTTATTGAAAATTTTGATTTTCTCCCTACGAAATATGGTTTTCAGTAATTTGGGTTTTTAGGTAGATACCTAGATTAGGTAAAAATACTAGGAAAAACACTAAAAAATACTCAAACCCCAGACTAGGGATCTAGAAAGCTAAAAATAAAGTAGGGGGTCCTCATTTCTAAGTGAAATGGCACATGCATTATGAAACCAAAAAAATATACAAGATGTTTCTCTAGGTTGTTGATAATACCCACATCAACATTAAAAATACAAAACTCTGTGACCCCTCCAGGGAAATCAAATTAGCAATTTTGTCATAAAACATCAAAATTCAAAACTAGAGGTCTACATTTTTGTCCACATGTATTGATGGATCTTTTTACTGAGCATTGGTGTACTTTCAGTCTCCCAATTTTGAATTCTTATTTTGTTGTCAAGACAAGATCAAGCAAGTCAAGGTTCATGTCTAGACTACCATTAGGATGGTTTTTATTCTCATCTACCTTTGTAAGCCCACCCATGGAGGAAATGAAGCAAGTCAAGCACTATCAGTCAACTAGGTGACTCTAGGATAGGTGCGCAAGTGTCAAAATTTTCCTAAGATGAGAAGGAGGCTAAATGAGATCTATCAATACATCTATCCATTCTTAGGACCTGCTTGAAGTAAAGAACTAGTTCTATGTACATTAGAGAAAAAAACTTTGTGAATATATAGAGCCAGAGCAATGAAGAAGCAACCAGTTGAACAAAGAGATCATGGAAAGTATATACAAAAGTTGGCAATGTTCTGAGTTTTTGATGTGATTAGAGCAATGGTCTAGATCAAATTGTGATCAACAACATCGAGAACAAGAAAATTCAATTATCATATAAGTAAGGATTCATGTGATTAAGCATTGAAGAGTCAAATATCTAGTCATAAAGATCCATGTGGAAACAAAACCACAACAAGCCAAGTGAATTGGTTAATAAGTGATTATATCATACAACCCTCACTTTATAACTTTATCCAAATACAAACTCTTTAAACTTCACAACACAATAGTAATTGTAGATCCCTGTCCACCTAGTAAGTTGCAAGCCTAGATCATCAAGCTAACCACCATTTGATCAACAAAGATTGAATGGCCCTAGTCATGGTTTAGGCCTAAATGTTGATGGACAAAAGGTTTTGTAGAAAGTCTTCAAAATAATGACACCTATCCATGCTCAAATATGAAGTTCCTTGGAGTTACACTTTTCTCGCAAGTGACTATGCAAGAGGTTCCATGTGTCAAAATCTTGCATAAGTGCAAGCCAGAGCTTGTAGAGATGGGAGTATCAATGGTGGTCATTACATCTAAAGATTATATCTTGACCATCCATTGGATAAAAGGCTAGATCAAAACTCATAATTTAAAGATTGACTATCTGTCGAAATATGAAAATAAGGAAATTGTAACAAAGGTCTTCTACAGAGCTACATATGAATATGAGCCATTTTCTAAGGAAATTCCATGGTAACCAGAGATTGTAGAGGTTGGGGTAGATTCAAGGTTTCCATAGGGACATCAATATGTTTAAAAAAAACTTGAGACATTATTAAAATGATTATTAGTGCTTATAAATAGAAATGGAATAGCTTTTCTCCCTCTATCTCTAAAATTCTAAATTATAACTAATGAGTAGTGATTCTTGAGTGGTTCAAGTGCTCTGTGATTATAAATAATGAATTTGTAACTAGCCAAGAACCCTAAAGGGGGGCTTATAAATGTAACTTTTGGAGATGTAAATAAGATCAACAATATTTTGTGGAATCTTCCCCTAGTAGCTAGGGCTACTAAGTGAGACTCAAAGTTTTAGAGAGGGTTTATTAATGAAAGGGTTGAGAATTATATAAGTCTTGATAGCTTATTGGGGTAAGTAGTTCTCATGACCAATTGTCACTTTGATTCTTTCACTATCACCTTACTACTAAGACATGCCTATTAGTTTGTTTGAGGATTGGAATGTGAACTAGTTGGGAAGTCATTGATAGTGGTTTTCACATGGTCAATGATCCATTTAGGTCAGGAGGCATTTTAGTTTCCATTTTGTTTGCATTTAGTAAGTTTAGATGCATGTAGAAGTTGACAGGATTTTAGAGATAATCCTAAAATCTTCTTGAGTATCCTATAGTTATAGGTTACTTGTTTCTTCCTCTATTTATCTTGGGTTAAGAGCATACCTTTAAGTTAGTTGTAGGACCATAATAAATTGAAAATAATTCTAGAGGTGAGTTGTACTCTTAAAATTTATGGGTCTTTGATAGATCACCTACCTAGACCCATTTTGTTGGCATTAGTTTGTTCCTTTGGTTTTGGGAAAAGAGTTGAGGTTAAGACCATTTACAAGAAAAGAACAATCTATTATCCAATAATTTTTGGTGACTAAATTGGAAGGATTTGTATGAATCTTTGGTTATCAAATGATTCTTCTAAGGACCACTCCTAATAGGATCTTTGGTATCTCAAGATCAGTATTCCCCTATGTTTTAAATTATCCTATATGTTGAAGATTGGTGACTTTATATAATGACCATGCCTAATGGTAAGAAGATGGTCAAGTCAAGGCTTGACCCTACCCTTGAACACCTCTATAGATGGAGTGATCCTTTTCTTCATTAGCTCTATAAAAAATACCAAAATTGCACCTTTTACATTGATAGTTAGAGACTTTGGCACCAGGATTGTGCAAGATATAATGAGATATAATACTTGGATGAGTGCAAGATACTAGAGTTGATACTAGAGATGGAGGAAATGAAGATAGAATTGGAAACTAGAGCTAATACTCTTCTACTCATGTGCACTTGTGCTCCTATAGAAGAAGAGATAATTCCACTTTATGAAGAAGATGATCTGGATGTTCTAGTGTGTACTTGGAAAGAGAAGCCTTAGCTTGGGCCAAGAGAAATGAAAAAGATGGCTCTCCATGTATACTAGCCTACCACTAGAATGTAGAGGAGCCTTGCTAGTATTAAGAGAATACCTTCCCTGTGTTCCTTGTACCTCTTATAATAGGAGAAGAAGATGTGACCTCACTGGTGATCAACATCATGATGATCAAGATGATAGATGATAAAGGGATCCAAAGTTTCATAGATCAATTTGATCAAATGTTAGCTAATATCTCTCAAGAAAGCATGCCTCTCCCTTACAATCAAGATGTATTTTTCATTTTAGCTATGCACCCTAAGGTAAAGCATCAACTGAAAGAGATTGAGGTATGTGACCTTGAAACTATCATGCAGGAAGCTATTAAGGTTGAAAAAACTTAATTTTATTAGGACTAACGAAATAAATTAGAAATATTAAGGTCCTTGGTAATGAAGATGTTCTAAGTTTTGATTTTGAGTCTAAGATGCATAATATATTATCCCATCCTACTAAGAGTATGAGTTTATTTGTTAAACATCTTCAAAGGGATATCATAAATGCTAATCCTCAAGTTGTTTTAATTTTTCATTGTACCTATGAATATAGTATATAAAGCTCAATAATTGGAGAAGAAATCCATGGTTATCTTCTACCTCAACCAACCCCTATCCTTCATAGAATATCAGTAAGAAATGATAAGGAGGTGTCAATTCATGAGACCACCCACAATCTTGGTATGACTTTTAGTTTTGGGAATTTCATTTCAGATCACAATGTCCTTACCTTTGATGATGATGAAGAATAAGTCCTTTATGAAAAAAGGAATGAAAAGGATATAGTAATGGAGACAACCCCACTTTGGTCATTACCTATTGATAACTACTTACCTAATAAAGAAGGACCTACTGAAGGATGCATAGTTGTAGATGAAATATCCAAGGGCTTGCTTGATATCTCTAACATTTTTGTAGATGTAGTGAAGTGATCAACATAATTCTCCAAAGGTAGGTAAGGTATTGCTAATCCAAATCCAATTGAAGATGAATTAACTATTACTTCCCCTTTTCACTTTTTTGAACTTGATATTAATGAATCAAAGTGTGAATATAATGCTAAATATGATGATACACTTGAGGTTGGGAAGTGGAAAGTATCTTACATACCTTAGGAAAGTTTCATTGTCTAAAGCAATGAGCCTAATATTCACCCAACATCTAACCCTATGTTTAGAGAAGTGTACTTATCTAGCCTAAATCATGAAGATAAAGTCTATAAGAAGTGTGAAGGTTTTGGTCCTCTTGGCTACAAGAATAAGAACACTTCTATTGAAGAAAGCTATACCTATCTTCCTCTTAGTATTGAATATCATATGCAGAACACCATTAAAAGCCCCAAGGAAGATGAAGTGGTTTACAATGAGGCATGGTTATTTGGACTTGAATGGACATATAGCCAGCTCTTACATACAGTCAAGGAATTATGTGGAGTCATGTTGTTGTTATTCATAGGAGCCATGTCAAGAGGACAAAACTAGTTATCAAGGAAGGGCTCCTATTTCTCTCAACCAGTTAATGGTTTCACATAAGTGGCTCTATTGTTGGTTTCTAAGGTGATATTCATCCCACATATATCTATAGTTAGCTATTGGGTTGTGTGTTTTAGTTTATCTTGTGTGTCTATCTACTTTCTTACTTTATTTTTTTCCTACTTTGAGTGTTTCTTTCCTTGTGTTTGACTACCCTACTTCCCCACCACCCAAATGCATAACATCTCCCTATGCTACCTTAGACTCTCCAACCCAATGGACTAGGCACTAATCTCTACTATTTGCGGTCTACTATAATAAATGAAGTGAGGTGGTTTGTTGTTGTGTGTGTCTTTTCTAAGCTCCTTGAAAAACCAAGAGATATCTAGGTCCCTTCTTAGGCACTAGCTTGCCTAAGTTCCCAAGTCAGAGCCAGCTATTGGTGCACTTTTAGTCTCCCAATTTTGAACACCTATTTTTTTGTCAAGACAAGATCAAACAGGTCAAGGTTCATGTGTAGACTACCATAAGGATGTCTTCTCTTCTCATCTACCCCTATGAGCCTACCCATGTAGGAAATGAAGGTGCAAGTCAAGCACTATCAATCAGCTAGGTGATTCTAGGATGGGTGGGCAAGTGTCAAGCTTTTCCTAAGATGAGAAGGAAGCTAAATGAGCTCTATCAATACATCTATCCATGCTTAGGACCTTCTTGAAGTAAAGAACTAGTTATTTGTACATTAGTGGAAAAGATTCCATGAAGATATAGAGCCATTTTAATGAAGAAGCCACCATTTGAATGAAAAGATCATGGAAAGCATAGAAAAAAGTGTGGGATGCATTTTGGGTCATTGATGTGATCAGAGAAATGGTCTAGATCAAATCATGATCAACCATGTTGAAACCAAGAAAAATCAAATATTATATAAGTAAGGATTCATGGGACTAAGAATTGAAGAGTCAAATCTCAAGTCATAAAGATCCATGTGGTAGGAGACCCATAGCAAGCCAAGTGAAGTTGTTAAAAAACAATTAAATCCAATGACCCTCACTTTACCATTTTAGCCAAATGAAAACTCTTTAATCTTTACAACATAGTTGGAGTAAGAGATCTCCTTCTATCTAGTAAGTTACGAGCCTAGATCATCAAGCCAACCACCATTTGATCAACAAAGATCAAATGGTTGTAGTCATGTTTTAGGCCTAAATGTTGAAGGACAAAAGATTTAGAGAAAGTCTATGAAATAATGACACCTATCCACACTCAAATTTGAAGTTTCCTACAGTTATGATTTTGTCACAAGCAACTATGCAAGAGGCTCCACATCTCAAAATCTCATGCAAGTGCAAGCCAGAGCTAGCAGAGATGGAAAATCAGTGGTGGTCATTGCAAATAAAGATTAAATCTTGACCATCCATTGGATTAAAGGGTTAGATCAATGCTTAGAATTTAAAGATCAACTATAGCTCAGAATATGAAAAGAAGGAAATGGCACTAAAGGTCTTCTACAGAGCCAGAGAGGAATATGAGTCATTTTCTAAGGAAATCCTATGGTCACTAGAGATTTCAGAGGCTAGGCTAGATTCTAGGTGTTTGTAGGAACATCAAGATGTTAAAACCAAATGCCTAGGAGGTTATTAAAATGATTATTAGTGCTTGCATATGGAAAACAAACAATCATTCTACATCTATCTCTGAAATTATGAATTGTAATTGATGACTAATGATTTCTGAGAGATTCAAGTTATTTTTTATTGTAATAATGAATCCTTAATTGGCCAAGAACCCTAAAGGGGGCCTATAAATGTAACTTTTGGAGATGTAAATAAGATTGGCTATTTTCTGTGCAATGTTCCCCTGATAGTTGGGACTACTAGGTGAGACTCAAAGTTGTAGATAGAGGGTTGATTGATGAAAGGGTTGGGAATTATTTGCGTCTTGATAGCTTATTGGAGTAAGCAATTGTTTTGATTGATTGTCATTTGGATTCTTTCATTGTCACCTTATTGCTAAGCCAAGCTTGTCAGTTTGTTTGAGGATTAGAATGTGAACTAGTTGGGAAGTCTCTAATAGTGGTTTTCACCTAGATAGTGATCCATTTAGATTAGGAGGGATTTTAGTTTTTATTGTGTTTGCATTTAATTAGTTTAGATGCACATAAAAGTAGATAATAGTTTAGAGATAATCCTAAAGTTTGAAGAGCATCCTATAGTTATAAGTTACTTGGTTCTTCCTCTATTGCTAATAGGTTAAGAGCATAATTTTAAGTTAGTTGTAGGACCAAAATAGATTAAAAATAATTCTAGAGAGGATTTGTATCCTTAAAATTTAGGAGTCTTTGATAGAGCACCTACCTAGACCCATTCTATTGGTATTAGTTTGTTCCTTTGGTTTTGGGCAAATAGTCTAGGCTAAGACCATTTCAAGAAAAAGACAATCTATTATCCAATAGTGAGAAAGGCTAGGCTTCTAAAAATATCTATAATGATTTATAATTATGAATATATTTTCATCATTTCCTTTATTACAACTCTACCAAGGAGGCAATTAGACCATATGTAGTTCATGAAACATAACATATCTAGTAGTAGTTGATCCACCCCTTTGGAATTTATTTCATAACCACTGGAGATTTTGTACATTTTTTTTTGTATAGTAATTGGAAATTAGCATTTGTGTGGGATCCATGTGTGTACTCTTTAATTTTACCACCACAAAATGACAACAACCAATAATAATCTTTCTTTTTTGTAAAGACAGATCCTCCAACACTAATGCAACATAAAAAAAACTCAAAAAAATAAAGTATGATGCCCCACTAGGGATTGCTTGGAACAAAAGGATTAAATATGCACTATTTTTTTAAGTTACCAAGATTCATGCAGAGTAACTAAATGCAGGAATGAAACATCTAAAAATGTTATGTAAACACAGAATAAGGCAACACAACATATCGATAAAAAGAAGAAGAAGTCTTTCTAATACTTCCAAGGATATCACAAGCCACAAACTCCAAACTCACAATGATGAACATGCATTCTAAAAATATAGGATTAGATAAAGGTAACTATCATTGAATCAAAAGGAGATACTAAAAATCCATTTCTAATAATATATTATTTTTAGGCCCAAAGTAAATATTTCTAGTATAGTTCTAGACATACATGCTCATTTAAAATTATCTATTGCATAATCAAAATAGTAAGTAGCAACCTTGAACTCCTAAAATTTTGCTAAGTCTAAAATCTTGTCAACCTTAGAAATATGGAATCTTTACCTTAACTCTAAAAGGGTTGAAACCCATTTCAAATGAATCATTGAATATATAAAACATATCTTAAGTTATACTTAAATGATATTTTTTATATATAGGTCTCTAGTGCTAAATTAGACCTAAAAGGTAACCTTGGGCACCCAAGGAACCACTTAAACTTGAATCATAACCCTAAATGAAGGAGATGCCAAAATATCTGCACAAATGACAATCCACAAAGATTGCAATGTGCATAGACAAAAAATTGACATTGCAAATGCTAATCTATGAAGAGTCAAATAAATTGGTAACACCTATGGTGGGAATATAGTCAAGCAAGGGCACAAATGGCATTTCATAAGAAAAGATGCCAAACCATGAAGATGACAAAATACAAACTAATGTACCCATAGAAGCTAAAAAAATGAACCTTCTTGATATCATGCTTGCTTCACCAAGGAATACACAACTATTACAACCAAGGTAGTATCAAGTGAATACGATGTCCCAAGAAACATATTGAAATCTTAAAAGCCTAAGGTACATAATCTTGAATCAATGTTTTCATCTATGGGAAATGTTCAATATTGAAAATAATATCAATGCCTAGTGGTTATAGAGTCTAACTCTTTTAGTATAAAATACAATTAGAAACTATTTGATGTACGCATCGGCCATCTCCAACAACTACACACAAAAAAAAGAGAGTCAACAAAAACTACAATTCCAACAAGCACATTGACAAAAATAATTTGATCAACAATAATAGATGCTACAACAAAATTGCATGCCACAAAAACAACATTATTACATAAATCCTAACATCCAAAAATAGGTGGAGACACACCAACAACATTTTTTACAACATTAATGACCTATTTTTATTGAAGACCCTAGTGTACCACCTAGTAAGGAGTCCCTAGAGTCATTAGATTTAGACACATCACTTGACATAGTCAACATGAATCTCATCATAGTACAAGATCAACTCATAGACACAAAAGGCATGACACAATTAGAAACCAATTGCCTAGTCATGAGATGATTCAACAACTTAAGCAGTTAACAAAATAAGTTGAGGCATTGGAATTCCAAAAAAAGAAAGTCCTATACATAGAAATGGAAATATGTCCTAATCCCTTTGACAAAATATTATACTTTCTACCACTCCCAAGGAATTTTGAGGTTCCAAAATTTGAGAAATATAGACTAGGAAACCCCATTGATCATATTAGGGAATTTTATACATCTTACATTTAGGTAAGTCACAAATAGGCATATCTTATTTGATTACTTTCTTGCAACATCTATGGACATGCAATGGAATGGTGTTCTAAATTTACCAAAAACTTAATTCCTAGAATGAGTTGGAAGAAAAATTGATGTCTCATGTTTTCTTTCAATATTACAAATGAGGTTTTATTAACTAATCTTTGCACAAAAAAAAAAAATCTAAGAGAACCCTTTATGGCCTTTTTACTACATCAGAGAAAGATTTCTAGACAATGCCCATTTGATATCCCTGAGGAACAACAAGTCAACTTGTTCATTAGAAATATGGTTTTGAAAATCAAGAGTCCCAACACTATTGCTAAATTAATGAAAAAAAGGAGCTAATATCTAAGATGCCTTTATCTAAAAAGGGATATGCAAGTAAACTAAGAGAATATTCACACTAGCACATTTTGTGAAAAACCTATATTCTTGTCAAAGAGAAAGAATTCTTGTAGTTGTGGTATCATCAATGCTAAAAAAAATAGAGTTGTATAACCTAAGCTTGCCATTAGGACTTCCGATGCAAAAGAATTGTAGAACATGTATCAAATAGTATCATAGAAGGAACCAGTTGGTACTACAACACAAGATAGACCCAAGCATCCTAAGGATAAGGATAGAAAATTTACACTAATTGGAATCCCTCTTTGTAGCATGATATGACAACTAGTTCAGAATAACTTCCTATAATTGCCTCCAGTGAAAGATGAAGTTGTAGAAAAACCTCCATGGTGGGATGATAATGAATTTTGTGACTACCATAAAAAAATGCCATAAGAAAACTTAAACTTCTTGTTTTCAATTGAGGTACAAAACCTAATAGACCAAGGATTGATTGAGGTTGATCCTCCCAAAGAAAATTCTAATACTAGTTACACTATTTTAAAGAATCCATTAGTAGAGCATAACAAGGTCAAGGCCTCCACTTCTAGTTCTGATTCAAAGTCCAAAGTCAATTATATTTGTTCTAAATATTACTATCCTATCAATTTTTTTGACAAACTTGACACACACGTCTTTGTGTTTACCATAAAAAGGAGATCCCTCGATGTGCAGTCACCACTCATCACAATAAACTTGTCTTACTAGGCACCTTCTAGAACCACAACTTCATTTGACTATAGCCTTGTAGATTAGCCCAATAAACCCCCAACATGGATACCTATACATGACTTGTTGTGTTCATCACCCCAATATCAAAAAAAATTAGACCAAGCCTTGAAGGAATCTAGGGTGCCCAACAACATAGATGTCACCTAGTTTCAAGCCATGGTAGGGCATTTTTCCATGTCCCAACTAATTTGCTTCTCACCTAGTAATGTTCCATGTGGTAGGCCTTATCATAATGATTCCCTGCACTTAGAAGTATTTTTCTATGACATTAAGGTTAGACAGGTCTTAATAGATGGAGGAACATGACTCAACATTTGTACCTTGAAGGCCATCAAAAGGCTTGGTTATTATTAAGATAACATCCATGCATCCCATAGGATCATAATAAACTCCTATAATGATGATGAATGTTTCTCTAAAGAATTCATTGTTCTACCCATCAGAGTTGGTCCTGGAAATGAGCATGTGTTGTTCCAAGTCTTAGACCTCGACATGAATTATAACATTATACTGGGATGAACTTGGATTCATGCCATGAAACTAGTTTTTTCTACTTACCACTAATGTCTAAAAATATCTCACAATGGTAAGGAAATAACTACCTTGGTAACCCCAATCCATTTTAGTTTTGTGCCAACTTAAGAGGGGTTCCAACACAAGATACATGGACCTTGATAAAGTCATATGTATGGGAAAAGGTAAGATGAATATTAATGACAAAGTTTGTGAAGAATACTCCATATCTTAGGCATCCAATATTGGGAAATTATGCCTTCTCCAGAATCCTATGATAAACCACTACTATTATAGATCAAGGAACCTCTAACTCTAAAGTTGGATGACTCTTTCCCCAAATTTAATAGTGGAGGTAGCCTACATGAGGAATGTTTCCATGAACATATATCAAATTGGGTTGAAAAATATAAAGAAGGAGAAAATACCACTCTAATATCTCTTGACAAATATGGACCTAGATTGACTATCATGTAGAAAAAGGCTATAATGGGTATAGTGGTCTTGGGCCTTAGAAATAGGGTAGTTGAGCCTATTTTTACACAAGGGTGATATTCGACTATGTGACATTCCAATCTGGGAATTGGATTTAAACCTTTCCTAATTGGTCTTCCTCATACTAAGATACCTTTGTATGAGGCTATGATGGAGGCTTTGAATGATGATAATGCATGTGAGGATACCCCACTGGAAACCAACAAACCAAATAGCACCTACATAGATGATTTTATATTCCCTAATCTAGATTAACCACCTATAGAAGAGATACATGTTACTACAACCCCCCTGCAACCTAATGTTCTCTTGATCATAGAATTGAAGAATTGTGGGTGTGTGCTAGAAAATGTGACTTGTTAGGAGCATGGGTTAACAAACAAACATTAGCTAAAAACTTTGAAATTGCATCAAAGATTCATCAAAATGAAAGGAAAAAACACTAACTAATGCTTGCTTGGGTTTTGCAACCCTAAGCAACTAACAAACTCAATCTTCCAGCCACCTCTACAACTCAACAAAGGCACCCATAAGAGGCCTTGTTGGTGTGTTAAGATGGGGATATGTTTGGTGTGCTCTCCCAAACACAACAATAAATGAATCTCTTGAGTGTGTGAGTGCAAGTTTGAATGCAAATGTGAATGAAAATGCACTAAGATCCTAAGCTATGTAGGATGAGGAACACTTCAAGAAATGGCTATGGAGAAAGCCATTCTTGAAAGCATTCAAAAATGAAGATGATATGCAATAAAGAAAACTAACTAAGAATGTAAGCTATGGAATGGAAATGCAAATGCATGAAAAAAACTAGATTAACAATGGATGAAGCAAACTAAATCAGCTACCAAAATGTTAGTATGATCCTAGGAATCTCTATGAAAATCAAACTACAATGCAAACTCTAAGCATGAAAACTCAAAACTCAAAATGGCATGGTAATAATGCAATAATGGGAGATGCAAATGCCTGAGACAAGCCCTCTATTTATAGGCTTGAGGGAGGGCTTGGTGAGGTGGCATCCATGTAGATGCCACATAAGGTGACATGCAAGCCATGCAAATGGTCAAGAATTCAAAGTTTGCTCACACATGTGTGAGCAAACTTGAGAAGAAGAATGGGAGACAAGAGTGTGTAGGCATGCTATCTCACACATGTGTGAGCACACTCTTAGGCTAATGAAGGGGATTAGGGAGATAATTAGGAATGATTAAGTGGGATTAGAGAAGAAGTAGGCTTAAGAGGATGCAAATGATGGTTATAGGCTAGGCTCTAGGTTATGCTTAAGATTAAATTAAATGAGATTTAATTTAATCATGGGTTTAGAGGAATTAATGGGATGTGAGGATTAAATAAAAAAAATTTATTTAAAAAGGGGGAAAGATGGAGGATCATGTGTTAAATTAATTTAACACATTAAGGCTAGAAATATTTAAATTAGATTTAAATACTTAAGAGAATGAAATCATTTAATTAAAATAATTTAATTAAATAAGTAGAGGAATTTGAGAAATATAATTAATTAATTAATAGTTAATTAAAATGTCACAGGAAATATTAAAATTAATTAATATAGTGTTTAGGGACACTTTTAGGCATCTATAGTGGGATTCTAGCCTACCTACCTCTAAATATGGAAATGAATATGATACATATGACCTAAAAAATCTTTAATTTTGACCAGAGTGTATTCACCACCGACGGTAGTCTCCCTTTAGTTTACCATAAACTAAGAGATTGATACTAGTGAAGACCACCAATATTTGATCCATTCAAATATCATGAGGCTATTGCAAAATTCTTAAATCTTCATGAAGGCATGTCATTAGACAATCATAAAGTAGTTTTTTTTGTGGACTTGAATGTGGTGACATATTTTGGGGAGTCAACTCCATTTTCCTATTACAAAAATAAACATAAAATACAAAATGAAATAAAATGGTCTTTTGGAAAAAATAAAAAGGTGTGATTAGACTTGGGAAAAGTAAAATAAAGGACATATCCAAGGGTAAAAACCTCATAGAGGCACTTGAGGATGGAAGATTGGACATACCCCTTCTTAAGGGAAAGTCATATTTTCTCATTGAAATGATAGAAGAGATAAATTTGGGGACACCCAACAACCCTAAGGTCATACACTTTTCTTCTTCACTCTCAAAGGAAGAAAAGGATGATTTTTTCTATTTCTTTTGAAAGAGACAAATCACTTTTGCCTTTTCTTATGTAGATATGTCAGGGTTAGATCCTAAGTTGGTCCTTCATCATATGCCATTAAAACTAGGAGCCAAAGCAATTTAGTAAAAATTGAGAAAGATGATCCTCAAGTGGTTATCTAAGTCAAAGAGCAACTCAAGAAATTATTCGATGTGGGTTTCATAAGATCCATTGATTAAAAATAATGAATTTATAATTTGGTACTTTCAAGAAAACATAGTGGGGGCATCTAAATTATTAGAAACAATAGTCCACCAAGATAACTAAGAGGTGCCCGGGGGGGGGGTGGTGGTTCTGAATAAGTTTTCCAATAATTAAAACATTTATGAACCTTCAACAGTCTTATCCATTCAAGAAAAGTAAATAGTAACCATAACAAGATGCACATAGACAATTACACCAGATACGTTAACTAGGGAAACCCTTGATTAGAGAGAAAACCCCAGTGGGAATGATGCCCACAAGATGATGTACTAATATAAATATTCTTTGTTAGAGGATGGACCCTATTAGGACTATATTATAACATTTAGCACATATGAGTCCCTGTTAGGAGACTGTGAATCCTTGTTAGAAGATTCTAACCCTTTTAGGAGTTGTACCAATCCTGTTAGGAGTTGTAGAAGATAGAAGGGCCCACTGTCCAAATATCTTCTAGAGCAAGATCATTGAACTCACTATCCAACCGATCTCTCAACTATTCCTTGTAGAACATTTGTATGTACTGTACTTTAACTTCTTTCATATGTCCTATCAATTGGACCAATCCCTATTAGACCTTGTAGACTAGGTCACAAACCTTGAATCTAAGTATCAAACTTTGGATCACACAATAAAACCTCAACAATGAAGTTTCCTTCACTTTTTCTCATCTTTTCTTATCTTTGCATTCCACTCTTTGTGCTACTTATAATCATTTGCATTCATCAATACATACTTCTCTCATGATAAAGGGAAATTTCTTTCCTTTATACCAAATCCATAAAACAATTCCCTATGTCAGTTGTTACACCTTCTCAATTAATTATTATAGGACCACATTAAGAACATGTTACACTTAGTGATAACATTAATCTTTCACCTTGCAACTTGAATAACTTTTCGTACATGTAACATTATGACAAGACAACTTGTCCTCATCATCACCAACATGTCTTCTTAACTTTGGATTCTCAGAATAACAAATCTGCTAAGAGATATAACAAGTTTTCTAGAACATTCCTCTATAAACTCTATCCCAAAACAATCTTCACTGAAACTTGCATAACTTCTTCTAGAATTAATATATTATTCTTCTAAGGTTAGCTATGTATAATTGACACATAGTATAATCTCCCTTTAACCTCACTACTAAAAGTACATAACAATATATCCATACCACTTGATCTTTACCATTGTTCTTCTATCAGATACCACAAAAAATTGCTATGTTGACATCAATGGAAAACATAGTCATGAGTGGAACATATCATCATGATAATGATCTAATCATATTTCTACCATACTCCCCCATAGGAATATCATCAAAATTCATGCTTCCAACAATCTCCCCCTTTGGCATTGATGGCAACATAGATGATAAACATTTAGTTCCAAGAATACCAACTGCAAAAGACTGTTAATCTTTCTTTTTTCAAATGCTCTTCATCAATCATTCACCCCCAATGATATACCTCAATGTGCTTTACATCAAATTATCTTTCCATGCCATACTTTCCTATTGTACTTTTTTTGAACATGTTGTACTTGTTCTTACTTCTTTTTCATGTTGTACTTCTCCCCCATTGACATCAATTTCAAAGGTTTCAACAACCATCAAACTCTACATCAACTATTTCTTACTTAGTTCAAGTATCCAAAGACACCATTTAAACAAAAAATCAATCAAGAGTCCTAGACGACTCTGTCCATCATAGATACCATCCCATACAAGAAGCATTAACATTTAGTCCAGAGAAACAAGTGCTCTATTACACTAGACTATTGCACTCTTGCATCTTCTACTCTAATGTAGGAAGGGGCATAACCCCTAGCATATCTTGCAAATACTCAAAAGTCTCTTTGGGAAGAGGCTTAGTCATAATATATTCCATCTTCTCTTTAGTGCTTACATACTCCAATCTAATTTCCTTTTCTACAACTTTCTCTCTCAACATGTGATGATAGAAATGTGCTTCTCTAAGATCATCTTGGAATCTTGCAACAATTCCAATTGCATTTGCCATATCCGGCCTTATGTGAGTTAGGTATTACAAACCTCTCATCATAGATATGTACTTCTTTTGCTCAGTAGTAGATGTCTCATCCTTTATAGATGACTTGTGTCTAGTTACCATAAGTGTTCCAATAGGTTTACATGTTTCCAAGCCAAACCTTTTTAGTAAATATTTCAAATACTTAGTCTAAGAAATAAAGATTCCTTCTTTATCCTACACAATTTGTAATCCTAGGAAATATTTCATTTCTCCTATCATACTCATTTCAAATTCCTTCTTCATTTCCTCCAAATATGATATCATTAACAAATATTACAAAAATCATTAATCCAACATCAATTTGTTTCCAATAGAGATTACTATCTACCATACCTTTATTTTATCCAAGATTTTTCAAATGCTTGTCTAACCTTGCATATCAAGTTCTAGGAGCTTGCTTCAAGCCATATAATATTTTCTTCAATCTACATAGTATGTCCTTGTCATCTATTAAAGCACAAGCTTCAGGCTATTCAATGTATACCTTTTCTTCAAGTTCTCCATTCAAAAATGTTGACTTGACATCCTTCTGATATACTTTGAATTTCTAATATGCTACATATACTAAGAATAACCTTATTGCTTCTATTCTTGCCACAAGAGCATAGGTTTCATCATATTCTATTCCTTCTTGCTGTGATTAACCTTTACATACCAATCTTGCCTTGTTTCTTATAACTTTTCCTTGTTCATGCATCTTGTTCCCGAATACCCATTTAGTTCCTATCACATTCTTTTCTGCTAGTCTGGGGACTAATTCCCATGTCTCATTCTTTACTATCTGATCCAATTCCTCTTTCATAGCTTTCTTCCAATAGCCATCTTTACATGCTTGATCTACATTCTTAGGTTCAACTTGAGATATCAAACATAGTTCTTCATTGATTATTCTTCTTGTCATTACACCTTTATCTCTACTTCCAATGATTTTCTTGAGTGGATAATTCTTTGTCATATTCTTAGTCGAAGTAGGAGTTGTTATCTCAACTCTTGACTCTGCTAAAGGTTCTGAGTTTTTGTCCTGCCTTAGCTCTCCTTCATTGTACAAATCATTGTTAGTCTCCAAGAACACTTCATCATTCCTTGGTTTAGTAACAAAATCATCATATGAATTGTAATCAAATATATTTTTTTATATCCTAAATTTCTCATCAACTCTCACATTTGCACTTTTCATAATAGTCTTAGTTCTCAAATTATAACATCTATAAGCCTTGCTTTTCAATGAATAATGAAGAAACATAACCTTCATCAGTTCTAGCATCAAACTTACCAATATCATCATCTCTTTTGATATAACACTTAGTACCAAAAAATTTGAAATACTTAATTGTAGGTGAGTGACCAAAACATAGTTTATAAGGGGTCTTGTTTATGTCTTTCCTAACTTGCACTCTATTCATAGTGTAAACTATTGTATTCATCGCTTCTCTTAAAGAGATCTTGGATACATCATTCTTAGCTAACATAGCTCTTGTTGCTTCTATTATTGACCTATTTGTTCTTTCTACTATACCATTTTTTTTGAGGGTTCTCGGGGTTGATAGCTATCTTTTTATTGCATTAGCTTCACAAAAGATGTTAAACTCATTTGGAGTAAACTCTCCTCCTATATCTAATCTTAAACATTTAATCTTAATACAGTTCATTCTCAACCCTATTCTTGAATATATTGAACTTATCAAATGCTTCAAATTTTTCTTTATGAAATACAACCCACATCATTCTAGAAAAATCATCAACTAGAATCATGAAATACCTTTCACCGTATAATCCTTTAGTCTTTTTAGGAATGGTGAGATCTGTGTGTATAATCTCCAATTTTGTAGTAGTGGTAAACTTGTTGTAGGGAAAAGAAGTTTTGTTATGCTTTACCAAAAAAAACTCCTTGCAAATTGTGTTATTAGGTTTTATAATCTTAGGAAAATCTCTAATTGCAAACATGCTACTACTCTTCACAATGTTGTCAAAGTTTACATGAAAAATCTCTTTTGCCACAACCAACTGTCATCTACCGTCATAGCCAAACATGTCATTTTAGTAGGATTCAACTAAAATACATTAGCTCTAGATCTAGTTCATATTCCAATTATCTTTCCATCTTTGTCTCTAATCATGCATGTCTTTTCTCTGAACTGCAACTAATAACCTTTATCCACTAGTTTTCCAACACTTAGAAGATTGTGCTTCAAACCATCAACAAAATATACATTGTCAATGTTAGCTTTACCATCAAGAGTTATAGATCCAATACCTTTAACATGGCATGTTTCATTGTTTCCAACTCTGACAATGCCTCCATCCTAACTTTTGAAGTCAACAAACTTGTTCATATCACCAGCCATATGATGTGAACAACCACTATCAGTTGTCCAATCAAATTTCTTTTCAACCTATGATATCAAAGCTACTTTCTTTGGAGTTTCTTCTTTAATTGCAAAAAATCCTATTTCATTATCACTGGCACTTATTGGTTGTTCATGAGATTCATCTTCTTCATTTGCATACAGACACTCTATCTCTTCTAGGTTTGAAATTTCCTTTATACTTTTTCTCCCTTTTAGGACACTTAAATGCATAATGACCAAATTCATTGTAAGTCCAACATTTAAAGATTTTCTCACCATCCTTTGATCTTCTTACTAGAAGGGATACTCCTTCTTCAATCTTTATGTCCTCATCAAATCCACTATTTCTAGTGAGGTCTCCTCTAGCACTTTTTCTCCTTGATAAACTGGGTTGAATATTCAAGGCATTGAAAGTTGTTTCTATTCTAGTCAATTCTTTGGATTCTCTAAGCTCATTCTCAATTGCTTCAGGTCTCCTAAGCAATGTCTCCTTTGTGAAATCTTTAGTACAAAATATCAACAACTGTATCATTTGAACTATTGACTTAAATGGTGGTGTCAAGCTCTTGAATATCTTTCATATAACTTCATCATCTTCTTTGTTTCCTCCTTGAGATCTAATGCCTATAGTAATTTTTTATATTCTTCCTACATATGTTCTTATAGATTAATCATCTTCCATCATTTTAACAGCTTGAAATGCAAAAATCCAATTTTATAGCCTCAATTTCTTAGAATGTTCATCACCTTCAAAACTAGTTTCCAAAGCTTTCTAAATCAAATGTGAAGTACCAAGTGATTTTACCTGATTGTATTCAATTTTAGGAAGTGCAGAAAATAGTGCTTCTCTAGCTCTCATGTCACACATGAAAAGATCTTTTTTGTCATGCCCTAAATCTATGAAGCAAACACAACCAATAATATATATATATATATCTATATATATACATATATATATCTATATGTATGTATACATACATATATATATATATATATATATATATATATGTATATATATATATATGTATATATATATATATGTATATATATATACATATATGTACATATATATATGTATGTATATATACATATACACACACACACATATATATATATGTATATATACATACACATATATATATGTATATATATATGTACATATCTGTATGTACACATATGTACATATATATATATATATATACATGTATATATATATATATATATATACATGTATATATATATATATATATATATATACATGTATATATATATATATATATATACATGTATATATATATATATATATATATATATATATATATATATATATATATATATATATATATTAGTATTAAAATGTGTACTTCAAACTTTACGTATAGATCGAAGCTTAATATGAACCATCTATAGAGTAGTGAGTTGTTCGGATAACATTTAATGTTTCTTCGAGGGTTTGAAATTTTACAAATTTGGTTGTTAATTTTGGAGATGATAATGTTATTTGTTATGGTTATGATTATTATTTCATATGCTAATAGGATTTATTACTTGCATTAAGGTTATTGTGAAGCTCACAAGTTTACCATGTTCACTATTGTTCCTACTGAATAAGTTATTCTACTATATCATTTTCACATCAAATTATATATATAGTAATCATTGTATATATCAATTGTTAAAAATATAAAATTTATACTAGTTCTAAATGTTATTACCTTCATATTAGCTATTGGCAACAATATTAATTTTATAGATTCATTATGGTATACTAATCACCAACTAGACTAGCACCATTTATTAACTCATCAATCTTAGCATTATAATTATATGTCATACTAACAAATGATTTGCATCTACATAATCAAAACATAATCTATGCCCTAATTCCATTCTTTCCATCCATAAACTACCACTTATGATCTTACCCATGTTATTATTAATCAAGTGTTGTTGATTTAACGTAGATGAATAGAGAACCTACGATATTCCGCATAAGAAAACACATTGTTACGATACCAATGGTGCCAATTTATAATTATCAATTATGGTGCTCTTTCTCTTACCCTTCCTTGCACACATTCACAGCAATGGCACTATGCAGATAGTATATTAAAAGGTTAATTACAATGACTTGAGTGTTAAGAAAATATAGAATATAATGTGAAACATGTTCTTTTAAGCCCAAGGTTACATTAATATAAATTTCATGATTATAATGCTATCCTACACCTAAAGCATCTTCAAAATATATCTACCTAATATAATTTAACTAGATGTTACATTGTGTTAACTATATTACCTACTTAATTAGAATTAACAAGGACTTAACTTAGTACTATCCATAATTTAATTTAGAACTTCATTATCATTAATATTATTAGTCCCTGCCTTTTTAAAGGTGGAGACTATTTTTTTTAGCCGAAATATAAACTATTAATCGTGCATGGAGATTTGCTGGGACATAGGAGAAATAAACATATTGTATGGTGTAAGCATATTTTGATTGCATTTTCCTTATTTTATTTCACTGTTTCTTGCTTTCCTATTGGTCAAATGTGTTTTTCCTATGGTTTCATCTCAAATGGGAAAATAAATCAACATTTTCTGGGGGGCAACTGGCAGGTTACGAGTGCTTCAAAAGTTGCCAGGTTACAAGGTAGGGGATTTATTTTGGTGATTTATGTTGTTTGTGTGAATATTAATGGTATTCTTAATATCATTTGAAATGAAATTGAAACCTGCACTGAGAGATTTGATGGGCGAAAATAAAATGGTGGGAATGTGTTTGAAGTGGGTATTGTTTTCTCTAGAATTGTTTTATAGCTAGGTTTTTAGTGTTATAGATTATGCTATTTTCACTTCACTCAAAATTGCATCCAAAGTTTGGAGAGTAGCAGGTTTCATTTAGGGTTCATGAAATTTTTCATAGACAAGTTTCCTTTCAGTTTTTAATTTTAGTGAAAATCTTAAACTATTTCCATTTAGATCTTGAGGTGGGTTAGAGGGTTTTTTTTGTCTCTGTAAATTTCATTTTATATTTTTGCAGAAATCCTAGACCCTTTTTGTTTAGATCTTGAGGTGGTTTAGAGGGTTTTTTGTTTTTGCCTGCAAATTTTGTCATCATATGGATAATTGGGTTCTATTTTGTTTTGTTGAAACTATCCACTTGCAAAGTTTCGTGGCAAGGTAGAGGGAGTGTTGGAAAATAGGTAGATTCACGTCAAGTTTTCCAAAAAGGGCATCAAATATTGATTTGAAGGTATTTTCTTGTCTCCAAACTTGTGTCTTATGCGCGTTGTTTGTTCTTAGGCTATATTCTGAATTCTATTTTTCTAGTGGAAGTTTTTACAAAAGTAAACTTAGTAAATGAGTAGTTTTACAAGTCATAGGATTGCTTACCAGAGATGTAGACATATTCGCATTAACACTTTTCACTTGAGAGGCTACTCCATTGTGTTGAAACTTTCAGGGCATCCATTCTACAACGTTTCATGCATAACTATTTAGAGTGTTGCATCTGAAAGCTAACTAAAGAATGCAAAATAAAATCAAATGTTTTCACTTCTGTCTACTTAAATTTCAGGCTTTTATTAAAAAAGTTAAGATGATGCATACTTTTAAAAGGAAGAAAATCAACTTTTATTTTGGGGTTGCATATTTTTTATGCGGTTCTTTCAATAAGTATTGAGCTATTATTTTTGGTTAAATTTTGTTGATGTATTAAGAGTTTCTTGCGGTGCAGCTAACTTGTAATGGAAAGCATAGATCCGTGAAGAAGCATGCCTTTTCTCTTTCATATTGAATTTCACTTCAAAGGTTAGGTCAGAGGTTTGGGATTCCTATGAATTTCTCCTAAAAATTGTAGCTGATGCCAAAAATTGTTGTCAGTTGAGTCTGTCATAATGAACCACGTCCCTAAAGTTGTATATACTAACCACATAAGGTTGTAACTTTTCATTGGTACTCTTAACAAATGAGACATCATAGAGGAAGAAAATAGTAGTATTAATTCAAAATTATGAAGCATCTTGGCCATCTTAAAGCTATATTTTGACTAATGATCTCAAAAATAGTCTCTCACATAACTCTCCACAGTATAGGGTAATAGGAGTTGAAACACACATACATTTTGTGGGCTCTTTCTACCTGTGAATGAGTTGGGAGTCTCTGTCCTTCTCAACATACATTCTACATAGCGGCTATGTACACATTTTTCTTTTTAATAAGAAAAGTCATTTTTCCATTTTTCCTATTACCATTTTTTACTCCTATTAATCCCAAGTGCAATGTGTGTTTAAATGTTAAACCCATTATTTCTATTTTTCTTTGGATTTCATAGACCATCAAGGAATGTAGTTGATTGCTTGTTATACCTAGTGAGTTATGTTAAAGGGTTATTACATATTCCTCCTTTAAAATAATCATTCTCTGGGTTCAAAAGAACCTTATTTGGTAGACATCATCTTAAATTTTACCACTAGCTTAAAGGCTATTGACTTCCTAATAGTTTAGTCAAGTATTGATCTAAACCATCATTTTTTCTTCCAACTCCTTTTTAGGAGGCGGAGTTGATCCGACCACCAGTTTTGACTCTCAAAACCATGTCTAGTCACCAAGGCAGAGCTAACAAAATAATCTCTATTGCTACAACCAACAGATCCAAACTCCTTCCCTTGTGCCAAATTTTAATGAGTTAGGCTATCATCTCTAGCCAAATACTTGATAACATTATTAGAAAACTTTTCGTTATCTTGCACATACTTTCACATCTCACAATTCCTCTCAATCCAGGGAGAGCTACTGAAATTTCTATTGAATGCAAATAGCCATGAGCTGAATATTTATCATCTATCCCCTCAGGTGCAACATTACATTTTTGTAGGTTGACTTCTTAACAATTATTTTTTGTACCTCACCCTTCAAATCATTTACCCGTTATGCTCCAAACATGCATCCATATCACCTCTTGGATTATCTAGGATTTTGTCTTTCTCTTTAGGCTCAAGTTAGCATTCTACTACATTAGACAAAGCTAATATTATAAATTCTTGTTCCTCTTTCCATGATTTTATGAGATTTTTGCTTCTCTCATGTTGAATCTCATAAGTATTCTTACTACCATAGAAGAAAATATCATTCTTGGTAATGTCTCAACTTCCCAAATGATAAAGATATTCACAGTTTCTTGGGATATTAGTGGAAAAGAAAACTAGAAAATATTGAAAACAAAAAAATTGTAGGAAAAAGAATAAGAAAGAATTAGCTGATGTCTTTATATTTAAAATAATCCTTATTGCACAGAGAGTGAGAGAGTGAAATCAAGTTAGGGTGTATACCCTGAATTAGGATTTTCCTCATTAATTTGGAGATTTTTGATTATAGACAATTGTAATATAAATATCTCTAGCAATGTTTGTATTCCAACATCTCTCTTCTGTAACAGAATCAAATTGGTTTGTGTTTTAATGATAAAATGAACTACTTTTCTCTTCCCAACGCAAGCTATATAATCTTCTAGGTTCTGACTAAAGAAATCTTCAATTAAGGGAAGTTACTTACTTTTTTGGGGGTATCTGATTAAAACCTACTTAACATCTCTCCATTTTAGGTAGTTAAGTGTAGAGTTACTATCTACATTCCCTGATGAGGACCACAACTACATCCAGCCAATGGTAGTTAAATCCACTATTGGTGTTGGCTAACTGTAACTAACTGGATATCTAGCTGAAATTGACTCCCCCTTAAGTATGGGTGATAACTAAACACAACTTCCTTAATCAGTTGAGATAACTGAAATTGTTGTTTGGGAACTAATTGAACACAAAATTAACAAGATTTCATAACCTTATTCATTTACTCATATAGCTCAAGTTAAATGCTATACCTAATCATGTCTTAGTGCCAACACCCCAAGTCTCCAGTTATTATTCAATAAATTGATATTGACAACTCTAATGAGAGATAAAAAATTGCTCAAGTATTTGAAAGATTGGAGTCACCAAATGGTCACGTTCCATTTAATACACATTGAAACTAAAACAATATGAAGCTATGAGAAAACAAATCAATAACTGATAGTTGGAAAATATTGAGGATTGTTTTAGAGAATGAAACAATGATTATAATCTGGTCATAGACTAGGACTTTACTTCTTCATGAATTAGAGATTGACTACATTATAGGTTTTAAGCAAGGGCACACACCTCAAAAATATAAACCACCTTCTTTAAGCTACGAGCTCTATTAGCTACTAAGAATTCACTAAATGAGAAACTTCCCCTTTCAAGGAATGACAATCATAATCGTTGGCGTCAAAAGAAAATGTGTGCATTGAAACACCACTGTACATAATTATAGATACATTAGGAGTTGAACTGAAAAGTCATCTAATGTATATATATATATATGTATACATTTGAAATGAGTGAAGTTTGAACTTCATCAAACTTTATTGTCTAATTTGTTGATCGTTGTATTCTGTCAGATTTTTGTTTTGTGTTTCATTCCCAGACCCACACTAGTTGCTGAGCAAGCTGGGAGGAAAGATACATAAATACAAATTTCTATGCTGAAATTTAATCACATAAGTGCTTATTTTTTATTCTTTTATAAAGATGTCAGTGTGAAATTTCTAGTTTTATTCTTTAGAAAAGCATAATCATCCTTTTACAGAGGTCCCAACAATCTTCATTGTGTCATTCAACCCTCCCACAACATTGTTGAACCATTCTTTATTGTCCATCTAGAGAGCAGGTACTTTATTCACTTTTCAACAATTTGCTCCATCTATTCCTTCCTTGAATCCTTGATGGTATTAATTTCCCTTTATGTCAAACTTTGTTCTTATTTTTGGGGTATTAAATATTTTGCATATTAAGTTTTCCTAATTTTATCTTCCTCATTAACAAAGTAGTATACTTCATATTAATTTTTAAGGGAGTCAGTGAGTCCATCCTTGGGGGTCACTCATGCTTTATTTTATTTTAAATAATGTGCTGCCACCCCACCTTTCTTTCATCTATTTTCGTTGTACAACTTGTTGTTTTGTATCTGTGTCTTATGATATCTTTTTCCTTGTAGCTTTAGTTCTGTAGATTGTTTTAGGCTTATGAGTGTCATTAAAATAGAATAGAAAACCAAACTGGACTGCACGCAATTGTTCTCATTTTCTCTTTCATCAAGGTAAAAACTTACAATAATCAGTTCCTATACTTTGAATAACTTTTGCAGACTGCAAATGGTGCCAGTTTTAAACTTCCTCAGACTAAGCTATAGCATTTCTTCATTGAACTGGAAGAAAAAGATAAGATGACAATGAAGGAAACTAATTCACATTAAAAAAAGGAAAATAAGATCAAATAGTCCTTTAATCACTAGGTAATAGATGATAGACAGTAGGGTTGATGAAGGAAAACCACACATTGTGAACCATTAATGGACTATAGCTGAGGCAACTCAGTTTAAAAATCATACAAAAGAGTTCCATTTAAAGTGAGAATTCAAACATGTATAAGGCGCTAGATCTGGATTTGCCCCAAGATGTTATTATCTGATACAATGGATTAAACACGAGACAACAACTATATTTGACTACAAATATAAGGTAATCAAAAATCAAATGATGAAATAGGGAGAAAAAAGTATGTTATCTCAAAATTATTTATTTATTAAATGCTTGGTCACAAAAATTCCTTCCTGTTGCTAATAATATGGATACCAATTCTCACTGTAAATAAATATCTTTTAGAAGTTGCCATTTATATTTGCCTCCATATTTGTAAGCAATTTCAAATATGAAAGTACTCTTTTGAAATGTAAACGTTAGTTATCCCTTTCAGTAATTTTACAGAATAAATAGGCATAACCCAGAACCTACATGGGGACAACAAGGCATGATGGAAAAAACCATAAATAGATCTATATTGGAAAGAGGAAATGTTGGTGCTGAAGAGGAAGGTTGTTAAAGCTATTTGCAGGTTTTTTTTTTTAAAAAGGAATTGTTAGCAAACACATAGAATCTAGAAAAGTTATGGGACACTGAAATCCAATTTAAATAATCCATGAAATTAAAAGTGGGATTCCTTTATATAAATTTAGAGCATCAATATGTCCAACTCACAAAAGAACTCGGATTGTTCAAGAATTCTAAGCATAACAAAAGTCTTTTCAGGACCATTTTAATTTAAAAATATGTAAATACTCACAAACTAGTCTTAAAATTAAAGCGTATCCCGCCAAGTCCAATTAGACCTCCAAAACACCTGCATGGGAAAAAAAAAAAAATCATCCATGATTTAAGAGTTGATTTGTTCCATTAAACCAAATGACATTACTATCTTGGGATCAACTAATCAGTTTATTGGGGACACATCTAAGAGACCTGTTTGCTTCAGTTATTTCCATTATTATAGGCTTGGTCAAATTTCCATTATTATTTCCAATTTTTAATGGTTTTTATCCTTTTCTGTGGCTCTTGTTCAAATTTTAGAATCAAGATTTAACTAGAGATTCTACACATTTTATCAATATTATACAACTTACAAAAAGCCGAAACATGATCGTAAAGAGTCTTCAAACTCTCCACCTGAGAGACCATTCTTCTTTTATACTCAAGGGGATAAAAGTTCCCTTCTACAAATTTTCTCCAACATTTTTCCTTGTTGAGGGCATAAACATATTTTCTTTGGTAAATGTTTGCTTGCTGCTATTGGCATTCAACTCTTCTCTCCTGCATGGTCCATACACAACATTGATATTTTCTTTAAATGTCTCTATTTTCATCTAATGCTTGGGGGGTCTTTGCTAAAGACAACATATAGAATTTTTATTTAAATGTCTCTATTTTCATCTGATACTTTGGGGGGTCTTTGCTAAAGACAACATATAGATTTGTAATTAATTTTCTTATAATTTTAGTGGCTTTACTCACCTAACTCATGCTAGAGAGAGCAAGCCTTAAGCATAAAGAAAAAATAAAAGAGCACATTCCTTTCATCCATTAAACTATCATATTACTTCTTTCCCCATCATGAAAATAAGCAATGAGATAATGATACAAAAGTTTCACTTTCAAATTAAATAGTATAGTATTGAAAGTTTCACTTTCAAATTAAATAGTATAGTATTGAAAGTTTCACTTTCAAATTAAATTAAAAGTTTTACTTTCAGATACCAAATAGGATAGTGGTGAAAATCAATGTATGTCATTCATTTTTGGGTACATCAATATGATGATTGCATCAACATCGATATCTTGGACCACAAGCTGCTTGGTGCACTACATGATTAAAAAAAAAAATGGAATAATGGTACTTCTACTATACTTGGAGAGTCTCTGAACATAGCTCAAGTAAGCTCGTGGCATGTATTGATTTGGTAAGATCTCTGAGGGACAAAATCTACATCTTATATGCCATGCCAAATTCACCTTGGAGCTTTTGGTTAACCTAGTCTAGTTAATTAGCTATCACTTACAAACCACTATTATTTCTCTCCCCTGTTTTCTAACTTAGTAATTTAAGTTTGTTAGTTTAGTTGATTAAATGAAAATAGAACAAAATAAAATTAGGTTTTGTCCACTCCCAAATGGGTCATTCCTTAATGAGCAACCAAACATGATATAAATTATGGATAAAATTTTTGGAACTAATAATGTAAATTCATTTCAAGAACAATACTCATACCCTCCTATTATAAGATGAAGCTCAACAATATGTAAAGTGAAATGAAGCAACAAATTGTTAGTCAGCGCCGTCAAAAGGAAGGGTGCAATGGGACCAACTAATGTCATCACTAAAGTAGCAAAATTTTGCAACCACCTCATAAAAGAAAGTTCTATTTTATTCTTCTAGAAATATAACAATATTAAATGAAGAGACTGAGAATAGACTCATGAGCTCAACTCTAGCATATGTGGTGTTGCATCATATAATTTTTCATAATTTGACAGTTTACAAATTCGAAAACATAATTGTTGTCATATTCTTCTAGAGCTCTCAGTAATTCATAATTTTGACAAATCCACAAGGGCTTTATTTTCTTTCCATTTGATAGACACCATTTTATTCTATGACAGTTCAAATTACCATTTGTTTATCAATTATGCTCAGTTGCCTATATTTACGGCTAGGAACTCCAAAAATAATGGGTTATTTTTCTTTTATATTAGTCCAAAGTGACATTCTTTTGTTTCATCAGGTCAACCATGGACAAAGGCAAGTATCGATTGTTGGCATCTATGCATAGGCTGCAAAGGAACTACTTCAACTGTGGACATTCGTTGGCCTTTGTTAAATTTATAAGCTGTAAGGCGTAGGCAGAGTATTTAAAAAGTATAACTATATTATTAATTAATTTAAATAATATTATTAAAGATAAGACAATTGGGATAAAAAAGAGCACAATACGGATTGAATGGTACAATACTCAATGTTCCTATAGATTTTGATAAAGTGCAACATGAATTGCCTAGAGACATTGATGAGACAAACACTATTACAATTAGACTAAAATGCAAGTTATAATATGAAAATGCATATGCACAAGAAAATGTGAGACCTACACATGTCATGAATGCTTTAACAATCTTGTCCAAGACACTATTGTACAGAAAGGAAAAAATCTCTATCAACAAAGATTGGCAATTGCTATTCGCAAATAAGAAGATGCAACAACAAACAAATTACAACCTAGATAGTGAAATAGATCGCAATGAGATTTTACCTAAAGATGAAGTCAATCCCGAACCTGAATCACTTATACATTGCTTTAACAAATTGCATTCAATCAATGATCTTCATATAACTATTGTTGAAATTGCACTAGCAGAAGGCTTAAAACCTCTTGGAATTTTTCAAGATACCTACTAAGAAGAAATGAACTTCCCAACACTATTTTTTGGATTTCCACGAGCCAAAGAAATCACGAAAAAATTCACCTATCAAAAAATTTCTAAGTGGGAGCTTATGCATAAAGACAATGACTTTTCAACACATACAACAAACATTTTTTCAAGGCTATCAAAATAATAATTCAACAGATATCGTCCGTAGCATGGGTTTGTATAAGAAAGGTTGAATTAAAAGGTAACAAACTATATGCAAGGGATGTGCGGAACCCTACAAACCTAGAAACCATTTTGAGATCTCCAATAGGTTTTTGATCACTCAAAAGTATTTGTACATCCCTTGACTATTTACACAATACGAGAAAAAATATTTTTGCCATGATCTGACAACTTGGCCCTCCAACCTTTTTTGTTACATTAACAAGCGCTGAACCTTCTGGCAACCACTATGCAATGCATTGCAACATATTTTGAACACCCAACACCAAAGCCAAAATGAATCTCTAGAGGATAAAGACTTGGATTTTGAAATAAGGAAAAACCTAGTTATTTGCAGTCACTATTTCAATCACAGGGTCAATGCATTTAGAAAAATGATGCTAAAATATTATACCTTGTTTGGAAAAGTGGTTGATTTTTTCTTCATCACTAAATTCAAAAACTGAGGCAATGAACATGTGCACTTCATGTTATGGATCAAAGATGCACCTATCTTTGGGCATTGCAAAAACAATACCATAGAGGACTTCATTGACAAGTACATTTCATGTGACTCTACACTATTAGATCCAAATCTTGTCAAAATGCAAACTCACCACCACACAAAAACATGCAAAAAGTATAGAGCATCTAGCTATAGGTTTAGCTTTCCCTTTCCTCCAATGAGACAAACAACAATATTAGAGCCATTGTTAAATACTGATCTTGCAATTAAAGATAGAGCAAAAGTTTTCTTCAAAGAATTAGAAACCAAACATTATACAAAGGAAGTAACATTTGACAATTTCCTTAATGAATTCCATTTTGAAGAAGCTAATTACATTTCCATCTTACGAGCATCGTTGTCTCAAAATACTATCTTTTTCAAAAGGAAACCAACCAATATGTGGATAAATTCATTTGCTCAAAAGGTCCCTACACTATGGTATGCAAATACAGACACACAATTTATCTTGGATGCATATGTTGTTGGATCATACTACAGCTCGTACATGAAAAAGCAAGATAAAACATTGTCGCGAGTTTTCAACCAAATAGGAAAACAATGCACCTATACTTACAATGAGAAGGCACACTTCATTCACAAACTAGGGAATGCATTGCTAAATTACCAACAAATGTCTAGCCATCAAGTAGTTCATATTGCCTTGTCTTTACCATTAAAAAGAGGCTCGAGAAGTACCATCTTCATCAACATGTCTCCACTAGAAACTAGGATTGTTATGCTGAAAAGTCCCAAGCTTTTAGTAAAGGAAAAAGATGACTCTGAGAATATCATGTATCCATTTGCATTAGACAAGTACATACAATGGCCAAAACTCTTTGACCGAATGTCACTCATAGAATATACAACTTTTTATCCAAACAACCTATCAAAGCCCAACAAAAGAACAAGACCACGCACCATACGTTATGTAAGATATAATCCACACTCATCATGAAAATTTTTGTTGAGAAAAACTTATACTTTATGTCCCTTTCAGAAAAATGAAAACTCATTATTGGCTAGGAATCAATCATGGAGTTCTACATTTGAAAGACATGAAGTACAAATCACTAGAAATGAAAAAATGTTCACCTCACCAATATATAGCGAATGGGGTGACATTGATGAAGCTACAACACAAGCTACTGACAACAATGACCTAATAGAAGACCTTGGTGTTCATCATGCACAACAAAAAGATGCAAATGAAATCAAGAAATACGACATCATATCTGACATGAAACATATAAAAGCTTCACAAAACATGGATGCCAGTAGATGTTTACTATTTTCAGAAATTCCCCGCCCATTCATTCTTCCAAATGAAGAATACTACAGCTTGTGAAGACAACTCAATGAAGAGCAAAAATCAATAGTCAAAGATGTTCTCATGAAAAAGATACTAGCATTTGATAAACCACAGGTACTTGTTCTTGACAGGAGGCACTGGTACTGGGAAAACATTTACAGGAAAAGTCCTCTTCCAAGCAATGATCCAAATCTATGATAAGCAACTAGACAGTGACTCGTACAAGCCCAAAGGCATTATTGTTGCTTCCATAGGAAAAGCTGCATTTAATGCATGCGGCATAACTACACATTCTATTTTCTAGCTTCCATGCTACTCTTCAAAGATGTTGCCATTGGACTCAAACATTCTTGAAAGCTTAAGCAAGAAATTAGATCAACTACAAGTCTTACTCATTGATGAGGTGTCATTAATTGGTTCACGAATGCTATATTATATTGATAAAAGACTCTGGCAAATCAACAATACACTAACAAGACCATTTGGAAATGTTAGTATCATATTTTGTGGTGACTTATATCAAGCACAACCAATATGTGATAATTGGATATTTGAATAGCCAACAATAAACAATGAAAAAATCCCATACACATTTTGGCTCAAACATGTCTCATGCTTTGAATTAAATACCGTCGTCAAAAAAAGAAACAAACACTTCATATCTATCCTCAATCGAGCAAGAATTGTTCAACAAAATGATGAAGACCTCAAGTACTTGAATATAACATGTTACAGAATAGCTCCTAATGATCCTAAATTCTTGCACTTATTCGACAGAAACTCAACTATTTTCTAACACAATTGACGAATGTTGGACTTCTTGCCTAGTACACTATGTGTTCGAAGCTCTTGATCAAACAGAGACACATGCTGACACTTTCCACTCCCAAGTTTAGAAAATGTCATTGCCTGCTATAATATATCTAAAGCCAGGCATTCTAGTTGAGCTAATAGGTACTAACCTTGACACACAAGATGGACTAGTCAATGGTGTTGATGGAGTCTTCCAACTACATACAACATATCCTAAAGAAATTCTATGGATTCAATTCAATGACACTACAATTGGCATATCGCGACATAGGAAAATGCAAAGCTTATACACTAGTTCTATTTCACCTTCTTGGACCCCAATAATGAAAAGAGCCAAAAAAATGAAAATTGCTACTAAATTTATCACAAAAAAAAAAAATTCCCTCTTCAACTAGCATCTGCAAGAACTATTCATAGGGCTTAGGGCTTGAAAATGGATGGACTTGCTTTTGATCCTCAAAAAGTATACCAACATGGGCTAACCTACACAACCCTTTCTCATGTTAAAACAATCAAGACATTATATTTGATGCACAAACTAGAACATCAAAATTTCAAAGTCTCACAAAAAGTCGACAAGGAAATGGAGTGACTTTGAACTCAAGAAAAATGGAAACTTCACCATAGCCTCTCTCTCGTACCAACGCTGCATCTTATCATATGCTCGCTAAATACTCGAAGCCTTCCATTACATGTTGAGGAAATCATTCATGACCATGACTTGGTCAAAGCACACATATTATGCCTACAAGAAACAAGATACAAGACCGACACACACCTCCCTTTGTTGTATGAACTATACAATTGCTATTCTTCATTTTCTATTCATGGTTTAGTGACTTGTTCTACAAAATCAAGTACAATACTCAATACAAGTTCCTTTGAATCAAGCTCTCTAGAATCAATTACCATTGATATATTCCATAGTGGTCATACCATACGAATCACTAATGGCTATATTAGACATAGTACACGTATCATTGACATATCAAACCTAATGCAACATATCTCTACCTTGTTGCCAATAATTTCAAAAGACATCATTACAGGAGACTTCAACATTGACATGCTCCATCCTAGTAAAAAAAAAAAAAAGCTCATCAAAATCATGCAACAATACAACTTCTCTTTAGTAGTTGACAAAGAAAAAACATTTGTAGGTACTTTACTAGACCACTTTTGGATACGTAATATTAAGCAAGAATCTACATAATTCATTCTCCTAGATACATATTGGTTAGATCATTATGTAGTATCTCTACAACTCCATTTCTAAATTAGAAAGTCTTTGTCTTGGAAAATTATCTATACACATCAGCATAAATTCTTTACATATGCATTAGAAGATCAGTATTCAACACAACTTTTTGATTTCCTTTACAAGCCTCCCTCATACCATAACTTTATACAAAGACATATAAGTTTTACACATATTTTAATGGATAAGAATATTGACCTGTCTCATTCACATGACCTTTGTCAAACTCACCTTTGTATTTCTCTTACATCTAAAAAATGTCATAGTTTAATTCATGAGCAGATATTTGATGAATCCACCCAAAATCTACACACATGAAGCTGATAGCAGTGTTGCTACAAATCAGCTGCAAAAGCAAAGTTTGACTCTCATGAAAAGGTATTACAATAATATATGCAACATTACATACCTTTCCATGCATCCATTTAGTTTACATACATATTTAGCTATCGTTAAATTAATGGATTACTATCTTGTCGCTAGTCTATTAATGAATTTGTTTGGTGTTGAATAGATTTTTTGAATAAGCGTTATGAATTCTCTAGCTTCTAAAATACGTGTCTTGGAATCTTGCATTTATTCATTGGTACAAGTTATAGAAATAAAATGTTCTTGACATAATTTTTTTCATTTGTGGAATTTCTTAAAAAATTCAATGTTTGGAGATTCTTCGGTTAAGATTTATGGATTGTAAATATTTATATTTTTGCAAATTTTTGAAGAAAAATTGTATTGAGACATTTTTATAATGGGATTTTCATCATTTAAACAAATTTAAGCAACACAATATTAAAATACATATTTCTTTGTGTGAAGTAAACTCTCTTTAGTTTTAATCTGCCATGATTAGGGAACTTGCACATAACTAAATTTGGACTTCGAAATCATTTTCATTTAGAAATATTTTTTCACCATTTGAGCTAGGAAATTAATTAAATTATCATTGATGATTTTTTTCTTAGACTAACCTTTCATGCTACAATTTTCTGTCAATGCCCATACAGTCCCATTGTAATTGCAACTATCTATAGTCTGGATACACAACAGCTCAGGCTTAATCTTTCTCAACCTTTCCTACATCAACATGCATGTGAGCGAGATCTGCCCATTACGATTGCTTTCCATTTGTATTTGCTAAAATGTAAATCTTATCAAGGAACACTAGGAATTAAAAAAAAAAAAAACTAAGTGTCCCCCTTGGTTAAATTTACATTTTAGTTTATGTTTCAGATGTTTTCTTTTTGATTCAAACTTCTTATCAGGGGACACTAGGAATTTTGAAAGAAAAAAAACTAAGTGTCCCCCTGGGTAAGATTTACATTTTAGTTTATGTTTCAGACGTTGTCTTTTTGAGTCAAACTCATTGACCCATATTTCATGAGTAGTGATTTATTCAAAACCCATCTCTCATGAAAATGAATGGAACACTTAACATGCATTAGATCTAGGTGATGCTTACAAAGGTGTAGCACCAGGACTTCCCAGTAGGTCACCCATTCCAATACTACTTCAGATCAAGCACACTTAACTACAAAGTTTCCTCGATGGCTAAAACCACTCTATTTGCAACATCATTTGCAAAACCTTCACCATGTGTTGTGCTCAATTATTTATGCTTTTTAGCATCCTAAAAGTTTCCAAGATCTAAGGACTTGGAGAAATGTCACCCAACAGCAACATCACCTCTGCCACCTCTGCCAGGGATGCCACTGAGTCACTCACTATATGGCACATGTTATTATATAGGAGAGAGGAGTCAATAGATAAGCGGGGTCCTAAACATGCTATAGCTGATGAGTTAGTTGATGAACAAAATAGACCAATAGTGGTGAACTAAAAATGTCCTATCAATGTATATTATCGAAATGAGGGGAATTTTTTCAAAAAAAGCCACTCATTAGGTACCACATCAGTGTATACCATTGAATCTGACCAAGTGCAAACCTATGGGTCTTACTTTTTTTTGTTTACCATATTTGACATGTTTCCCTCAATTAGTTTGTTGACATGGCAAACAGATGACTCAGAAAAAGGAATTTTGATTTGGGGTTGCCAACTAGATGGACAAAATAAAAAATTAAGGTGTGTTGATTCACATAGACCCCCAAAGTTAAGGTGAGCATGTACTAACTCCTCTCCACAACTGATTGCAACATTTCACTTTGTGGACACTAGTTTGTTAATCATAACATCACACTAGTACATTTAAGGTCATTTTTTGATCAAATTTAGTAAAACATTTTGACCAATTTTTGACCAAATTCGACCAAATTTGACCAACCCATTGGTCAGAATTTTTCTCATCAAAATTTTGACCAACCTATTGGTTGGTCAAAATTTTGACCAATAAGTTGGTTGAAAACTTTTGAAATTGCTAAAACATTTTCTGCCAAGCATTGGTCAAAATTTTGACCAATGCTTGGTAGAAAATTGTCAAGCATTGGTCAAAATTTTGACCAATTCTTGGTCAATTTTTTTTTTAGGCTCATAGTTGTTGAGGTCCACTTCAACAATGACCCTTCCTATGAAATTTCTATCTAAAACCTTTCTAATGAGATAATGTGTTATGAGCTCTTCATCAGTGGGATGAAACGTGAATCCAAGAGGCAGTTGTGCATCACCCATATCAGGATTGTAACTAAACTTAAGAGCCTCTAATTATTGAATTCTCTTCCCTATCACCCATATTCATTTCCTTTGTTGGTGATAGGGAAGATAATTCAATAATAGAGGCTCTTAACTTTAGTTATCGCCATGATATGGGTGATTCACATTCCATCCCACTAATGAAGAGATCATAACACATTATCTCATTAGAAAGGTTTTAGATAGCAATTTCATAGGAAGGGCCATTACTGAAGTGGACCTCAACAACTGTGAGCCTCAGAGAGGGTTCAATTCCTTCCTTTAATATTCACTATGCATATAATCCCACACACCCATTTGATCTCGAATGATGATATGTAATAAATGTTGAGTGTCTGTGCTAAGTGCTCAAAAACCATCCATTTCATGCCTTCATCTATACACAATGTATTTCTAGTTTCTTTCTACTCGCACACCCATTTCATTTCATATGATCATCTGAAAATTGTGTCACTCTAAGTTCTCAACTATTTCCTCTTGATTGATCATCTCATAACTACTAAATGAGAGTTTTGGGATAAGCCATAAACATCCATCAAAGCATAAAGAATTTTGTTAGATAGTGTAGATGAAGTAGTAGCACTTGCCTTGGGTGACATGCTTGCAAAATGGAAGCATAGACAAGTCATGTGAACTATTTGATAGGACGCCTGAACGTAATGTGGTCATCATTAGCCATGGTTGCTGGATATGTACAAAATAGATATATTGAGAGAATATATTTGTTTAAGTTGCAACTACCCTGGTAGACATGCATGCAAAATGTGAAATCCTTGATGAATAGTTTAATTGAATCCTCTTCCTAGGCTACAAAAAATACATAGTTCAATTGAATGGTCAATAGATACCATCAAGATCAGCATTTTGAACAATCCATTAGGATCTTGAATTTCCACCCACACATTAATGATACTTGGCTCAAGCACTTCTTTTGGTGTTTGAACATAACCAATGCAAGTAATAAGCAAAAAATTCTATATCAGAGTTCAACTCTAGCAATTCAAATACTATTTACTTCATGAAGAATTATCAAGATTTGTCCTTGAAAAGTTGATATCAATTTTTATTAAATGCAGTGATCAATTCCATCAGAGCTAAGCCACAATGTAAAAAAACCTCATGCCAAACAGATATTTAATGCCCATTTGCCATTACATTGAAAGCGAGAAATGAAAATCTACTATTCCCTCAAAACATTTAGCTGTTGAAATAACTCATCTAGTGATATCCAATTGATTAAACGGTTTCTAGCCAACAAAACATTTTTGAATCTGCATTACATAGTTCAAGTGAAAGAAAAATGTCTCTTTTACATTAAAGAATTTAATAGTTGAATTTCCATCAATGGACACAAATACTGAAAGAATGAAATTTGATTTTTGCAATCCACAATATCTAAATTGTAAAATTAACCTACTAACTAAAAAAATACCAAAGAGAATGTGGGACATCCATCATCGTGTATCTTCAAGGCTCCCTAAATGAAGGATTTGGCTTCATAAACTTTCAAGACAAGTGACAATAATCTCCATAAAGACAACTAGAATTTTTGGGTTGCGTCTAGGGCATGCATGACCAATCCTTACTGAATAGTGGTTTTCCACCCACTCTTTATTGATTTTAATTTATCTTTTGTTTATCTTTGTATTATGGTTATTATGTGTTATCAACCAATTCTCAATCTATATATAGGACTATTGGTACTGATCAAATAGCTAGAAAGAAGGAGAAAGGGCAACATCATGCCTTGTCAGGATGCCACTATCACTTTTCATTGATGATCTTAGAGGATTTGTCAACAAACAATGAATTCAACTTGTCTCTATTCAAAATGCTTTCAACCTTAACAACATAAAATTTTGGGCACACATAGACAAGGAGATGGAAGATATGGAGTGGCTAGGAACATAGGTTGAGTAGATGACTACAACAGAACTAGCACGAAATGATAATCTCCACAAAGGCACTCTGAAGAATAGGGGAACATTTATCACATGAATAATCAATCCATCTTGACAAGTGGTTTGCAAACCACCTATCATTGGATCAAAGTCTATTTTCAATTTTTGCTCTCCTTGTATTAAGGGTACTATTATTACATTTTTTCATCCAATTCTTGATCTGTGTGTGACTATAGGCAGTTGGAATATTCTTTACAGGGCCTGTGGGAATATTGATAGGAAACCATTACCATTAAATAGATTATCAAACAATCTTTGATTTCATTTGTACTCAAAGCTTAACAATTTCATATCTATCCATTACTTAAAATGACAAAATAGTACTTTTAAGCCCAAGAGTAAAATCTATGAGAATGGAATGGTTTGAGTTATACCTGAGCATTGACCATGTACCACTTCTAGAGATGCCTACTTTATCATTCCTCCAGTAATAGTGCCTCGTACTAGATCTTGTCAAATTTTATACAAATCTTGAATGAGCTCTTGCCATTGCACCTGAGCACAAACTAGGCCTACATACTTTGTGACTTCAAGCCAGTCTTGAGATGTAACCACCTAAGATTTGCACCAAACCCAAAATATTAAGATAAGCATTTTTCATATGAATTGTGTGAACTAGAATAGTAGCAAACAATGATCTATATTGAAAACCTACTACTGCTATTGATGGACTGGAATCTTCTCCAGGGTGGGGATGTGTAACATCTATCCCATAGGAGTCTAAAAGACATTGTGAAGTAAAGTAGTCCTATTATTGGCAGGTATAAACTAAAGTCTAAAACTCAAAACACACATTACAAAATCAAACACTTGAAGAAACTATTAACAATACACCATAGCTGAGGTGGAGCCCCTTTTGATGGCAGAATAAAGTAATATTAATTACCTCACAACCAGCTAGAGTCAACAATATTGTTCCAAAACCTCCAGCAAAGATCCCCTTCTGAATAGAAGATCTTAGAAGCTAAAAAAAAAGGCCAATATGGCCACCCCCATTGTAGTATAAAGAGAATTGGTGGTGAATTCAAGTCCAAGTTGCAAAAGCAAAGACATTTACATAAAAACTAAGCAACCTAGTCTGGCAAGAAAAGATATATAGAGGTTTCTAACTGAAATTACAAATTGATGCTGAAAAACTTAAACCATAAGAATTGTTTTGTACAAGATAGATTATGAAATATCATCTGAAATGTTGATACAAAAGTTAAATGTTATGGACTACAAACAAGGAACTACACTGTGTACAAGGGACTAATCCTTTACTACACTATGTACAAGGGACTAATCTGTTACTTCATTTTTTACATGTTCCAGCTTTAAATGTTATGGACTGCAAGAAATTGTTATTGTCCTCAGCCTTATGCTTACATTCTCCATGCACAACGATGTCTTTACTACTACCTTGGGTGTATGCCCCAGAAGAAGTTCTTGATTTTCTTCAATCTACTGTCTACATAACATTTAGAAAAGGTCCAGCTTAGAAGACATTCAAGACACTACAATCAATTTTATAAGATGAGCAGGAAATTCCATAAAATGTGAAGGAATCACATATATATGTTCAGGAATTAAATCTCTAAAACTAGTAAATTGAATGTTCTATTTATTACACTATAAGCTCCTAAATATTTAGGTAGTACTCCAAAATAACTCTGAGTGGCCTTGCTACTTTTACTTTTTCATGAAAACTAGATAAAATAAGTCTTTATATGCAAGATCCACATCAATCTGTAGAACATCTAGTAATTCATCCTTGTGATTCTTTTGAAAAGTTTCAACACTCACTTGTACCACCCATTGATATTTATAAATGCTCCCTTGTGAACCCATGAAACTTTGTCAAGATCTAACAATATAGAAATCATACCAAAAAAATGTAGTGCACTAAAACATATAATTAAGAAGGTATGGTCAATCCTCACTGGTTAAGTATCTTTACATCCAAAGCCTTTTCATCTACCAAGTTGTAAATACTTTGATATAAATTTTTGGTGTCAAAACTATGATGATCTATAACCTATCATATAAAACCATAGGATGTGTCAACCCCCATAGTATTCTTAAATGATATTTTTCCTTAAACAGTTCTAACAAAAAATTTAATACCCGTGGATGCACTTAATTTTTTACTAAGATGGTTAAATGAGAATGTTAAATGAGCATGTCCTTGATGGGTGCACTTAAATTTCCATTATCATCATTCGTTGCCTGTTGTTGTTAGAAGCACTGCAGATATATAATTTGTCAAGTGTCAAAGGAAATGACAGAAACATAAAACATTACTGAAGATTTTTTCACATTCTTGTGCTTTGTCAATGCATCATTCTGTAACATCATGTTGGAGAATTAATGTTGAATCATTTTTCATGATCCATTTTAAAGATATTAAGAGAAATTCTCTTCTTTGCAAGGCAATCTAAGAATATGCTTTGTTAAGAACGATCAACTCTCCAACACAAGGAATGAAGTTGAAAGTAAAACCACATGCAAAGATGGTCAACTTGGTCCCAAAAATAGGAAGAAGACCAAAAAATGATAGTATAATCCACTCAAACTAAAACAAGAGACAACCAAAGTTCTAGTCAAGAAGCTATCTAGGGTGCAAAAATGTGTGAGAAACTATAGGACCAAATAAAATTAATTCCAATTTCTAATTTTGACCTTATAATTTTGTGTGCTTGCTTCTAATATTATTATTATAATTACTAGTCTGGAGTGAGATTCAACATTGTTTGTCTTATTACTTGTACAAAACTACTGACAGTATGCAAGATGGTTGATGATCAACTATCCAAATAAGTATGATTATGACCATTTCCACGGAAAACACCAAAACATGTGCTACGAGGGAAAAGATTAGAAGGATACAAGAAACTGATATTAATAAAAAATAATTTATTAATCATATTCTAATTTACATGGTAGAATGCTCATATTGGCTGAGGAAAACATGCATTCCTCGTGTATGCAAGAGAGTTACCAATTTCTCTTTAAATTAGAGTCATCCTATCTCACAGGCTCTAGGGTTGCAAACCCATATTTGTAACCTATTTTATTCTTTTGACAGACACTTAGCTAGTGTCTACTAGGTTTCTATGAATCAAGGTATCAAGTTGTGGCTATTACATCTTGTTCTCAGAAAAAGACTTTATTCAAACACCTGATGGGGTACAAGCAATATCTTGAAGGATTGTAAGAGCTGACAAAAACTTGTGTTCAAAAGCATAATTTAGTGCATAGTCAAAATGGAGACAACAAGCTTTCAAACACAAAATGATAGTAAGCATGCAAAAGGAAAATCAAAGTGAAATCAAAGGTCTTGTACATCCTAGGGTATCTCAAAATAAAAATAGATAAGTAGAAATGTCACTATAGGAAAATCAATGTAAAATAGTAAAAAAAAATGATGGGTTAAAGACAACCTAGAGTTAGCTGATTATAAATATCTACTTCATGTTGTTTATATGTAGAATATTTACAAAAAATTGTATATACTCAAGATAACCAGGTGTGATAAAGGACATACCCTATGGCTTGGACATCAAGCATTTGCCCATGACATTTTCCCAGGAGCTCCACAATAGCACCCACATATGTTTTTGGTACTTCAACAATAGCAATTTGCATTTCATTATTTCTAACATATGAGAAGTAATGTTTGATAATGCAAATGCATATATTATATACTATCATCATCTTTTCATTTACTCTTTATAGGATTCCACAATCATCAATAGAAATCCAGGATGATGAGGATATTATTGTACCTCATAGGGTTCAAACAATTTATCGTTAACGTTTTTGTTTATAAATTTAGGTGGGCCTACCATAAACTCAAATCCTTCCCTCTGCCTACAAGATCAAAATGTTAAAATAATTGTCAAAGGTTCCTTTTGATTGTAAGATGTTCAAGATAAATAGTTGCATAGTGATAAGAAACTAGCTCCATAATTATAAATGTGTTGTAGCTTGCAAAAGAACATACTATTGTAATTAACCATATCCAGCTTGGAGAAAATAAAAATCCATATACACCTACATGTTCTCAATTAGTATTGTTATAATGTACCCCTCCCACTAACAATGAATGTATCAGTTGTTTCCCCATCTTAAACTTTCATTGCCAAATTCCTCTCAAGTTCATGATAAAGATGTTCCCTAATTTTTTTGTTTGTCACATGTTTCCCATGAAAAATTGTTCAAAGAAAAAATGATTTGATTTAGCTTGATTAATAGAAGTGTCTGTGATAAGTACATAAACACTATTTGACCTAATCAAGGAGCAAACCTCACACCCAACAAATGGTGAAGTGTTGATTGCAAATGCCATTTTCACAGTAGGTTGTTCAATTTTAATTCCAGGCAAATCTGAGCCATTAACTTTATTTTCCAGAGTTTCACCAATTTGTATTGATCATAGTACATAACCAAAAACTATACATTTCAGTATTACCTTGAAAATTACTCAAAAGAAATGCTTTGTGATAGACAAGATTAGGAATGCAAATTAGGGATATTTAATGGATGAACAGAGGAACATATATGTGTACAAGGACATCATTAATACCATAGACATCAGAAATATCTCTAGCTTCGACCATTTCAATTGGAACTTTTGTAAAATTCTCATACACAAACAATTCACTGACTTTACCCAACCTAAATTTTTCATCTAATGAATACAACTATAAAAGTTTTAATTAAGAAGAACTGCAATTAAATTTGTAACTTAAATACCTGATTAAGACCTCTTAAAAATCAGATGAATAGAGTAAATAATGTTAGACCAGTAGGAAAATAGCATTAGAAAGGTAAAATAAATGTAAACAGTAAGAAAATAAATATTATCTCAGCAAATATCTTCAACTTCACATATACTTTGAAATTTGTGAAAAGATTTCTAAAATATTTATAATACAACTAGTGTTGTTACCACCATCCAATTTTTCTTAGCATAACATATATGGCTCTGGTTTGACCATTTGACCCATTCATAGCATTCAAGTAACATTTCTATTCAATGAAAATAGCTACATCAATTTACAAAATAATTTTGTTATGAAATAGGAATATAAAATCCTTTCTTTCTTTTGAGCTTCACTTGGAAGTTGAAAATGAATTACTAAAAGTCATAATTTGGTAACAAGAAAAGCTGCTTTGTAAGCATCCTTTAAAACTAAGAGTTGAAGAGATTGTTGAAAGATGTAATTTTAAGAAACAAATGATTGAATAGGAAATCAAGTACAACAACCTTAATAAAAAAGTATAGCATAATACATTACTCATACAGAATAGACCTTAGAAGCCAAAGTGTAGTAGTGGCAAATATGTTTTAAGAAACGTTTCTATGAAATAGATTATAAGTTATAATGTTCACCTTTTGCAATAAGAAGGCTAAAAAAGAGTAGCCAGCAGGTAGCCTAGTCTGTAGATTTACAATTACTCTGGTATTGAGATTTCTTATATTCAATTTTGGAAATTTATTTTTTCATTGCAAGGATTCTCTATTTTTACTTGCATAATATTGACCATAAAATTTTCCCAGAGTCCATACAAAATGTCACGCAAATAAATTTTTTGACATTATCTTCAACCAATCATATACAATGCTGCTATGCCACATCTGAAAACCACATTTGTTGGAATATATCTAATATAAGGGTTAACTATGGCATCAAATTTACCATATCTTTCTATATATCTAAAATGTCCTTTACGTTTATCTCCATACCTTTGTGAAAAATACTAGAGTTTACCCTCCCCATAACTATTTGTCCTTTGTGTTCACCAAAATCCAAATTTGTTGCCTACAACATTCAACCACATTTTTTGATAGGTTATAAATTTGTTAATTCATTCATAAGAAATAACCTTTTCAACCATTGTAAAGCACTATGGAGGACCTGGTATTAAATACTAGATCCAAACAAAACTAGGGTAGAAGTTGCATTGATCTGATATCAGATCAATCCATTTTTAGTAAAAAAACAAAAACAATCGTTACAGCTATTTGACTTAGTAAATAAGTAACTGTTCTATTCAAATTACAATATTCCTAAATAGTAGCTAGCATCCTCCATGCAGAAACACTATCCTCTACTCAAACAACTTGATGTATATGGCCAAGTGTTTTTTGCAACCAGTCTCTCTTAATTTTTTATCAATCCATTAATTCTCTAGAGTGCTTTTCTAACTCATTGTGATCACTTGCTTTATCTACTACAACGAACTAATGAATTTTCTTGGCATGTCCTTAGCATTACAAACTGCAAGATTCCTGTTAAATTTCTTTATGGATAAGCTACAGATTGGAAGTAAAAAACACATTGGGGAAGGATATGATTCAATGTGAAATTGTCAGTGCTTCCACTGAAGAAGAGTTTTCTGCTTGTTTAAGTAACAGAAAAGGAAATCACTTGTTAGAAGGTAATTTTGGTTATCCATCCATCTTTAGATATTTTTCTGTGCACAAATTAATTTCATATCTTGGAAAAGTTAAATTGTTCTGAGTTGTTTTTGCATGTACGACAGTCAAGTTTGGAATTTCTTTGCAAAGTTCTTCTAAACATTTTGCTAGCACCATTTGTTCCATCAATCTAGACATAAAGCTGAATGGAAATGCCAATAGCGTAAGCTTGCCAAGAAAGAATGGAGAATAGCAAGAAGGCCTACATTGAAGACTATCAAGAAAGGAAAAAATGTTGGGAACGTGATAGAATCTCACTTGGTTCAACTTGAAGGCATTGATGAGTCAAAAAGACTTTGCGAGGATTAGTAGCATTTCCTCAAAAAGTTTCACTACCTCTCTGAAGAACTCTTCCATGAATCATTTTTGTCCCATTATATTTCTCATACATGTATTCAACAAAAAGAATAGTGGGAAGATCCTCAAAGTGCTGGTCTTGACCTTTTGAATACACTAGAACTACACTTCCCATAGCAATATCTCCATTAGCAAAAACCATCTTATACAGGGATTCTCTAGATGATGTTTTACCAATGGATTGGCCTACCCATTTTATATCTTTGCTATTCAATCTACCTCTCCCTGTTCTAATGATAGGGGAGAGTTCAGTTTTGTCCACCATAATCAAATCAGTCTCTTCCTCATCCTCACTGTCTTCCTGAGCCTGTTCTTCCTCATCTTTCTCACCATTCTCACCATTTTCCTCCTTTATTTCATCAGACACAAAAATTGAGTAGTACTCACTCTAGATGTGATTTATTAGCTTTGTAGTAGTTGCATGCATTTCTTGTTTGCTAATAGTTTCAGGCCATGAATTAGCCCTAGGATTCCAATTCTTTTCTTTGACTATGACTCCCTTTTTTATGCAAGAAATTTTTGTATGATGTCTTTGTTCCATCTTTATAGAAAGGCCTATCACAAAGGCACTCCTTTGTATGCATTCATCTGGATACTCTGCAAACTACTGCAAAATGATTTGACCATGAACAACAACATATCTTTTGACAATATCTAGATTGGGTGAGATAAAAAATGGCTCAATTTTATCTAGGCTTGCCAGCTTCCCAATCACATCTAAGAAAGAAATTTTTGAACTGCAACTCTGCTCCTTCAGCAATACAATTATTTTGATTGTAGGCCTAGCAGTTTTTAGAATAGGTTTATACCATGGTAAATATTTCTTAGAAGGCTTCACAAGCCTATACCAAGCACCATCCATGTGTATTGATATGAAGAGCATATTTTCTACAAATTCTATTATAGATTCCTTGATAGCACTTAAATATATGTGAATCCCATGTAACTCATTATCTTGAGAACTTTTACACCCTCCAGAGTTAGCATCCGAAGAATAGCCGCTACCATCATCTTCTGTCATGACACCTAAGCCAAATACTACAGTATCTATCTCAGTACCACCAATCATTGGAAGAAGTTCCAAGGGAACAAGCCTAAAATTGGATTGTATAAAGACCAATCATGCAACATCCTGAAAGGTAGATCTTCAGGATCTAATATACATGAATCATCATAAAAAATATATTCATCCATTTCATCTTCATTGACCTTATAATATGTAGGCAATGGATAATCATTTGCAATTTCATCTTCATTGATTTTGATGTAGAACTTCTTCTTGCCTTGAGATTTTGATTTGGTCTTGTAGCCATCCAATCATTCTCCTCTTGCATCAATCTTGCAAGCTTCTCATCCTCGTCATAGATAGATGAAGCACCAAAAAAAATACTAGTGGAGCTCTCTTTAATTTGTATATCAACAGGCCTCATATGTTTTGATTCAAGACACTCCTACTCCAAAGCTACAAGAGCAGGAAAACCAGTAAAAATTATATCACCTTCTTCAGAACTGCTGTCCAAACCAATTAGCTATTTTACAATTAAATCTCCTTGAGAAAGTATGAAATCTCTCCCACAAAATTTTCCTTGAAAACTCTTATTGGAAGACATAGATCATGCAACATGAGCCACCAATTCATCCAATCCTAGTTCAAGATTACCTCCATCAGGCTTGTAAAGAGCCTTGTATACCTCAACACAAATCATTTCTTTTTCATTTAGAATACTGAAGAACTTCTTATAAGAGCCAGCAAGCTTTACACACACATACTCTGCTACCTTAGTTTTAAGCCATATAATAGGAGACCCATTTTCATATCCTATTATGGACCATGTTTCCACAACCCCAAACCCCTCACAACGAACCCCTTTTGATTTATCCAATAAACCTTCCTTTGGAAAAATTAACCCAAAAATATAAAGATCCATAGCATACACTATTTCTATTGGCTGAGAGGCACCCTAAAAATCATGGATTATAAAATCTATCAAGCATCATTGTGGAGGCATTTCTTCCTAGTGTTGTTAATTCACTGTTAAACTAATGGCAAGCTCCTCCTCTTCTACGGTTGTTTCCTCCTTGGCTTCAATGATTGAATCTTTCACATTCAGATGAAGTGTCTTATCCTTGTAATTCATCATAGTGGCTGCTCATTTGGGGTATTTTCTAGTTGGTTTAGGTTCACCCTCATCTTGAACCTCAACCAAATCATCTTGGTTTTTACCAACTTTCTTTCTGGGTCTCTTTCGGCCCATATCCTCTGCATTATCAGAATCCCTGCCTGATGCCAAGTATTTCACATAGTCCTTCCACCTATAAAAATTTTCCCCTATTCTCACATGAAGGGCTTATGTATTAAGGGAAAAATTTATGAACACATCATTTAGGAAAATCCAGTACTTGAGTTAAATAATGAATTGTGTCTCATATTATTCAAAACTTGCTAAAGAATACATTATCTAAAAATAGCAGACCCAAGATTCCTCTCCCACCTAGAGAGTTATTATTTCGTATGTGTTCAAGTATCTCATTGGGTCAACTTATTTTACTTTTCTAAGGCCCCGATGAGTGCTTCTTTCCATTGAAAAAGAATAAAATTCAAGAACCTAGCTCCTTTCCATCAACCATTTGCTTGCAAAAAAAGAGTTTTTCACTACTAGAAGTAGAACTCAATCACGCAAAAAAACCAAGGGCCGATTAATCTAACTCCATGGTTTCTCCAAGAAGCCATGGCCTTCTCATAGGGAACTCCTCACAGTAGCATAGATTAGAACTTCAAATATGCTTTCCCCAAAGAGAATCCTTAGATATGCAAAGAAGAGTTACTCTTTGAAAAAGATAACATTCTCAATCAAAAAAATCTTGATGCTCAAAGAACCAACCCTTATATGAAACACATAGAAACCCTCTACAAATAGAAAAAATTAAGGATTTGATTCCAAGAGAACTGGAAATCATCAATACCAGTGCAAATTTAAATGGTGTGAAAAGAATACACATCGTAGTCTTTTGGAAAAAGAAAGAGAATAATCAACCTTTTCAAAGTGAGCCATTGTTCATTAAAAAATGTGTCTATTCATGTATTTAATATGTTCTTTTCAATCCAAATTTAAAACTTACTTAATATCTGCACTGGCTGGTTGGGGTGGATGGGAGGAGATAGAGGCTTGCCAGAGAGACATAGTCAATAAACAAGATCATGAAGTGAGCACAATCAATCGCAAACAGATCACCCCAAGAGCAGAGTGAACAGTTCAACTTCTTCTACTCGACCAAAGCCCTAGAGGCCCCTAACCCAACCCAATTGAGGAGGCATACAACCCTTGGCTCCTACACTCCAACAAATCTCCAATGCCCCTAAAATCAACAAAAGCAGTGTGGGTAGCCACTTCCCCTAGGATATGAAACAATGACTTCTGTTGTTGCAGGAGTCATTGTGCGGATGCCCTCACTTCCTCATAGAAGAGATGCATTTCCATTTTCCCTGGCATGTTTGTATTCATGTGCGTGAAATAGAACTTTGATGCATTTCCATTTTGCCTGGCATGTTTGTATTCATGCACACAAAATAGAACTTTTTGCATTTTAACATCATGAAGCTCATGTTGGTCAAAATTTCAACCAACACTTAGGGAAAAATACGTGTTGGTCAAAATTTTGACCAACACGGGCATGGATTTGAAAAAAAAAAAATTTCCTTGCCTATTCTGACCAATTTGACCCCATTTTAATAGATGGTCAAAAAATTTGGTCTAAAAATGGGGTCAAATGTACTAGTGTCATCTTACAGATGTTATATTATAGATTTTTCTTTGAGGATTTCATTTCACCTCAATTTGTATACTAGCTCTACCCTACAATACCACCATCCCTTGCTGTCCCTAAATTCAGGCCCTTGCCCCTGTTCTTGAAACACATTCCCAAAGCCATCCATTGGTAAACTCCATGGAACTCTAGTTTTTTCTGAATAGGAGGTTAAATGTTTATTTTACCAAAGAGAAAAGATTAAAGTAATCACCTTTCATGTGGGAGAATAATGAGAATGGTAAATTTTGATTGAATCAGAGTCTCGAGGCTAATTCCTTTGAACATTTATCTCTTTATTTTAGCTAATCCAAAAATATTTTTTTTTCTCTATAAAACTTTTATATTTAAAAACAAAAATAATTGATGGATGTAAATGGTTTTTTGTAGTGTACGATACACATTCAATGATGTGCAACATTCTTACCTTGAGATAGAGAGAGCCCACTCTTCTACTACTACCAGCAGAGGACAATAAGTCTCCTTTTAATTTTGCATCAAAATCCATCTAGGATTTGGTGTCTACAGTTACCAGTCAAATTTCTTTGGACGTCTTGATAATCAATTGGATATAGAATGCTAACAAATTTTATACAAGAAAATTCAGCATGATTAATTATTTATTCAAAGTCTTTCATGACTCAATTGTTTGAGTTGGACCCAAGCATTCACACAATAATTTCCTTTATGAGCTTATTTCAATGTTAGATGAGATCGAAGAATGAGATTTTGTCTTTTGTCTTTTTTGTCAAATGTTCACTTCTTAATAATAAGTTATCCAAGCATTTTCATCAAACCATCCATCCAGTATTTGAAGATAAAGTCCAACACTATTTCTTTTAGTAAGTAATTACATTAGGTGGCTAACAAATTTTAAATGATTATATACCATATTCACTATTCAAGGCCTTTGATAACTTGATTGTTTATACTGGACCTCAAGTGTTTGGAGAATTATTTCCTTTACCCATTTGAAAATAGGCATAATATCTCTTTTTGCTTATACCATATTAATATATTATCAATGCAGAGATATGAATGAGGGAGAAATTAATAATAGTAACTGGCTATTGTGCCAGTCTCTTCTATCCAATCATTGGTGCGAAGTAGCAATTGAAAAGATTTTCTCTATCAGGGTAAATTTAATAATCATCCAATATATCAAGTCTAGTTGTATCCAAAACTAAAATGATCATTGGTTACATCTGTTCATTAGGATTGGCAAAGATTTTATTTTGTTTCATAAATATTTAACGAAAAGGTTGCATTTTAAAGTGAGTTTCTCAATAAAAGACCACATACGATAAATATATCATACTACCAAAATTGAAGAAAGTCATTAAATACATATTCAAGACTGAGCATCCTATACTGTACATACTCAAATCACAAATTTTTCATTTCATCTTATTTTACAACGCATTATCAGTTCCTCTTGTTCCTATACTCATCCATCTTGTCTATCCTATTCTATTCATCAGTAGAATTCTCTCAAAGGCTTTATCACAAAATTTATTAGCACAAATTAATTTTCTTCTTAGGCTAAAAAATTAGAGTTGTTCTATATGTACAACTACAAGAAAATCATCCATACTATAACATATTCTTATCATTGAAAGAATGTGTAGAATGACAAAGAAGCATAGAAATAAGGTACAATGTAATGTCCCTTCTTCTAGTTTGAAAACTAAACCTCTGCTAATTATCTATCTTGTGCTTAGATCTTTTGTATTTTAGCTCATCTTTGGTTTCCCTCTCAATAGCTTCTCTTTCAATAAAGAAATCAGTTTACAAGCACTAGTAGCATTTGGGCAAATAAATGACTATGTGACTAAAAGTTTTAGTTAAATGACTAAATTTTTTAGTCATGTGACTAAAACTATTCAAATTCTACTATTATTTTACAATTAATAAGTATAAATGACTAAATAGATGACTAATCTAGTCATCAGGTAAAATCACAAGATCAAATAAATTAAAATGATTGAATAAATGATTACATATTTAGTCACCTAGACAAAGATGACTAAATGAATGATTATTGTGTACTAACATTTGAGAATTTTAGGATAAATATGATACACGAAGCATGATATATAATTTTAAGACTCTTCCTCTATTTTTCACATCTTTTATATTATATGTTTGGCCTTCAAAAATATTTTCCTTTTCTTAATACTAATATTTCATCTATTGTAAAAAAGTGAAAGTTGACTTAAAAAATAGGGAGAAATATAGTGAAAGATTGATGTACAAATTAATTATCTAAAAAATGTTATATATGTATTTGTCTCTTTCGCTAATTTATTTTCAAAATGATGATAATTAAATTTGTTTAAAAGTTAAAATTTAGATCTTAAACAAATATATTGAAGTTTTTAATAAGTTAGAATATTATTTTTATTGATTGTTCTATATATATAATTTAAATATATTAAATTAAATACTAAATTAGATTATTGTATCATTAATTATATTAGGAGTGTATAATATTAGTATTATCATTAATGATCCATTTTAATTAAGATTTTCATTAAAACTAAATAAAATTTAATTTTCAATTAAATTTATTATATTTTTACTTAAGAAAATATTTAGTTTATGATATTTCTAGTTTGTTATAGTTATATTTTATAAAAATATAAGTACATAGTACATTAATAGTTAAATATATATTTAAAGTTTTTAAAGATAATTTATTTGTTTAATTTTAAAATTTATTCTTAATTCTAATAATAACTATATTGTAACCTATATAGCATATAATAAAACTACTTAAGAATATACTATATAATTTTATAAATATATATTCTTTTTTAATTTAATAATAATAATTAATATATAATATATATTAAATGATACTAAGGTTTTTATTATTATTGAAATAATAAGTTTATTCATTTTTTAATCCACTTCTCTAAATATTTGTCATTTGCATCATATACTAATCTACTCTCTTCTCTTAAAATTATGTTTTGTGGATTTGACATTTCAAAATTAAATTTGATTTATTTTGATAGATAGTTTATTTCTCATACAAACTTATAAAATCTTTTTAAAATATATATATTTCACATCATAATATTATCCACCCTACATAAATAAAAATTCTAAGTTTCATAGAACACAACTTATCTTATCTATGTTTTAATATAATTGTACGAAATATTAAAAATTAATTTTTTCAAGAAGAAAAATTAACATTAATAAGAAGTTTTAAAAATATTATTCTTAGTAATAGCAGTCGAACTCCCTCATCACTTTGCAATAACAATGATGGTTGCTAAAAATGGAGCAGCAGAAGATTTGAAAGGAGAAAGCTTTAAAGCTCAATTTACCTTACTACATGCACAACAAGGACAAAAAACATGTAGCCATCGAGATTGCAATAATTGTTGCTGTTGTGTGCAACATACATGACAACAATATGCATGGCATCATATTCGAAATAGAGCATTCTGTTTGAATGGACACCATAGCTGGTGTCGATAACTATCACTGTCAACAAGGTAATCTATAATCCCTTCAATTAACTTGTTTTTGTTTTGTTGAGGCCCTAATAGCCATAGATATGCAAGATCCTTTGATTTTTCCTACAAAATCTTTCTCAATAAAAAAGTAATTTATTTTCTAGAGTCTCACACAAAATCTCCTCATCCAAAACCGCATTGAAAGGGGATGAAGCAAAAAAAATTAGACCCTTGTTGCCCTTGTATGTGGAGGCAGCATAATATGAATCTGTAGAAGATCTGTGATCCAGAGAAAAAGGATGGCTAATAGAAGAGTGTCCAGTATCCCTACTAATCTATTCTGTCTTCTACCTACAAACCCCATGACAATGGTAATGTGTATTGGCTTGCTTTAGAGTCACCTCATATTCCTCAATATGATTGCCATTCCCTCTAATGAGCCCCACTGTAAAATCCTTCTCTTCCAATGGAGTCACACTATACAGGTTCTTTTTGCCATCATAAACAAGTCTTTTCTTTGGGAAAACATTATTTTTTATCACTTGTGCATCTGCCCTAGACAAAGCAGGTGCGATGTCTTGATCGAGCTCTCCACCAGAAGTAGAAGCACCACAAACTCTTTTCTACTTCTTATCTCCACTATTGTTGGCAGACTGGGGTGTAATTTTCACATCATAATGGAAGATTTGTTTAGTGGTATCATTAAATTTGACCATGAAATGATTTGCAAAGAGCTTTTGTACTGTAGACCCACATTGGACTCCTCCTTTAACATGCCTCTTTATAGGCTTCAAATCTTTAGCGCTACTAACCTTATTGGTGCTGGCACCAGTGCTACCAGAAGTCTCTAGAATTCTAACTACTTGGACCAAGGGCTATTGAATATTCATTCCTGATCCATCATATCTAAGTGGAATTAAAGAATATCAGTTAAACAAAATTTGATATTTTCAATTCATGTTCCAGTTGATCTCCCTTGATTGATTGGTGTAGCTTGGCTTTGGCTTGGACCTCCAACAGGGGTAGGCCGAGACTTGATACCTGATCCCATATAATCTTCTTATTTCAAAAATAGAACAGCAGTAAAAAAGAAGAGAAGAAATAATTTTCAGCTTGTTTTTATTGAATAATAGATGTCAATTTATACAATATCTTGACTCAACAACATTCCTAAATGAATGCTAATTATATTGACAACAAACTACTTCATGATCAACAACACAAACATAAACATGACACTACTGAAACTTATGGACACCTAACACAACACATCTACAATGAAAACTTGATTCAAACTAAAACTCTTTGACTCAATCCTAAACTAAACTTGTGTTTACAGCAACTCAAAAAGGATTGCCACATGTTCAACAATTATTATTGACTATGGTTGAAACATTAACTCCAACACTTCCATCATAATTTGTCTCCGGAGGACCCACAAATCTACCAGAAGGTCCAGTAGCATTAATATTTACTCTCCCAATAGAGGGTGCTCCCCTACTTCTCCCTTGGCCCCTCCATTCCCTCTATTCTCCATTGTAGATACTAGGGTAATATGCCTGATCCACCATGATGTAGTTTATGGTCCTTATGGAAAGAAGACACCTCAGTGGGTTACCACTACAATGGCTAGTTTTTCACCTTCCTTAACCACTAACATAGAAGGTGCAACTTGTAGGGCCCCATAATATTCATTTGTACCACTTGGAATATTCACTCGCCATGAATGACCCTTCCTCAACTCTTTTCTTCCCCTAAATGGAGTACCTACTTCCCACAATGTAAGGACACTATCTCTATGTTAAAGCTCACACATTCCAGTCCTGCACAACAAAATCATTATTTATGTGAGTTGTCAAATTGTGACTATTTTTGAAATTAAGGTTTCCAATTCATCTATTACCATGATGTTTATAGAGAGTAAGACAAATAATTTATTAAGAACATCAAAATTTAGCTGAAAAATTACATAATATGATCTAAATTTGAAAAAGAAATTACATCCTAATCATAGTTTATATACTGTATATCTAAAACTTCTACACATAGTGTGATCAATTTCCATGAGAAACGGTGGTCTCTTTCCTTTTTTGTGTGCACTTATTGTGATGTTTGACTTCTGATATTTAAGTAGTAGCATGAGTATTGGTTTTTAACCTAGAGGTTATTTTTTTAATAGATCTTTGATGTTTTATATACAGTGGTTGAATATCTATGTTGGAAATGGGGAATAGATATTGTTATTCTAGTGCATTGTTTTGTTGATAAAAGAGGCACTGAGAATCACATAGTAGAGAAAGTTCATGATGTATTTTCATTAGCCTCATATGATGCTATTGTCGTATGTTCTCAAACAACCAAATGCAATACAAAGGACCATATATTTGAATACTGTTGATTGTTTAGTTGTCAATAATGTTGACTTTAAAATAATCTATGACAATATGCCCTATTTAAACACTTTTAATGCACTGTAAGGCACAATAAAAGTTATGTAATGAGGCAAAACTCATATATTTGTTGCTAAGACAAGTGTTGGGACAATTGAGTCTTTAACTAGCTTATCAGTTTAGTGAAAATGAACTCTTAAAGGATGACTCATTAATATAACTACACAATATCCAAATTTTATAAGAATTTGTTCCATGCATGATGTCCATGAAGTTCTGGATGTTTATTTATATTGAATTAAAATCTTAGTTTTCTCCATACCCGAGTTAGTGTTGGTGGATATTAATTTAGTTTCACATCTATTTTCCTAATAGAATGTAGTATGATTGTAGGGGGATTTTCTTCTTTGTCTTAAATCATGCCTGAGGAAGATGATCCACATGTGTGATCTGAGTATGACATGTGATTGAGTAGTATTAAGGTATGTTGCACCAGTTTGATATTCTTTTATTAAAAAATGAGATAGTCATATGAGTGGTGTGATAGGATGAACTTGCAACAAATATACAAAAGGAAATTGATATATAATTCCAAATTTAACTAGAGAATAGAATTGCAAATTAAGATCTTGAAAGAGGAGAAAAGTAAATCACAATGGCTCAGTTCAGAGGTTGATGACCTCAGGCTCTATATCAGTTTTAACTTAGATTATTAACATGAGGAAACTACATGGATTCATCACTATGTAGAAAGATAAAGATAAGTCATTTGTGTATCATGCTACAACATATGTGAATTATGTTAAATCACTAGGAGTTACTTGTAATTGACAATGAAATTTTAGGTGACAAGAGAAGTATAGGGTATTTTGGATTTAGTAATAAAAATTATATACAACATAGATTTTTCCACATAATATTGATTTTTTTAAATGAGTATATTGTGAATTCTAGATTCAAGACAAGCTAACTATATTCAATCATCAATGTGTTAAATTGCAAAGAGAATGATAAGGAATTTGTCTATTTCACTGCAACATAAGTGAATGTTAAATTAGTAAGAGTTACTATTAATTGATAGGGAATATTTAGATGAAAAGATAAGTTTAACAGTGAAGAAAATTGCATTCAATCATTACTATACCAAATTACTGAGATAGAGATGAAGCATTTGGATATTGTGTTGCAACATGAGTAAATGCTAAAAGTTAAGTTTCTATTATTAATGATGAAGATATAGATAGCAAGAGAAATATAATCTCAGATTTAACAAGATGACCTTTATGAAACATGGATTAATTTGCATAATATTGAATTTTTAATTTTTTTCAATGACAACTAATTAACATGCATGATGGAAAATGAAATAGAATGCTTGGGGTTGTTAATTATAGATGGAGCACCATTTCTCAGAGACTAATAAAATTTATAATTTTTGTGCATCAAAATCCTTTTTAGACTATATGAGTTGACTTTGTCATCAACCATGATTTTAATTCAATTTCTTATAGCTTTTGGGTTTTAATAGTCTCTCTAAAACTAGTATTTCTTGTATTTTGAAAAGGCTTCCTAACTTCTTTTATGCAGGTTGTGGAGCCAGGTTCTTTGGTAGAATTTAGTTAAATTTCAAGAGATGTAGATCTAACTCTAGTGCAGCCTTCTTCTGGTCATGGTGTTATAGGATGGAGAAGCAATTCTAACCTTGGTGCTATTGGTGATAATTTGGTTGGCTCAATTGGAAATTTTGGAGGAGCACATAATCACATTTACAATCTCCATATTCTTGATACAACATACCACAAGCTTCCTCAATCCAAAGATTTAGAGCACTTGAGGAGTTATGTACCTGTACATAAGATTTCCTCTGTAGTCCAAAAATTTGCTTAAAAAGAAGCTTAAATGTATTATTCATATGCATGGTATTGAAGGTGGACATGATTATATTTTAGGTCTTTTATTTAATTAGGTTATTTCATCATCTATGAAATGTACAGAGACTAGCTACTATAACACCTACAAGCTTTCCTCAAGTTCAATTGCCTATATTTGAAAATTTTTCCTTTTGGGACACGTATACTCCTTTTTTATACTTTTTACTAATAGTAGGTAGGGTACAATTCTACAAGATTAATACTCAATGCTTCTAAATCAACACAAGCTCTTTATATTGAATGCTATTTATCTAGTAAAGACACATCCTAGGTTGAAAACATGTTAGAATACATATCAGCAGTACAGCAAGAGAATTGAAGAAAAAGTCATGGAGGTACCATAGGAAATATAATACATGGTTCCAAAGACATGAGAAATCAAAAGTCACAATAGATGAAGATGAATAGGGAACATATGTGTACGTTGATTTCAACATACTACATAACAACTACCAACATGGGTAGTATGATATTTTTCATGTTTTGTGCTTTGTCATAATTTCTCAATGAATTATTTTGGATAAATATGTAGGTTCTTGCTACTACCATGAACAAAAAATTTAGTGAGCTTCTTTGTAAGATTTTATTTACCGGAAAAAGACCATTAGGTGTGATTCCATAAATACTAAGCTACATGGTTGCAAATCAATTAAATGAGCTTTGTGAGGCTATTAGTTCTTTTCAATTTTGAATTTTTTTATTATAATAAAATCCACCAAAAATGCCAAACTCAGTAGGTCCTAGCTGGTGAAAATAGCCATTTGAATTTCTATGATAACCATTAAAAAAAACATTAAATTTTATGATGCTTGAATTTGTAAACTATTGTTTGACAAGCTTGGAACTTTGGAAGACTTTTGGAGGAAATTTAAATTTGATAAAACTATTAGAAATGACATATTGTTAAAGTTATGTATAGTTAAATTGGATAAAATTATAAGAAATAGTGTTTACATAGCTGCAAGAGTGATGGATTACTTGCTATGTCTTGCCATGAGGTTCTTGGAAATATATTTTTTCATACAATATGAAAGCTTCTCTATTGTTCTTTCTCTCTATATTCTTCAGAAGGTGCTTCTTCTACAATCATACTTTTATCTTCTTGACTTGCTTAGTTCAAAAGACTCTATATTCAAGAGTTGTTTCTATTACTCACTTTATTATCATGAGTTGTCTAGGAAACATGTTGGTATTTATTGATTTACTCATAAGATTTATCAATCTATGCTTGAGATCATTGTATTGGTTTTGATCATTCAATGAAGGAACCATTTTTTAGGCGTGGCTAGGTTTTTCCCTCAAGTAGGAGGGTTTACCAAGGGAAAATCACTATGTCTATCTAATCTATTTATAATCATATTTCATAATATATTATATTTATTTGATTAATATGATTATTATTATGATTGTGATTATAGTTAATTTAATTTTTTGTTTAACTTTATATTTAGGCTCTATTATCATTCAAATCTAGCTCTAAAAGGGAGACATTACATTATGGTCAAGGATATGGATTTTATGGTTATGATCAACTATCTCAAGATCCATCAATGTATGGTTCTGGGGCTTATCCTATAATTGGGGTTATTAACAGGTGAACCATAGTCATTGCCTACCAGACTTTACTAGTCCATTATTTCCTTTTGTTATAGGTTTTTTAAAGCAACTTATCATAAACATATTATTTAGTTCTTTGTTACATTTATGAATTGGCACCACTTTCCCTATAACTAGGAATAACTTAATTATAGATCATTGATAAAAAAAATAAAATTTCATGTGCCTTCTTTTATCAAATTCTTATTTTTATGTTGTTTGTAGACTAAGGTTCAATAAATATCAACATCAGGTGTAATGAACACTTTTTAACACCCACCTAAGAATAAGAAAGAGGAAATATTTGATCCTTTGGAACCTCCATAGGTTAAAAAGTGAGTATTTCAATTGATTGTGTTTCGTAGTTTTTAATAGATGAGATTTTTTTAATGGGGTTTGATATTTTTAGTTAATGCAAAAGTCTATTTTCTTGACATAAATTGTATAATCATTTGTATCTTTTTCTAAGAAGTTAGCAGAAGAAACAATACTTGTGTGTGGCCAAAGTGCTCCAAATTATATTTTATAAGAGTCTATCACTACAATAATTTAAAGAAGTGTAATTGACATGAAATATGATTTTAAAATGCTTGAATAGAAGAATTTAAAATTTTTGAATTATTATTGATAAAGATTTAGATTACTATTTTTCATAATAACTAAAATTTGTGTTCTTTGAGAAGAGTACAAAATGTTACAGTGACCATGATCATGGTAGATCTAATTTTGGAAAGACAACTTTGTTAATTTTTGCATTATTTTTTAAAGGGTACTAGCTCAATGGAAGAGCACCTATTTTATAAGTAGGAGGATGGTGGTTCAATTCCATCGTGCCCTAATATGAATTAATTATTGATTAAATAAACTACCATATATACTACCCAAAAAATACCAAAATCACCAAATAAACTACCATATGAACTACCAAGTAACAACAATAAATGACTAAATCAATGACCTAATCAATGATTAAAATTGTTTAGTCATTAATTTGGTTGGGAGATAAATGTTTGTCAATAAACTACCATTGGTCACATGATCAAAATTAGTCACATATCTACAACTTTTAGTAATTTATTTAGTAATATATTGTTGTTTTTGTACTAGTGAAGATTGCTAGAATCGTCATAACCAGTCCAAACTTATCACTGTTTATTTTTATTTATTCATTGATGGTCCTTATCTTGTAACTTCTAAGGTTTTCTTAGAAATGAATGCAACATCTATTTGTTTCTTAGTATCCTTGTCTTATTATCTTACCGCTTTCTTGTCTTCAGTGTTTGATGATATGACCTTGGTTTTTTTTTTTATAGTTTATATCTTTCTTGGTCAGCTTCATATTGCTATTTGTATCTTATTATCTTTTATTTACTGGTAATTAATGTAATCTCTATTCCATCTTCTTGTCTACTAAATGTTGAAAGGTGACTTGATCCCTATTTGTTTTATATATATATTTATATATATATATATATATATATATATATATATATATATATATATATATAAAATTAATATTCCTCTTGTAATATCATGTAATCTTATCATAGAATTACACTTGCAATCACTCTTATCATTTTCATGATAAAATTATTGTTTCTTACAATCATGTTAATGTTTGGTTGCCCGATGCTTATTCCAAAATATTGTTTATGGGCTCGCAATTCCCAAACATATTTTTGTGTAGGAATCCCATAATAGATTTGGGATTGATATGAATAAGGTTTTATTTATCCTCCTACAATGTCAATCACCCTCTCCAGATTATGTCAATTTTGGTTGATTCCTCTAGTTAAGCAATTTTTTCAGCAAGTTTCATTCCTGAATACTATTCCAATATGAAATCGTTGACTATACACTATGTATGCTAGTGTGGGGGTGGCTATTAGAACCACTAGATTTTATCTCCTATTATTTTTCTTTGTTTGTTATTGTCTGAGTCTAAGTCAATTCTTGGTCTCCTCCATTATTATAGGTGAAAATCTCATATGTTGTTTTGGGGGCTTAAAATCAGCACTGACTCTATTATATCTCTCCTAATCTATTTTCATTTTGCTCAAGCATTATCTGCTTCTGTCCCACTTTCCAAAGCAGATAGAAACAACACTGCATTTAGAAACTATTTTTTTAGATTGAGAAACTACTTTTCTAGATTCAGAAACCACATCTTTCTCCAATGATACTAGGTGTGAGGGTTTAAATGTCCATTTCATTTGAATTTTTTTCTTAAAGATTAATCTTTGTGTTTCCACTTTTTTTTTTTGTTAAAATTCCCAAGTTGGGTAAGTGCTATTTCAAGTGCTGCTGATGGCTGGAGAATAGTTTGTGAAGTTTTTTGTTAAAATTCCCAAGTTGGGCAAGTGCTATTATGAGCTCTTCTTATGGCTGGAGAATAGTTGCTTCTGATGGCTAGAGACTAGTTTGTGAAGGTGTCGTCGAGTCCTCTATAGCTTCATTACTTCTTGTGTAATTGTTATCATTAGAAACAATAATGTACAATTGTTATCAATAGCTTCTCTTTCAATAAAGAAATTAGTTTACAAGATTTCTTGAACTATCATAATTGTTTATTTAGCTTATTTATTCATTAATGGTCCTTATCTTGTAACTTCTAAGGTTTTCTTAGAAATGACTGTAACATCTATTTGCTTCTTAATATCCTTGTCTTACTATCTTACCGCTTTCTTGTCTTCAGTGTTCGATGATATGACCTTGGTTTTTTTTTTTTTTTTTAATAGTTTATATCCTTCTTAGTCAGCTTTGTATTGCTATTTGTATCTTATTATCTTTTATTTATTGATAATTAATGTGATCTCTATTCCATCTTCTTGTCTGTGAAATGCTGAAAGGTGACTTGATCCCTATTTGTGTCATATATATATATATATATATATATATATATATATATATATATATATATATATATAATATTCCTCCTGTAATATAATGTAATCTTATCATGGAATTATACTCGTAATAACTCATCATTTTCATGATAAAATTATTGTTTCCTACAATCACATTAATATTTGGTTGCCCGATGCTTATTCCAAAACATTGTTGCTCAGCTCGCGATTCCCAAACAATTTTTTGTGTAGGAATCCCATAATAGATTTGGGATTGATATGAATAAGGTGTTATTTATCCTCCTATGATGTCAGTCACCCTCTTCAAATTATGTCAATTTTGTTTGATTCCTTTAGTTAAGCAATTTTTTCAACAAGTTTCATTCCTAAATACTATTCCAATATGAAATCATTGACTATACACTACGTATGCTAGTGTGGGCATGGCTATTAGAACCACTAGATTTTATCTACTATTATTTTTCTTTGTTTTTTATTGTTCGAGTCTAAATCAATCCTTGGTCTCCTTTGTTATTATAGGTAAACATCTCATATGTTGTTTTGGGGGCTTAAAATCAGCACTGACTCTATTATATCTCTCCTAATCTATTTTCATTCTGCTCAAGCATTATCTGCTTCTGTCCCACTTTCCAGAGTAGATAGAAACAACACTACATTCAAAAATTATTATTTTAGATTGAGAAACTACTTTTCCAGATTCAGAAACAACATCTGTCTCCAATGATAGTAGGTGTGAGGATTTAAATGTCCATTTCATTTGAATTTTTTTTCCTAAAGATTAATCTTTGTGTTTCCACTAGTTTTTTTTTTGTTAAAATTCCCAAGTTGGGTAAGTGCTATTTCAAGTGCTACTAATGGCTAGAGATTAGTTTGTGAAGTTTTTTGTTAAAATTCCCAAGTTGGGCAAGTGCTATTACGAGTGCTTCTCATGGTTGGAGAATAGTTGCTTCTGATGGCTGGAGACTAGTTTGTGAAGGCGTCATTGAGTCCTCTGTAGCTTCATTGCTACTTGTACAATTGTTATCTTTAGAAATAGTAATGTACAATTGTTATCATTAGAAATAGGAACAATAGGCCCCAAATCCTTGGATTTCAAATTCGGACTAGGCAACTTCTCATTTTCCTCCTAGGTTAATAATTGGTGTAACTGGTGCTTGTAAAATGAAATACTATGTTGTCTCAAAAATGATTTCATGGGCTTCTTATCATTTCTAGTTCTCTAACCTGTAGTTTGGTGACCTTTTTTTTTATGCACCTTGTAGTTTGTGTACAAAAGACCATCCAGATTCTTGTCTTCTAAATGTACATGCCTTTAAAGAAACAAGTATTCTTTTCTTTGTTGAATTTCCACATGTGGTATTATTTGATTTCTCATTTTTTGTTAATTTCTAGCTGTATTCATTTAGCAGCCATAAGTATTTGACTCTAGGTGCCTCCATCATTAATCCAACCTGCATAGACGTATGATAGAACATGAGTTTTTTTGTAGATTTTATAATTTCTATTTTTTATTCTTATAAAACTTCATTTGCAAAGATGAGAGTAATGACCTAGTTCTTTTTGAAAAAACAATTTGTAGTCAATCTATTTGGATCTAAGGCATTGTTGAAGTGAGCCTAGTGGGTTCTCATTATTTTTGGATTGTTAATTTATTTAGGAAAATGATGTCATCTCTCCCTCCCTCTCCCTCTATCTCTATCTATTATAAGCGTTGATCTCAGTTCTTTTGAAATGATAATAAAAAAACTTATTGTATTGACATTCCTTTAACATCCTCATGAATATTTGGATTTGAGGAATTGTTGAAGTGAGACTAGTGGATTCTTGTTGTTTCTGGGTTGGGATGATATCTATGGAAATTTGGTGTAAACCCTAGGTGTTATGGATTCATTACCTAGCTTCAAGTGCTTAGTGCATGCCATTGGTTGGAAATCTTTCATATATGGGCTATTAATTTTGATATCCTAATAAGTTAGTAAAGGGTTTCAAGATCTGTATTATCTTTGTCAAACTCACCTTTGTATTGCTCTTACATTTGAACAATGAAATAGTTTAATTCTTGAATAGATATTTGATGGATCCACCCAAAATTAACACACATGAAGCTGACAGCAGCATTGCTACAAACGAGCTGCAAAAGCAAAGTTCAAGTCTCACAAAAAGGTATGGCAATAATATACGGAACATTACATTCCTTTCCATGCATCCATTTAATTTATATACATATTTAGTTATTGTCCTAACATTTCTTTTTTACATTTTATAGAACTTTGTTCATATCCTTGCATGGACAACAAAAGCTTACAGTACATGACAACAGATCTCATGATAAAGACCTGGGAAAAAGGTATAATTAATTGTCTTCTTTCCAAACTGCATGCTTCATTACCATATCATTGAAGACTGTAGAATAATAATTTATTTTCTTCATAGACTCAGCCCAAAAGAAAACAATGTATCCACCATTGCAAATATCTATGCAATGTAATCAGGTACTATTTTTGAAGGTGATGTCCTCGTCAGTTATGGGCCTGTATATGCAAAGAATCTAACAAGCCCAGCAAAGGCTCCTATAGTGCACAATGATATTGTTGATAGTGATGGTCACATGACCATAATAGTGAACATAACCAACCAATTAGTTGACAGATTTATGGAAAAGCTCTTGCCTGATGCAAGTGTCCACATAAAAGGTTTCTCTCTCAAGAAAAAGACACAATATGAAAGAGGTGAAGTAGACTATTGCATTCATCTCAATGCACAAACATCTATCGAAACAATTGACCAAGTCTGCATCCACCAAAAATTGATTCCTGACACATGAATATGTCAACTTATTCAGTCACCTAATAACTATTCAATTGGCATGTTATGCATTATAGTCGTAGCTCACAAATAAACACCAAAGGAGTATGAGCTTCACTTCAACGATGGAGAATCTATATCAGATACATCCATTGTAATCTTCTTATTCCATTTCTACATCCACACTTTTTTTCCCCCCCCTCAATATACAATCACTTGCTCTGCTAACTGAAACATTCATTTTATTGCAGGTTACCATTCTTGAATTCCATGCCCAAGCTTTCACAATGGTGCAACAAATCTTGCATTCTACTACAACATCGCTCCTCCTCCTCAAGAATATTGTTCGTGGTGGTCCTAGAGGAAAAAATAGCATTAAAACAACACCATCAACATATGTCAACAACCTCAATGATGAAAGTATAATAAAGGCTTTAAAGAACATACTCTCTTGTAGTATCCAAGTAACTGAAAAAACCACACCATCTTTCCAATACTACTGCAATCATATTATAGCTGAAACACATATCCAGCTGATATCAAAATATTTTTTATTTTCCTAGGTCACTGAAACTCTCTGAGCAAAAAATGCTTATCTACAGCCATACTAGCTACTGTGCACCAAATGCAACTAGCCAACTTCTTTAACACCAGCGTCGGCCACTGCAACTGTCCAATGTCTTGCATGTGGCCAAATGAAAAACTTTGCCTATTCACCTTTCTTGCACTTCACCATAGAAATTGAGAATAACATTGTTGAATGTACCATGACTAGGAAAATGCTTCAAGAATGCTTGCCATAGCTTGCAAACATACCCTTTGATAGCTACAAAAAAAATCTCTCCACAGTTCTGTACATGCTGCGAACGTTTGAAATACAAGGGATTTTTTCTATTGCAATGAATGACAACATCATCTCCATCATAGGAGAAACCACTAGTGTAAGCTACAACTGATTCATCTTTCTCTTTTTCTTTATCAAATATTTATTTCCCTTCCATACCTTCCCACTTAACAGGCCATATTATGATGTCTTGCAAGTTAGATAAACCTCATCAACTGCATCCCACCTTTTTTGTCATTGGAAATCTTCAATATACTCAATCATAGTGAATTCAGTTATCACCTTTGAGATATACTGCAAGCAATATTTTATATACAAACCACTTATATTATAGTTTTTTTGGCCTTTATAGTAAGGCTTTCATGAACAATATTGAATACATATATTTTCCAGATACTATAGTAAAAATCATTTTGCCTAATTGGAAATTTGTATGCTACATTCAGACATAGACAACTGACATTCAATCAAAAACATGGAGCCTAAAATTTTGTTATCTATAGAAAAATAGTGTCTTTAGTACAATTTTATGTTTTAAGTACATGTCTCTGGTGTGTTCATCTTCTACTTTCCAGTTTATGATTTGTTCATTATATTCCTTATTTTACAACTTATAGGTTCTCGTCTATATTTGATATTTCTACAATTGTACAAGGCTTGAAAAGTAGAATTTCATTCTCTTTAAATGGAGTTCCTATATACTCGATTTCCTTCATATATTTCTTCACCTTTAAGTTTAGTCCACGCATTGTTCACATTTGATGCTTGCTCATTTCAAAAATTGGTTGGATTATCATATTTCCTAGATACCAATTACCGTAAACTTTATCTGGCATCAAAATTTGAATTTAATGTGGAGCTAGACTAAATTAATTTCTCATTGGAAATCTTGCGCAATAGTACCACTTACTTTCTCTATTTGTGTGGGTATTCTGATTTTCTATTGATAGGCTTAGGAGTGATGCCATACCATCTATTTTTATAAACAAAACTGTCAATCAAATTATTCAAGTTCTCTCCCCAGCTTCTAAAGTCACAAATTTTTTTACCTTCTCCTTCTACTCCTAAATTTTGATTTAGTACTTATATATGCCCAATTTTCATTAGAAAAAATACATAATATTGTAGTGTACTTTATTGCATAAGTTGATGTTCTTTTATATTATTTAGAATTGAGAGTACTGGGAGTTTATAATTGGTACAACTAGGGCATTTTTGCATTATTATTGGATTTCCTGGAGACTTCTAAATTTCATAGAAGCCATGCATTGAATTGGAGCTCATAATCAGCCTAGATTAGCTTTTGGTCTCTGCGCTTCTACTGGAAGGCAATGATAGTTTTTGATTTAATTGGTCAACCCTTAGTCATAATATCCTAGAGTGCATCATCAATCATCTTTTTGGCTATTGACGAGCTGATTTTTCTTTTATCATGGATGGTACCTCATTATTAATTAGTATTTGGTAAGAATTAACACACACTTTGTTGCACTTCTGCTAACAAAGGATATAGAAGTTCTTGGTTTTTGGGGCATTTTTTGTAAGTAAATTCAAACCATCAATGTTTAGCACTTCAATTTTGTACTCCAACTAAATTTTTAGGTATATTTTAGCATACATTTTTTTGAAGCCAAAGATCACGTCAATTGCTATATCAATTAATAATATACTATTAAATTCATAATTGTTCATATATTATAGGAAGTTATTGTAGCATATTATCTACCACTGGAAAATACTATTGTGCATCTACAGTCTCTGCAAATGTGATGCTGAATTTTTCTTTTGGCTTAATTAAGAGACAATAATATTCCTAATATATCAAATCTTGTATTCACCATATGCAAAAGTGGGATTTCGTTAATGATATGAATGTCATAGCTATTGAATTGTTTATTCTACTGGGAATATTAGTGGGATTAATCCTATTCCACCTGCCATGGTTATAAAGATAAGATGGTTTTTTTTCAAATTTGAATACTAATCTGGCAATCTAAGAGTAGGTGTTCCAAAGAAACTATCAACTCGAAAGGAGAAAATGATATGAAACAACAAACAAGAAATTGCAACCCACTTACCATTTATAGTCTATATTACTTTTCCAATCTTGAAAATGAAGTTGTCGAGGTTGTTAGAAGCCACTTTTGTAAAAGTGAGACCTGGTGTGAGCTATGTAGGTTCATAAACTGTCTCCTATTTAAATGTGAATCAACATTCCTGGTCTTTCTTATATATGTTTAAATATGAGTTTGTACATAACAATTATGTTATGTCAGATTAATTGTTTCTTATATATTTATCTTTTTTATTAATATAAGAATTTTCATGGATCATAAAAGTATTGGAGGATAATAAGTATTAAAATCGTAATTTTTGGAATAAAAAAAATACGTAGGAAAAAAGGATGTAATAAATGTTTAAAAAGATATCCATCCTTATCTACCCATTGCCAATCCTAGACACATGATAAATTCAACATATATTATTGGAATAGATGTTGTTTATTACTTTGTTTTAATGATTTTATTTTGACCATTTTACCTTTAACTGCAAATCCTATCAGTTTAGTAATATCTATTGTTTCTTTGAGGTTGCCATTTACTTTTAGGAATATAAAGTTTTCCCATTCATTTGATGAACCTTCCACTTATTTGTTCTATTGTCCCCTTCTCGACATAGATGTTCAGGAAGGATCTCTTTGCCTATTTATTCTTGTAGGCTAATTCAGAGGCTTGGAGAGGGAATATTTTAATTACTAAAATTTTCTTACATTATTAATTTTTGATTAATTTTTCTTTAGTTATTCTATTTAAAAGACAACAATGTGTGTAAGTGTAATGTCTCGCTTTTTAGTTCTTTGGGAAAACTAGGACACTTACCTCTATTTCCTTTCTTACTATGTCAACCAGATATTATTTAAGAAAGTAATGGAAGATAGATCAAAATTAATTTAACTTCTGATATAAATGTGTGCAATATGCCAATGTATAATAATACTATCATAGAACATGCTTATATAAATGTTTGTTCAATACTTATAGTGATCTTCTCTATTTGATATCGACTTTGATTATGAAATTTGATGTTCCTTGTCTTCCAAAAATGACTGCAATGCTTGATCAATCTGTTTACCTTTGAAACAACTGATGAGATGATATTACCAAGAATATTAAGTGCTATGTCTAATTTTTCTTGTGATATCTACAATAAAATATATTTTTGCTTGTTACCCATACATTTTATAGAGTTTTAATTATATTAATTACTCGAAAAGAGAGAGATTAGTTCTCAAGTAAAACTAAACATTCTCTCTCCCTATACTTTTCTCTCTCCATGTACTCCAACTTGTAGAGAGAAGTTTGGGGTTTGAGTTTGTGTTTCTTTTCCTCTCATTCATAATCTTCTCTCTACACATACTCAAACTTTTAGAGAGAAGTATAGGTTTGGGTTTGGGTTTTCTCATTCAAATTTTCTCTCTCTACATACTAGCCATACTCTCTCTCCCCATTCTCAAACTTTTAAACCTAATTCTAACTGGAACTCTTATTTTCAAGAGAATGGAATTCCATTCATAGTGCAGGAGAAGAAAATGGTTAATGAGTGCATTCATAACACATGTAGGCTGCATCATTTTGACAGGATTGCTCAAATCAATGAGCTACCGTAATTAATGTTTTCAAGAAATTCATGAAGCAAAGTTGTTGATAATACCATTATCACAACATATTTGATTGAACTAGAAAGCCAAATAAATTCTATTGTTACACGATCCTATTGTTGTAATTCCCAGGATAGAGATGATCAATAGGTTGCACTCAAGGAAGGATAGAATGCTGATGAAGAAGTTGAGGGTATACTAATGATGTATAAAATAGAAAATCTGGAATAGTGATGGCAGATTGTACACAAAGATATCTCCTTAGGTTACATTGCATATCAACCTACCACCTTGATTGATATATTCACAACCTTTAAATTTCCTCACAAACACATAGGTTTCAAATATGCCAAAGAGCCAAAGTGTGGACTATTTTTGAAAATTAGAGGATACACATGAACCGTTTGATAGAATGTTTCTATCTTCACCCACAAAATGAAGGAGATGTCTCATGCTATATCCATAATGGGAGATTCAAATTTCAATATGTATCTCATCATACATCCCCAACCCATGGCATTCAAAAATGTGGTAGATACAGATTCCAAGGTGCATGACCTATTTGGCAATTATTCTGAATCTCTCTAGCTGCCACAACTAATAGAAGCATAGACATAGCACGTGAATTGTTTGGTGCAATGGTATATGCAAGCAATATGATCAGTGAGAGCATAGACCAAAACAGGTGTGTTGTTTCATTGAAGGCTAGTCTGATGCAACCTGTAGCATTTAGAATGGTAGTTGACCATAGACAAGGTGAATGACTTGTTTGAAAAATTGCCCTTTCTTTTTCCAGCAGCAATAGCTAATGTAAAGCTGAGTCTCCAACTCCATGGTCCCTTTGAGTCACCATGAAGAAGAAGAATGATTATTTTCCCATTATCTGAGAACCATATCCTATGCAGTTTCTCCCTCTCAATGCACAAAAATGTTTGGCATCTATGGCCTTGATTCCAATTTGTGACATTCACTTGGCAAAGATGATAAGGCATGAAAAATGTGTCATAAAACTTAAATGATAATGGTGTGAAAAGAGGCATGTTATGTAGTGCCTTCCCCTAGTTCACATTTCCATTATCAATACCAAACTCTTTTAGGTTAGTTTTATGCTTATGATTAGAAGCATTGTTTTAAGATTATCAGATATTGTTTTACATTCAGTTGATTATATGATGAGATTACTAGATACTCTATATTTCATGTAGGTTTGATGATTATTTAGTGTTTTTAGTTATTGATGATGATTATCATATGTTTTTTCTTATGGATACTTACCCCATACTTGCATATGTATGGTGTACGTGTTTTTTTTCTTTATGTATGGCATTTTTGATGTGGTTAAGGAAGGGAGCCGTAGTCACCTACTAGTCGGGATCTACATGATGCACCACTTCCTGCCATTATGTATTTAGCTTACAATATTGTGTATGTACATGTGTAGATTTTATGTAGGTTGTAGGTACCGGGTATTGACTTCCCTGAATTGCCAGGATGAGCGTACCTTATTGCATTATCTCAATGGTAAGAGAGGGGAGATTAATTCTTAAGTCCAAATCCTAAACCCTTAAGCCATTTGTCCTAATTGATAATTAGGACAATGATGATGGGCACACCACCCGTGCCAACTCACAACCAAAAATGCAATAATATGGAGACAAGAGAGATGACAAAATGTTTCATAAAACTTCCATTAATACTTGAAATTCATTAGAATATTCTCCAAATGGAAAAACTCCAAATTCTTACAATATAAGAGAGATTTCTTGCTAAGAGCTTCTACAAGAAATTACATCTGAAGAGCTTACAATTCAAGAACTTCTATTTCTCGAACTTGATTACAAATGATAATAAGCCTTGCTTAAATAGGCACTTCTAACCCAAGACATTACAAACACAACCAATGTGGGATAAAAGGTAAATACAACTACCTTTAAATAAATATTAAATTCCCACCCAAATACAACTAAGCACCCAACAAATATTAAATGCATGATTTAAGGAACTTTTCACAAACTTCTAAGTTGCCACCTACACACCTCGATTAATGGAATAACAACTATTTTTATTATTTTCTATTTATGCCACCCATGCACCTCGAAAATAGAAATTCCTCTTTTCTCCTTTTTCCCTTTTTTTATTTTTTAATTATTTTTCCTTCTATTTTCGTCACTTTCTCTCTCCTCCACAATTTTTTCTTTTTTTTTCTCTTTTTTTTTTTTTCTAATAATTTAATTTTCCCATGCAAGATGCTCCTGCATCAGACTCCCTTGGTAGATAGAAAAGTGTGTCCCACACTTTGATGTCAAAAGAAAGATATAGAACCATCTTCATCTTCACCACAAGCTTCCACCTCAATAGGGACAAGAAAACCAACATGCAAATCTTTCACATTTTTTTTTTTGCTGATTCATGATGCTCTTGCATCCGACTCCCATGGTAGGAAAAATTTTGTGAGTATGGAGTCACAAAATGAAGTAGCCATTGTTGACTTTTTTTCTCTTCCTCCAACACATAGTTGGAACAAGTATCCAGTGCTGAAATTTCTCCTTTGCAATGAACTCTATCCAAGCATAAATCTCATCCTCATCCAATCTTGTTGAATTAATCACACCTGTAATAAATCTAGCAACACCATACCAATCTTCCTTTGCATACCATACATCACGAACAAGATCCTCATGCAAATCATCATTAATATCTTTTAAAATCTTATCAAAGACAACATCCCATGATTCATAAGAATTTACCTGTTTGACATTTTCAGCTTTGCTTGCCTCTTTTATGTCATCAACAATGCACGTAACTACTCCACTTGCTTGATCTCTAACTAAGGCACTATACTTTTCCTCCATTGCTGCAATCTTTGAATCATCTTGATCTATTTTAGGTTCATAAATCTTGTCATCTTCATGCTCTTCCTTTTCTTGTTCATCTTCTTCAACTTTTGGTTCGCAAATAATTTTCTCTTCATCCGCTTGCTCTTCCACTGGATCATCTTTCTTTTCCACATCCAAGAAATTATCTACATCTCTTTTTTGGTGACATGCTCTTTGTTTGCGCAACTCAGCTTGTAATTCATTCACTTGCTTCTGCAAATCAACTAGCAATGATTGTTGATTTCTTGCTCTAAATTTCTCAAGTCGAGGAATCCTTAAAATCCATCCAATCACAAAATTCATCTTCTTCTTTCTCTTCTCCATAATCAAGTCTTCAGAAGACAAATCTCATCCAAAACAAGAACCTCGTGCAAACTGCCTCACAGTCGGCACTCTGTCTACACAATCAAGAACTTCTTCACAAACTTCACCCAACTCAAGGTCCTGGTGCAAACTGCCTCACTTTCGACGATCTGTCTACACGCTCAGGAACTCTCGCTCTGATACCACTGATGACGGGCCACACCACCCGTGCCAACTCACAACCAAAAATGCAATAATATGGAGACAAGAGAGATGACAAAATGCTTCATAAAACTTCCATTAATACTTGAAATTCATTAGAATATTTTCCAAATGGAAAAACTCCAAATTCTTACAATATAAGAGAGATTGCTTGCTAAGAGCTTCTACAAGAAATTACATCCGAAGAGCTTACAATTCAAGAACTTCTATTTCTCGAACTTGATTACAAATGATAATAAGCCTTTCTTAAATAGGCACTTCTAACCCAAGACATTACAAACACAACCAATGTGGGATAAAAGGTAAATACAACTACCTTTAAATAAATATTAAATTCCCACCCAAATACAACTAAGCACCCAACAAATATTAAATGCATGATTTAAGGAACTTTCCACAAACTTCTAAGTTGGCACCTACACACCTCGATTAATGGAATAACAACTATTTTTATTATTTTCTATTTATGCCACCCATGCACCTCGAAAATAGAAATTCCTCTTTTCTCCTTTTTCTCTTATTTTATTTTTTTATTATTTTTCCTTCTATTTTCATCACTTTCTCTCTCCTCCACAATTTTTTTTTTTTTTTTTCTCTTTCTTTTTTTTTTTTCCCTAATAATTTAATTTTTCCATGCAAGATGCTCCTACATCAGAACTTTGATGTCAAAAGAAAGATATAGAACCATCTTCATCTTCACCACAAGCTTCCACCTCAATAGGGACAAGAAAACCAACATGCAAATCTTTCACAATCACACAAGTATCTGAGTCAAGTACCCTTCGAATGCATCGAACGACATTAATTCATGATTATAACCCTTTTGTTTGATTTAGTATGTGTTTTGCTATAATGGGTTTTCATATGTTGTTTTATAAGTCTTTGGTGTATTTTCTATTAATTAAGTCTAATTAAAAGATTAAATTAATGATTTGATTTAATAGAAAATTATTATGACATTTTAAATATTTAATTATATTTAATTAATTGAGACATTAATTAAATAAAAAAAGAATTAAATTTGAAGTTAAAATTTATAAGTCTAAATTTAGAATGTAATAACTTTTAGTTAATTTAATAATAATATATTTAGAGTTCATTTTAAATAAATGCTAAATATTATTATTATTTGAGTTAATAAATATTTTTATCAATTAAGTTTCTAAAATAAAATTAAAAGTGGAAAAGATATTAAATTGTTAAAAGATTCTAGATCGCATGATGCGAGCATGAGTTGAAAATAAAAGAAATTAATTAAAAAGATAAAACCTGTGGACTTAATAAAGATATTTTAATTTCATAAAGTGTGCATGAGATTAAAGTAATAAATTAATTAAAAATAAAAGTCAAGTGAAAATTAAATAAAGTAATTTAATAATTCATTCCATGTGCATGGAAAAGATTAAGAAAGATTAATAAAAGTTAATTTTAGAGTTAACTCTAGTGAGCACGGAGTTCTCCCGATGAACGTATAGTTAGTTCCTAAATTTAAGGAGAGAGAACTCCTTATTATCACTGGAGGGTTCATTTTCATAACACATGAATTTTGGACGCGAATTTTACCACGAATTTTGGAGACAATTTTTGGGGGCGAATTTTGGAAGAAAATCTTCTCACTATTCTTGGTTGGTTGCGTGTTAGCATTAGGTTCAGGTAGGGTCTTGCATTTTGACCACTAAATTATTCATGAAAAATTAATATGTTCTGTCTACTTCGTGCTTGTAAGGAAATTGTTTTCTTGAATCTTGTTGCATGAATCTTGCCACCCTTCATTCTAGATCTATTGCTATTCGATTTCATCTATAAATCTAGATTGAAAAACTATTTAGAAAACCTTGTTCAACAATTGAAAGAAATTAGTCTTAAATCAGGATTTGGGCTTGAATTAAATGAAATTTGAGAGATTTAATTAGGTTAGGGTTTTGAAATTGGATAAAGAAAATTCTAAGTTGGAAAAGAAATACAATTGATTTATTTTATTTAAATTTTATAATTGATAAAATTTAATAAAATAAATTTACTTGAAATCAATTAAAAATAATAATAATATATGATTTTATTTAAAGAAAAGATTTACATTATAAATTTTATGTATTTATAAAATTTGATTAGATGAATCAAATCAAATAAAGTATTTAATTAAACATGTATGGGAGATTGAATTGTTTTAGTTAATAAACAAAAATCTTTTAAAAAATATATATAATTTTATATATTGAAATCGAGGGTGGTTTGTTTCATTTATAAAATGAGTTTTACTAAAACAAAGTTAATTATAATATATATGTATTTATATTAACAAAACAAAAAATATATAAACCAAAAACAAAAACATATTAAAAAAACTATCCCACGTACCTCTCACCTACCTGCTGGTGTGAATTCATATGTACCTGTGATGATATAAGTTGCAGTGTACACACAAGCAGCGGTTAAATATTGCTTTCAACTTAGTTCTTTGAAAAGAGACGTTAGTATATGCTTTTTTAAATATTTTTTTTGATGAATAGTCTTGTTCTATTAAAAAAATATACTTAGAATACAATTCACAAAAAAGGGGTTGAGGGATACAAGATCACCCCATGAGAGAGCTCAAGCAGCCTAAGCCAAAACTAAACACGCGGCATTGGTTTAATGTTTAAAGCTTCTTTTAAAATTTATAAACTTATTATGTATTCTTTAAAAGTTATATAACATAAAGTTATTATTATTAGATGAATTTTAATTAATATGATTTATAAATAAATTTTATTATTATTTAATAATTTTTATTAATAGATTTCAATATTAAATGTATTATTAATTAATAATACTTTATTAATAAGTTTTATGATGTAAACTTATTATTATTTAATAATATTTATTGATAGATTTTATTATTATTATTTGTCAATTTAAATATTAATGCATTTTAATATAGTTTTTGTAATTATTAATTTATTAATAATTTTTGGTTAAATATTAGTAAATTGATAATTACTGAAGATAGTAATATAAGTATTTAGATCAATAATTATTAATTAATTTAATTAAAATTAGTTTAATTAAAGTTAATTAATAATGGGTATTATTTGATAAAATTGTAGGATTATATTATTGATTTAAAACATGATGGGAGGGGAATTCTAGTTTCATTCGAACAAGTGAATGGGTCAACCTTTAGGGTAATCTAGAAATCTTTTACACTTGAATCATACCTTGAAACTAAAACTAAAATGTTACATTAACTCAATAGTATATTATCAATCAAACCAAAACTTGATACCTGCGTTCTACTTTATGTATGTTGTTTGTGTTTTGGGGTTCTTGGGGTTGTTTTAGCATTGACCAATTATAGGTTGTTACCAGAGGCTTAGGAGTTATGTGATGGTGATATTATGATGAATTGTTCTTGATCTTTCTAAACCCAACCATGGTGATGTGATTAAATATGCTCTATGATGTGATGTTTTTATTGTTTGTTACTACCTTGTAGTCTTCTTGTGTGAAGCTGAGGTCTATGTATATGGGATACTTGACTTAACCATTTTTGAGTCTCAATCAATTATATTTGATTTGCCTTCTAGTCGCTTTGAGAGGACTGATGTGTTTTGAGTGATTTGTTTTTGATGATGTCATTGTGTGACATGTCTTGACTTGACCATTTTGGAGTCTTCGATTAGTATTGTGATTTATTATTGGGATACTTTTTGGTTGCCGTTGGAGAACCATTGAAAATTGTGATTTATCATTGATACCTTCAATTGCTGATAGAGAATTGTCGTGATCACTATGATTATCATTTGATGCTTTTTAGTTGCTCATGGAGAACTGTTGTGATATTGTGGATTATCTTTTGATGTCTTCCAGTCACTTGTATAGGACTAAGGTGATTTTGTGATTTGTGTTTTCATGAGCCTAGGGTAGGTTATCTATGTGTAGTGTTGGGAAGTGGCTTGCAATGGGGGTCGGGGCCCTAAGAGGTTGCTAGGATTAACCCATTGTAAGTTGTTTTAATAAGTGAAAAAATTTACACTAAATGAGAGAAAAATGAACCTAACAAGATAATTGTATGTTCTCTCCCATGCCTTGAGTGCTAGTACAGACTAGGATGGGGTAGAGAGAACACTTGGTTGCAACCTTGCATTTCGTGGTATGCCTCATCAGTATGAGAGGATACTAGTGGCTATAGGGATCACTAGGGACCCGAGATTCCTAAGGGATTGCTCGGGTAACTTCTACATGAATTTTGCAATGACACTTTCCTGCTTACATAGTAGATTCCTATGTGTCTTTGTGGTGCCTCTAGGTCTAGATGTCAATCTATGTGTTGGAACCTTTGAGTTAGTATACTTTTAGGATTCCTAGACTTAGATAGTACTTGTGACTATGTGATTTGATATCCTATTTGGGACTTGAGACTATCTCCTTAGCACTGTGGGAGTGGACCATTTAGGTTCCACACGATCGAGTGGTAGTGCTTTTTACTCTTACCATTGAGACCATTCGTAGTCGCTGTGGCTGGAGCTTCTTGGTATGCTTGTTTATCATGTTTAGATGATGTTGTATACTAATCTTTTATTCTAGTATGTTAGATTTCTTTATGCATATGTTGTAGCATGTTTAGGTGTGACATCCCTATTATGATAGTACCAATGATCTCTTTGGTGTCTTGGGATGTTATGCGTGGTAGATGGCTAGGGCCCATGATGGTCTAATGATGCTATTGACAGTTGGGAGGAACCACACACTTAGATTAGTTGTGTTTTATGATGAATAGATGTATCACGTATGTTATTAGTTTCATTTATTTATTGCACTTGTACCATGGATTAGAGTAGGATGACATATCTTTATTTTTATATATGTATATTCTTTTAGCCTTTCATACCCTGTGACATGTACAATGGATGATTGAGCATTCTGAATTAATTTGCCAAGAGGCATTCAGAACAAATGTATATTATGGACTTTGGAATTTTTGATTATTCTTTCATGTGGATGTGGTAGTTGTTAAACTTAGAATTAATTAAATTTAATGTGACTCAATGTCTTGGGATCCTTAAGGAATGTAACCTGTTATGTATGTTTATAGTTGATTGTATGTTATTGCTTCCGTTACTATGTGATTGATGTGAATGATTTATCTTTCTCGTTAAAAAAAAAGTTTAGCAAACTTAGTAAAATTTCAAGTTAATTCTTTTGGATCCCTTGGTGGGGCATTACATGTTAACATTATCATTTAAATTTAGATATAAAAGTATGCTTCTATTAGTGAATTGTTCGATGAAATGCCTCTATCGCATAAAGGAGTTGTATTTTTCAAAGTGAAGTAAAGATTTTGATGAAGTTTTATGGTTGCTTGAATAAAATACCACACCAAGTTTGATACAAAACCAAGTGATTATTGACTCGGCATTATTGCCAGGACAGCCCTTGAGTCTCTCAATAGCATTGAACTCCTATACTCAAAACTTGCTAGGTTGTGTCAAAAAATTGGATGCAATTAGAAAGATACATGAGCTATGTAAGCTGAAGATGTAGAGTTTAATAATCATTAAGAACAAAACTTTGGCTCAAGTCATCAAATCATTCAGACTGTACAAGGCAAACTTAACTTAGTTGCTGACAACACCTATAGATCAAAGGATGAGTTCAAGGAATATCAGTGGGCATAGTTAAAAGTTAGAAGTATATTTGTCTAAATTTGTCTTAAAATTTTATTTATATATTTTTTAAAAAGGTAAACTTTAGAGTTAACTCTGGCTTTGGTTTTTCTAATGGTAATTAATCTTTAAAGGTTAGAGTTGGTTACAAACCATCTTCAAGTAGTCCAAACTCTATCTTTTTGAGTAGTTATGAACCCAAAAAGTTGGTTAATCTAGATTGGCTATAAATTCTTGAAAATCAATGTAATAAGGGACTTTTTGGACTTGGATATAGGGAACACTGATGCTCTGATAATAAAGAATTTTTTGGAAACTGTGTACAATTGTATTTTTTTTGTAATCAGTTATTTCTTACTTTCTTGGTGCAAATAAATAAAGGAAGTACATTTGGGCGTTCTCTTTCTAAAGAGTCTAAATTGTTGAGGTGTTGATTCATTTATGAGTATTTTCATGGTATGGTGTGAGTATTCATGAATGGTCAAATTAGCATTGTGTTGGTGAAAGTTCTCAAGTGTAGTCCTTGATTGCTCTCATTAATAGTTACATCATTTTTTATGAAAAAGTTGAAAGCGTGTGGTGCATTCACTATCAATGGTTTTCCTTTCTTTTTTCTAAGTTCTACTTATCTTTATTGAAAAAGTACAAATTTTATCTTATGAGGGAGCTACCCCTCTAAATGCAGAGGAAGGCCAGATATCAAGGGCCTATGCAACTATTGGAGACATCAATTTTCCACATACTCCATTGGGCCAAATCATACATTTTCAAGGTGACAAATCTGTTTATCAACATTTCTTAGAGTAACACAATTGCTATTTCTAATATGAAGTTAGATATGTGCAATATCAAGCATCAATCACTTTGAAAGTGATAAACTTAGTTGATGCTATGTCTGATGTTCTTATGGTTTTAATGTGCTATCATGAATGAACACTGTATCCAATATGGATTCTTTAATGTCTACAATTTTGAAATGTCATCTCTGATTTGCTGATATGTGCTTGCACCACAATGCACAAGGTTGTTTCCGTAAATACAGTAGATCCATGAAGGATAAATAAATAACAAATGTCTCTAATGATGCTTGAGAGAATGAGTCAAACTTCATATTATACTCACAATCCATGAATAAAAGGATTTGGTGAACATTCTTCTTCAACCAATTTATGATTGGTTTGGTTAATATCTTAACCAATCATTATAAATAATTCTCACTAGATCTTTACATTGTCTTTATTCAATTAATATAACAATTGGTTTCTAACTTTAATTCATTATTATAGTAATCGGTTCATATTTAGCTGATTAATATAATAATCGATTCATAGTGTGATAAGTGCATTTATGAGAATATGGAATGATGCAAGGGATGTATTGCAAATACAGTTGTGAAATAATGAAGACTTGAGATATTGATGAATGGAAAATGGATTAAGTATGGAATATGATGACATTTAATTAAGCTGGATATGTGATTATGAATGATGCCAAAGGGATATATATCGAATTTAGTGTAGTGTAATGTATTTTAATGCAGTGAATAGATGCAATTTATTGAAATGCAAACATGATTGGTGGTTACATGATGATGGGTGGGCTTAGCCGACCATCATATCTCTAGTCCTTAATGTATTCAGTGTGATACTATGCCATTCGTTAGTGATCATATAGGTCACTCATAAATTGCATCTTAATTCTGTTGTACATGGAGACTTTTCTTTGTTTGCAGGCACTTAAATATCAACCATCGCATTTCACAAGTAATTGTTACAAGCACACAAAATATTACCTACCAACATCATTCCTCTAAAGACAAAGTAATGTCTCATGACACAGAAAATTAAATCCATGGCATATGTAACATGCATAGCCAATAATTTGTTTATGATTTATGAAGCTGTTGTGAGGAACATTGAATTATATATGGACTACAATAATTCATGACTCTTGTTCAAATTTTATAACTTAACTAATAATAGCTCATAACCTACAAATACATCTCATAATAGATTAATGTGTTTTATTATTATTTTTTATGTTTTGCTTTTGCAGTGTCAAGGTTGACTTGACTACATAGGGCAGCTACTTTGATTAGTTTTTTTTTTTTTTTTGTAAATTACTTTCATTACAATTTGCTTCATCCTACATTTTGGCACCTAGGTAATATAGTATTTAGGATGGATTTTATTATTATTATTTTGTTTTATAATTGTGATTAGTAACCTTTACATACTTATAGGCCTACACTTAGGACATCCTATTGTATAGAGTTTTTGATGTGAGTAGCTATATATTTTTTTGCGTAGTTATTTATTTTAGTTGATGCTAGTCATTAGAAAGAAAAGATTATTTAATTAGTGTCTTATACCAATGAACTTAGGTATATTCCCTCCTATTTTTATATTGGTCTGTAATAGGAAGAGTTCTGAATTTCTTGTTCTCATAAAAATTCTAGAGAATAAAATGTGCACCTACAGCTAGTTATATTTTACATCTTATACACCCAATACCATCTATTTGGTTCTCTTCTTCTATAGTCTAGGGCACTCATAATAAGTTATCACAATGATACTTTAGGAGTTACGAGATATGTTATGATAGTCTATATTATTGAACTTATAGATTCATTTGGACAATGTCTCCATATAAAAGCACATATAGAAAACATGACAAAAGTCTTATATGAACAAAATGATTATTCTTATCCTACGAATAATGGAATTTGGTTCACATGCAAGGATCCTTTTCAATGATGCATATACACTTATTATTCAAGAGAGTTGAAAAGATGATATCATTCCATGAAACTAATTCTCCTAATATGGCTATTCTTCCATGATAATTGAATTCAATCTTGCAATCTGCATAGAAGTATAGGAACACAATAACTTTAAGAACCAAGATAACTTATCTACCTACACACAATACATGCTTCCTCCAATAATTCTTGCATTGCACAAAAGGTGGTGAAATCTTCATAGTATGACAACACAATGGAAATTCTATTCATTAAACATAGATGTTTCACCTAATCTCATTGTCAATGAGAAGCAATAACACTACTCTTGCATAACATTTAAATGCCCACAACAACATGGAGTTTTCTCACAACCTTGGCTTGAATACAAAAAAAAATGTCTTCATCTCCTATGCACATGGAAAGACAATAACAGCTCCAAGTTTTCAAGATCATCCAATAAGGACCTACAAATGAGAGATAAAAATGATGAACCATGGAGGCTCACCTCCCATCCTAGGCTTCAAGGAGGCCACCCCCACGCTAGGGGAAACAAGGTTCAACTGGGATACATTCAACAACATCACAATAACAAGAACCAACATGAATACCAACATTTAACAACACATTTACAAATCCCCAACCAAGGCTTGCACAATGATTCATAGATGGAATCATAAACATTGGGTGAAGATGGGCTCTTCAAGGAGGAGAATGCCATATCCTTGTGAAACAACAAGTCTTGCAATTGCAATATTTCAATAATGCTTCCAAGAAACATGCCACAACAAGGCTATCAATAACACATGCCTCAACAAGGCTATAAACACTTACTCCTCTTCACATATCCTCACTTATACCTCCCATAGAACAATATAAAGGCATATGGCTTCAATGGAGCCCATACTCCATGAAAACTATCCCCTCTCCAAGAGAAGGATTTCTCAACTCCAATGTAAAGCCCAACTAATCCCTTCACCCCAAGGCTTCTCTTCTCAACCAAGGGTGAGTGAAGCCTTCACACCCAATACAACATTCAATCCACCACAACAAAATCAAGAAAAAAAATAAAATGCAAGTAAATCCAACATGCTCATTTACATACACAACAACTACTACATATGAAATTCAAACACATACATCATACAAGAACATTATTCCAATTTCCTTCTTTCAACTTTTGTGAGATCAGAGAGAACATGGCATGAAGCACTAACCTCTTTCCAAGCTAGGGTTATAAAAAAAATGGTGATGAATAGCTTCCCTTCTTTTCTTCCTAGTTTCTTCCTTCAAACCCTGAGTGTCTCTACAATTAGAGAGTGGGTGTTCAACCACTAAGTTTGGCACAAGCTCCCTAAAAGGACATCCACTTCCATTCTCACCTACCCCTCTTACACCCTTGTACCTTCTCCCAATAGGAATTTAACAGAGTGGAGGGCTGAGGAAAGAAATCATGTGGTACTCTGATTTTCGAATTGGCTTGAAAATGACTAGTTTAGAGGGTCTCCTAGGTCCCCTAGACTAACTTATGGTTATATTTAGACCCCCAACCTATACTGCTACCATGTGGGAGATTTATTTTCACCAAAATAACACTTGGGAACCACTTTTAGACTCTCTAAAGTTCATACCAAATTTAAATTTGAATTCCATCATGAAGGTGACTCATCCTAACACTCTCCAAGGTGGGTTAACTTAATTTCATAATGGGGATTAAATTCAGGTTAAGTGACTTCATGCCCAAAACCCTATATGACATGTTATTTACACATAGACAACACAAGTTTCAAATGACACACACACACATTAAAACTCTTACACATCATGATGACATGTCTCTAAATAATCACGATCTATAAATTTATAACACCCATGCACAATCACATTATGAAACAAACACAATACAATGAGGTTTTGAATCTTTCAAAGATTCACCTTGGCTTAACCGTGTTCACATAGGTTTGAACCTTGTTTCCCCGAATAATTTCCATGTTTCAACTTTCCTGCACACTCAACTTAATGTTAGTAGCCCAATGAAATAATATAGAAATACAGGCAGATAAGTGAAGAATAATCCAATATTGCTTAATTGCATTAACATATTCAGTTATCTTCCATCTAATTGTTTCCACAAATTATTCAAAACATTGAAATTTTAAGACATGTATAACATTAATATTTCTAATCATAACAAAATTACCATTCTAAATACCATCACAATCCTTGTCTATCATAACAATGAATCACCAAAGTCATATCTATTAAATCATTAAAACATTTAAAATGGATCTTAGCATATAAGTGAACACCACTATTGTGCAGACTTGTTGCTAGTATCCTCCCAAATCAACTAACCAAAGTAATATTTCTAACAATGTCCTTTTTATCTCATTATGGGGTGTGTGCCCCTAGGGTTAATTTCTCATGCCATTGAATGTTTCCAATTTATGTCATCATATTTTAAAACTAATCTACGAGTGCAACCATTATGTTTTGTTATCATTTTATCTATCCTCATTGTTATTTCTTACGAGAGTGAATGTTAATTCATCTCCCCTAAATATCTAGTAAATCATACCTTGAATCTCGTGACTAGGTTCTCAGCTTGAACATGTTGAGTTTCATTTTCATGTGGTCCTATCTTATTGACCTAATGTTATTGGATAGGGTATCAACCTTATAATAATCAATATCTACACTAGTCTCTAATAGGATCTCATAAATCATTATTAGTAACAAAAAATGTTAATAATAACCTTATTAACTACTAATCATATTTATTTCATCAAGATCTATAATAGGGTACTAGTGTGGGCCTTACATCTTTCTTCCTTGTTACAAGTTTCCAAATATTTTTTTAGCAAGATTCTCTTTGATGATTTTGTCTAGATCCAGTATCTTGGACCCATACACAGTAGATGTGTCTTCATATTTTTCTTCTAGATATAATAAATTGTTCCATCAAACTTCAGACTATCTTTCTTGAACATGCTTGTCATGGATTTCCCAAAGTTGTTAAACTTTATCTTTAAGGACCTAATTCTTTGATACCAATTGTTAGAAACAATAGTCCACCAAGATAACTAGGAGGAGGGGAGTGAATCAATTATCCAATAATTAAAACATTTAACAACCTTAAACAATCTTATCCATTCAACCAAAGTAAACAGTAACCATAACAAGATACACATAGACAATTACACTAGATATGTTAACTAGGGAAACCCTTGATCAGAGGGAAAACCCTAGTAGGAATGATGCCCACAAGATGGTGTACTAATATAAATATTCCTTATTAGAGGATGGACCCTATTAGGAGTCTATTACAACACTTAGTACATATGAGTCCCTCTTAGGAGACTTTGAATCCTTGTTAGAAGATTCCAACCCTGTTATGAGTTGTGCCAACCTTGTTCGGAGTTGTAGAAGACAGAAGGATCCACTATCCAAATAAATTTTGGAGGAAAATCACTAAACTCACTATCCAACTAATCTCTCAACTATTTCTTGTAGAATAATTATGTGTACTATACTTTAACTTATTTCCTTTGTCCTGTCAACTAGACCAATCATTGTCAGACCTTGTAGACCAAGTCACAAACCTTGGATCCGAGTATCAAACTTCAGATCACACAATAAAATCTCAACAATGAAGTTTCCTTCACTTCCACTTAGCTCTGCTTATCTTTTCATTCTACTCATTGTGCTCGTTATAGTTATTCAGATTCATCTATACATACTTCTTTCATGATAAAGGAAAATATCCTTTATACCAAATCCATAAAACAATTGCCTGAGTTGGTTGTTACACCTTCTCAATTATTATTATAGGACCACATTAAGAACATGTTACACTTAGCAATAACATTAATCTTTTGTCTTGAAACTTGAATAACTTTCCGTACATGTAACATTATGATGAGTGAGCTTGTTCACATCATCATCAATATGTCTTCTTTACATCTTTAACTTTGGCTTCTCAGAATAATAACTCTACTAAGAGATATAACAAGCTTACTAGAACATACCTTTGTAAACTCTATCTCAGAACAATCTTCGTTAAAACTTGCATAATTTCTTCTAGACTTAATATCTTATGCTTCCAAGGTTAGCTACATATACTATACATGCATAATATAATCTTCCTTTAACCTTGCTACTAAAGTACTCAATGATCTATTCATACCAAATTGATCTTTACCAATGTTCTTCTGTTAGACACCATAGAAAATTGCTATGTTGACATTAATGAAAAGATAGTGATGAATGTAACATATCATCATGATAATTATCTAATCATTTTTCTACCATACTCCACCATAAAAGTAAAATAAAGGACATATCCAAGGGTAAAAACCTCTGAGAGGCACTTGAGGATGGAAGATTGGATACACCCCTTCTTAAGGAAAAGTCATATTTTCTCATTGAAATGATAGAAGAGATAAATTTAGGTACACTAGACAATGCTAAGGTCATACTTTACTTATTCAATCTTGAAGGAAGAAAAGGATGATTTTTTTTTTCTTTTTAAAGAGACAAATCACTTTTTCCTTGTCTTATGTAGATATGCCAAGATTAGATCCTAAGCTAGTCCTTCATCATATGCCATTAAAACTAGGAGCCAAACCAATTAAGAAAAATTGAGAAAGATGCATCCTCAAGTGGCTATCTTAGTCAAAGAAGAACTCAAGAAATTATTGGATGTCAGCTTCATAAGATCTATTGATTACACAAAATGAATTTATAATTTGGTACCTACAAGAAAACATAATGGGGGCATCCAAATATGCTCTGAGTTTTAGATCTCAATAAGGTATGACCTAAAGATGACTTTCCACTATCCAATATCAACATTATACTAGATATGTGATAGTTGGGTATGGATGCTATCAAATTGACAAAATACTAGTGCCCAACTTATCCGTCATGTACTTTTCCTTTACCGATAGGGTTCCTTCTTCATTTTTGTCTTAATATATTACTCTTGTAGCCATTGCCTTCTATATTTTTTATCTTAGTTCTTTGAGGCAAACACTACAAAATATATAAAAATTCAAAACAATACTAAAAGATACAACAAACAATTTTGATCTTCTACTTTACTAGATGAAGAATTTTTACTGAAAACATATCCTATGAGTACCATGCATAGAACTTGCTCAAATAAACCTGACTAGCAACAACATTTCCATAGACATCCCTAAGCATCTACACAACTACAGACATACAACTACCACAATCCATCAAAGACAAGTCCCCCTCACACTATGCAAGTCGATGGAGATACCTATTAGAAATGCTTTAGAATAACTAAGATGGGGGTGAATCAATTATTCAAGGTCCAAATATCATAATAAATTTTTTTCACCAAGTAAAGTGAGCCCATTTGACTAGTCATGCATCCAAGCTAAACATTCTACTTAGCAAGTTACTGAAAAATCAACATGCAAGAATAAAACATGAAAGATCAACACATAACACAGTAATTTATGTGGAAACCTAATTTGGGAAAAACCACCAACAACATGCTACTCAATCCTCACTCTTCTAAAGTGATGCCCTGTAAAAGGTCTACCTTGTTAAAGGCTACAACACACTGTTAAATGTGACCTAGTTAAAGGATTTAACCACCCTGTTAGAAGTGGGCCTAGTTAGAGGAATTTAGAACATTCACTTGGAATGTCACCCTATTAAAGGATTTATAAATGGATGTTAAACCAACCTAAGTCCATAGGATTTTACCCTAGCTGATACAATTGTTAGAGAGTAACAATAAGGGCTTTTGAAATGATACAACTCACAACATAACTTGCAAATTTTAGATCTTGATTCAATTCTCAAATTTTTCTGGCTTTCAGTCACTATAGCTCTGATAGCTTGTCCTCATTTCAAGCTTCATCTCCTTGAGTCTTCATGCTTGATGTACCAATGCAATCTCTTATCTGGTCACTTATCAAAGAAAAATCTCTATACTCTATTCTTCCTCTCTCTCAATACCTTCACCTTGACATCCTACCAACCACTTCAACAACCACTCTTGCTTCTTGACCTGTAACCCCTTAAATAGAAGTTTGGAATACTTTTCCTACTCTTAATTTTAGTTTAAATAGATTAGGTAAGATTCAACAAATCTATCCATAATTTTGTTTCTTCCAGAAACATCATGAAGAATCCACCTTTATTCACCCAAAAATGGTTTATCTAAAAATTTTTGCCACCAACTCATCATCCTTATCGTCTATCTTATTCACAAAATTCAAGGTAACAAACTTATCAGCTCAGATTTGGCGAATCTTTGACTTTTCAAATAATGTAGCAGCTTGACACTATTGAATTTCTAATGCTCAGCACAAACTATGTTACTCGGCACCAACTACATTTTATTGATGCTCAACACCTTCTGTGGATTCATTTGGCATCAACTAAATTTTACTAATGCTTAACACCTATTACTTGCTCAACACTTAAACTTGCTTGGCTCCTTCTATTTCACTCAGTACACACTAGATTTTTCATTTGCTTGGCACTTACTGATAATCTTCTCGACATGAACTAGCTTGCTTGGCATCCACTAATGAACTTAGTCAAGCTTTGCAAACAACTTTGTTACAACTTATTCTACTAGAGTTTCTAAGTGTAGCCAACATCTATATCTTATTATCAATACATCATTTTATCACTATCTTGATTGATCTTTGTACTTCATTACAAAACCATAACTCAACATTTCCCTTAGGTGCTTTTGTTACATCTTATTGATTAAATCCTCTTCATCAATCAACTAAGTGATAGCACTTGGATCTTATAAGAAATTGTCATTCCAACAAATAGAAAGTTTGACATTAGTGACAAAACAACGATTGAAAAATTGTTTATCAACAATCTCCTTCTTTGCAAACAATCTCTCTTCTTCAATAATGATCTTTGTAATTAGATTGCAACAATCTCCCTCTTTGGCATTGATGAAAAACCAAACCAATCAACCAAGTTATCAAAATGCTAACTAGGTTAGAACAGTAAATCAAATACCAAAAAGAAAACTTTATCCAAAAATGTTCATTCTATTAGCAACATAAACTAGCTTGTGACTCCCTCTAAATTCTGTAAGTAACTCCCTCTTTCAAAGTATTAGGGATATATCTTTTATTGATACACTGTCTTCCCCTTTTTGTTCTACTCTCTTTTTGATTGATTCTTGTCTACACTATTTTCTCTCTCTGAGCTAGTTTTTTGCTATTTTCCTTTCACACATTTCTCCCTCTACATGTTTGATTAGTTTTTGTATGACTCCCTCTTTTCTATAGCTTACCACTTTGATCATTTTTCCCTCTACCTCTTAGCTATTATTTCTCCTTTTGTCCATTTGATTCTGTAGGATTAACTAGCTTCTGCTATTTCTCCCTCTTTGAAAACAATGCCAAAGACATACTATTTTAGCATCTTCTCATGCAAGTGTAGCATTTGCAGGAACTCCAATTTCTCCCTCTATCACCTTTCTTGTGACTTGTTTGGAATTTCAATACTTAGATTACTTCAAGCAAAAACATTTATAACATCAATTTATAACATTTCAACAATTGACTCATTTGATGTAGGGTAGTCTTGCTATTTCTTAAATAGCCTTGGATAGGGGTATCACCCCTAACTTACCTCTATGACACTCAAATGCATCTTTAGGTAATGCTTTTGTGAAGATGTTAGCAATTTGTTCCTTTGAGTTGACATATTCCATCTTCACTTGCTTGTCTTCCACCAATTCTCTCACATAGTGATACTTAATTGCAATGTGCTTTATTTTGGCATGCATCATAGGATTCTTTGATATGTTGATGGCACTTGTGTTATCACAATAGAGTATTACAAGTTTAGTTACCTCTTCTTTCATACCTTTCAGTAGGTGCTTGATCCATACAATATTGGTGCAGTTGATAGCATCAACAACATACTCAGCTTCGACTATGGACTGTGAGGTACAAATTTTCATTTTTCTAGTCCAAGTGACTAATATTTTACCTAAGAAAAATTCTCCTCCACTGGTGCTTTTTGTTAGAATAATTATTTTGTTTCACTTATTAATTAGATCATCTTGATTTAATTAATTAAGTGGTTTATTACTCTAGTTCTTAAGCTTGCTTTTAGATGCATATAATTAATATTTTGTATTAATTATAATGTGCAAACCTAGTTAGGGTTTCATGATTCCTTTTATAAGGATTCACCTCTTTGTATTTTTTAATTCACTTATTGGATCATAATAGAGATTGCTCTTTGCATGTCCATACAATGTCTCTGGCTCTTTGGCCTCCATAATTTTTTCTTGCTTCTATTCTTTGCTTCATCCATGTGACAGGGTTATGCATGTAGGTGTTCTTGGGAGATTAGTTTTTCACCTAATCTAACATGGTATCAGAGCCATCTTGCTGCTCATTGTTCGTGTTTTATTGAAGTGTTTTAGAAGCAGGATTTATTTAAGGGTTTCAGAAGCTTTTTATGTGGATTTAGGGAGGACCTTTGTTTGTGGTCACTTAGGGCTCAAACGGACTTCACTGTTGCATTCAGAGTGCCCAAAAACCCCAAAATCCATATAAAACTTGTCCATTTTGGACAATGTTGGTTTGAGACAAATTTTTTTTTTGCCCAATATGGCCATATAGCCCCCTACACGAGTTACGAGGCAAAAATTTCAAAAAAAATTGCAAAAAATTTGTCTGCGGCTTTTTTTTTGCCTTTGCGGTTATCTAATCGCTAGCAGCTCCACTGCAGTTACCACAGCGGTCACCACTGGCGGTCACCGCTAGCGGCCCGCTTAGCGGCTACCGCTAGCAGCTCCGCCTGCGGTTCCGTAGCGGCTCCGCTGAAGCGGACCTCCACCCTCTACGGCCACAGCTCTGCCGCCCAGCGTCGTTCCGCCACCACCCCTATGGTGGCGCAATTTTTTAAAAGATTTTTGTTTTTTTAATTATTTTTTTAATTAAAAATAATAATTTTTTGCATTTTCAGAGAGCGTGGAGTTTTTTCTTCCGTAACTTGGGCATACGAATGTGTTTTTTTGATCCAAAAAATGTGCCAAAAAGCTGGTTCTGAGATGAAGATGATGGTATAGGTTTTTTTGAGTTTTGATGCAGTTTGGTTTCCTGTTTTGGTAGTCAAAGCCAGATATTTTGTTTTTCCTTCTAGGAGCCATATCTTGCTCATTCAGACTCTTTTTTGGGCTTGCTAGATATTGTTGGAAAGCTGGTTCTATGAGTTATTCAGTTGTAGGGGTCTTTTGTCCAAATTCTACTCCAAGTTCTTTCTCCTCTGAGTTTTTCTCTTTTACACTCTGGCAGATTACTTGGATTCTACAGGTCCTAGGATCTCTTCTTCTGTTCTTTTGGCTCACTCTTCTTTTTGTCTTCTGAGCATTGTATGCTTTTCTTTTGTTGCATTATTTTTTTTGTAAACGCACTAAGATAAAGTGCCTACTTTTGCATATCTAGGATCTTGTACACCTTGTGTTTGTTTGTACTCGCACTCAGTTATAAAGTGCCATGGGGGGTCATGATGTTTTTCCATTTTGTGCTCATCCACCTTTGTCAAGTGAGCATTCCTTCCACGACATTAGCACATGCAGTGTGTCGGTGACACCACCCTTTATCCTATGCTTGTACTTATTTTGCACTGTTCGTGTTCCTGATTCTTCTTCTTGTAGATGTTTCTAGCATTGCATTTCAATTTTCTTGTCACCCCTCTCCCTATTCAGCATTATGGGGGGGGGGGTTCACCTATTGGCTCTTTTTCTTCCTTGGTTTGGTTGAGTGATCTACATATTCAGTTTTTGTTCCTATGTACTAGGCGAATGTAGTGGCTAGGCACCTATGCATTTCAGTGAGATGGTTCATCTACTATATAGACACTCATTCATTCCTATTTTTGGAGGTCACCTCTTCGATTGATCAACTATTCAGACTTTTTCTTCTCTACCTGGTCATGCACTATTTCAGTGGGGATTCTAGCAGTTTCTTCTGACAATGTTTGCAACTTCATGCTTTAGAGATGCTTCATGCTCTTTCTTGTTCCTTTCTTTGGGACATTTCCTATATTGGAGGCTTTATTTCCTTCATCTAGTTCATTTCCTTGTATTGGGTACCTAATCAGGCCTTGTTGTCGGGACCCATTTTTTTCTGCTTTCATAGCTTTGCTAGGTTAGCTTCCTCTCAAGCTTCGCTTAAGGGGGGGTGTTAGAGTAATTATTTTGTTTCACTTATTAATTAGATCATCATGCATTTACAGAAAAAAGAATGCAACAGAAGAAAAGCATACAATGCTCAGAAGATAGAAAGAAGAGTGAGCCAAAAGAATAGAAGAAGATATCCCAGGACCTGTAGAATCCAAGTAATCTACCAGAGTGTGAAAGAGAAAAACTTAGAGGAGAAAGAACCTAGAGCAAAATCTGGATAAAACATCCCTGCAACTAAATAACTCACAGAACTAGCTTTCCAATGATATCTGGCAAGCCCAAAAAAGAGTTTGGATGAGCGAGATATGGCTCTCGGAAGGCAAAATAGAATATCTCACTTTAACTGCCAAAATAGGCAACCAAACTACATCAAAACTCAAAAAAGCCTATACCATCATCTCCATCTTAGAACCATATTTTTGGTACATTTTTTGGATCCAAAAAAAACGTCTGTATGCTCAAGTTACAGAAGAAAAACCTCCAGGTTCTCTGAAAATGCAAAAAAATATTTTTTTAAATTAAAAAAATAATTTAAAAAATAAAAAATCTTTTAAAAAATTGTGCCACCGTAGGGGTGGTGGTGGAGCGGGACTGGGCAACGGAGCTACAGCCATGGAGGATGGAGGTCATGATGTTTGGCCATTTTGTGCTCATCCACCTTTGTCAAGTGAGCGTTCCTTCCACAACATTAGCCCATGTAGTGTGTCAGTGACACCGCCCTTTATCCTGTGCTTGTACTTCTATTGTACTGTTGGTGTTCCTGATTCTTCTTCTTGCAGATGTTTCTAGCATTGCATTTTAGTGTTCCTGTCACCCCTCTCCCTGTTCAACATTATGGGGGGGTTCACCTGTTGGCTCTATTGCTTCCTTGGTTCAGTTGAGTGATCTACGTATTCATTTGTTGTTCCTATGTACTAGGCGGATGCAGTGGCTAGGCACCTATGCATTTTGGTGAGATGGTTCATCTACTATATAGACACTCATTCATTCCTACTTTTGGAGGCCACCTCTTTGATTGATTAGCTCTTCAGACTTTGTCTTCTCTACCTGGTCATGCACTATTTTAGTGGGGGTTGCAGTAGTTTCTTCTGATAGTGTTTGTAGCTTCATGCTTCAGAGATGCTTCATGCTCTTTCTTGTTCCTTTCTTTGGGACATTTCCTAGATTGGAGGCTTTGTTTCCTTCATCTAGTTCATTTCCTTGTATTGGGTACCTGATCAGGCCTTGTTGCCGGGACCCATTTTTTTCTGCTTTCATAGCTTTGCTATGTTAGGTTCCTCCCAAGCTTCACTTAAGGGGGGGTGTTAGAGTAATTATTTTGTTTCACTTATTAATTAGATCATCTTGATTTAATTAATTAAGTGGTTTATTACTCTAGTTCTTAAGCTTGCTTTTAGTTGCATATAATTAATATTTTATATTAATTATAATGTGCAAATCTAGTTAGGGTTTCGTGATTCCTTTTAGAAGGATTCACCTCTTTGTATTTTTTAATTCACTTATTGGATCATAATAGAAATTTCTCTTTGCATGTCCATAAGATGTCTCTGGCTTTTTGGCCTCCATGATTTTTCAATAAAACATCATGACACCCTTAAAAAACTCCTGCTTCTGAAACACTTCAATAAAACACGAACAATGAGCAGGAAGATGGCTCTGATACCATGTTAGATTAGGTGAAAAACTAATCTAAAACTTTTTCTATCATCAATATTGCCTCCCCAATCTACATCAGTGTAGGCTTTCAATTCAAACTTTTCAATCCTCTTGTAGTATAGGCCAAAGTCATCAGTTCCTTTTAGGTACCTCAATATTATTTTTATTGCCATAAGATGATTTTCTCTTGGGTTTGCAAAAAATCTTGCCACTATTTCAATAGCTATTGCAATATCTAGTCTACTATGCACAACATACTATAACTTTCCAATCATTGATTTGTACATTTTCTAATTTACCTAAGTTGATTCATAATTCTTGGATAACTTATGTCCTGTTACCATTGGTGTACTGACTGGTTTTGAATCTTCTAAGACAAATGTCTTGAGTATCTCCTTGATATATTTTGATTGGGTCACAAATATGCCATGTTCCAAACTTGCAATCCAACAAAGAATTTGATTTCTCCAAACATTGACATCTCAAACTCATGTTTCATTTGATTAGAAAAATCTTTGCATAGGGCATCTTTTCCTCCAAATATGATATCATCAACAAAGATTTCAAATATCAAAATGTCTTTGCTTTTTTTTTTCTTGATATACAAGTTGTTGTTGTCATCTGTTCTTTCAAATCCTATCTTCACAAGATATTTGTGTAGTCTCTCATACCATGCTCTAGGTGCTTGTTTCAAACCATAGAGTGATTTATGTAGTTTTCAAACTATATCTTTATTGTCATCATCAAAAAATCCCTCTGATTGTTCTATGTAGACTTCCTCTTCCAGTATACCATTCAAAAAAGTAGACTTTACATCCATTTGGTAGACTTTAAAACCTTTGTAAGTAGCATATGCAAGTAGTGTTCTTACTCCTTCCATCCTTGCAATAGGGGAAAATGTTTCCCCATAGTCCAATTCTTCTTCTTGTGCATAACCTTTGCAGACTAGTCTAGCCTTATTTCTTGTGATCTCACCATTCTCATCTAGCTTGTTCCTAAATACCCACTCGGTACCAATCACATTCTTATCAGCTAGTCTTGGAACTAAATTCTAAGTTTTGTTCTTCTCTATCTTCTCAATCTCTTCTTCCATAGCTTTATGACAATTATTATCTTGCAATGCATCTTTCACTATTTTGGGTTCAATCTTGCTTAGTAGACATGATTCATTTCTTAGTTTTTTTCTTATCATTGGTCTAACTTCCTTGTTACCAATGATTTGTTCTGCAGGGTGATGTCTTCTCACATACTTGGATAACCTTGGTTCTTTCCTCATTTCCAAGTTTGGTCTTTTAGCTTTAGAGTCACTATGCACATCTCTTTTAGGTATTTCATCATTTCTTTCATGTGTACTAATTTTAGAATTAGAATGTGCATTATCTTCATTCTACAACTCAGCTTTTGAATGCAGCTTGACATTCACTGGTTGTGACTTGGTTGATAGTAAAACTTGTTGCTGATTCCCAACTTGATTGGTAGCTTCTTCTTCAATAGGCATTCCTTAATAGAAGTATACAAAGGATTTGTACTCTTTTGGTTTCTTGGTTTCATCAGCTTGAACTTTTGCATGCTCATCAAAATTTACATTTGCATTGTCCACAATCTTGTTAGTGTTAGTATTCAAACACTTATATGGTTTACTTCTAGTGGAGTATCCAAGGAATATGCCTTCGTCAATCTTTGCATCAAACTTGCCATTTCTAGTATCTTTAAGAATATAACATATACAAACAAATATTTTGAAATGTTTTACATTGGGTGAGTGACCATACCATAATTCAAAAGGTGTTGGATTTGTACCTTTCTTGACTTGTACTCAATTCAGAGTGTAGACAACTATACTTACAGCTTCTCTCTAATACTTTAGAGAAACATTCTTCTCCATCATTAATGTTCTGGCATAGTCCATCACTAATCTATTCCTTCTCTCTACAATACCATTCTATGGGGGAGTTCTTAGTGCTAATGTTTATCTTTTAATTCCTTTTTCATTGCAAAATGTCTCAAAATCTTTTGATGTGAACTCTCCTCCTCTCTTTGATCTTAGGCACTTCAAACTCTTTCCTATTTCCTTCTCAACTTTGACCAAATGCCACTTAAACATTTGAAATGCATCAGATTTTTTCTTTAAGGACATGATAGTCATCATCCTAGAGTAGTCATCAACAAACAACATTATATATCTATCTCCTTTGTAGCTTTGCACTTCTATTGGGCCACATAAATCTGTATAGACTAACTCTAATACTTCTTTGTTTGTGTAGGTTTTTCTTTTGAAACTTGACTTGTTCATCTTTCCTAGTTGACACTATTTGCACATTGTTTTGTCAGGCTTCTTTAGTTTTGGTAGACCTTTGACTTTTTTTATTTTACTGATGCTAAGTAGATTATCAAAGTTGACATGACATAGCCTTTTGTGCCATAGCCACACATCATCAAATCTAACAACATGATAGGATGCATCTTCCATATCTAGGTAAAAAAAATTACTCCTAGTTTATTCTCCTTTTCCTATTAGATTTCCATCAGTGTCATAGACTTTGGCAGTTGTGTTTCCAAATTCTACTTTGCCTAATTGTGGCACACTCAATAGATTTTAGTTCAATCCTTCAACATAGTATGCATTATCACATGAAATTTTCTCTGTAAGTTTAATAGAACCTTTTCCTTTGATTAGAAATGGAGTGTCATTTCCAAATCTAAAACTATTTCCATCATATTGAGTAAAGGTAAAAAATTTGCTTTTGTTTCCTATCATGTGATGTGAGCCTCCATTGTCTATGATTCAACTATCATTCTTTTTCACACAAGTTACTAGTGTTGTTTCCTCATCTTCATGTAACTCATCCTTCATGGCTACATAGACTACCTCGCAATTGTTTTCATCAGAATCCTCTTCTTCAACAATGTAGCACTTTTTGCCTTTCTCTTTGTAAACTCTGTTATCATCTTCTCTTCTATTCTTATTTGTATTTCCTTCTTTGTAGTTCTTTTTCTGTGTGCATCTTGCAAAAATATGTCCTACTTCATTGTAATTAAAACATATGATATGTAGTTTACCTTTGAATTTACCTTTGCCTTTGTGAAATCTTCTAGCCAACAATGCTTCCAATTATTCCACATGTTCTTCATCTGTGCTGCTATCACTAGATGCATATTTTACCTTTTTCTTCTTCTTTGGTTTCATCCCTTTAGTGTCCTTCATTGATAGCTTGGTCTTGAAAGCAGATTCAAGATTCTTAGGTCTATAGTTATCAAAGTTGGACAACTCAAATGTAGTGAGTCTTCCCACTATACCTTCAAGAGTTAGCATGTTACCTAGTACACATCTTAATTCTTGTATGACTAGAACTCTAATAGCATAAATGGGGAGCAAGGTTCTTAAGAATTTTCTATTAATAGTGTCATCATCTAAATGACCACCCAAACTTCTTATTGCACTTACTACTTTCATTCTAGAGGCATATTGAGCATTGTTCTCACCTTCCTCCATTTCATGTCATCAAAATTTCCTCTAAGGCTTTCTCTTTTTGCTCTTTGAACATTTTGATCTCCTCCATAAATATCAATCAAGGCTTTCCACATCTTGAATGTAGAGTCACATCCCTTGATGTCATCAAATTTAGCATAGTTGAGGGTAGAGGCAATCTCCAGCATTGCTTGATTGTGCTCCTTCTTTTTATTCATATCTTTAGCAATGGGAACAATTGGATCAACATGTTCCACTTCAATTGAGGTTTGTGCATGGTCACTTATTGATCCAAGGTGTAGCTTCATCAAAATTTTCCATGCAGTGAAGTTATCTCTGTTGAGCTTGGGAAATTCTATCTTAGACATCTTGATCTTCTTGCTTCTAGTACCTTTAAACCAGATAAGAACATTCCATCTAGGAAAAAAATATATATTCAAAAATAATAGTTCTAGCTATCTAAGGCTATTGTATTTTTTGCTATTTTTGATGCTCGGACCTTAGCTAGGTCACCACTCTATAGGTTTAAGTGTTCTCCAAATTCTTTTGCCTTGTTAATATTTGTGCTATTATTTCATTATGATAAGTAGTTTTGATTTATATAATATAAATAATTTTTAGATAATATTAAGAGTATTTACTTATGTAACATAAGTATGTATATAAAGAATAGTCTTAGTAATAAGATTGGTGACCATCATAGATAATACTGTTAGATTATTGTGATTCATTTCAAATAATTTATAGAATTTACATTCATCTTGTCATATTCAAGTGAAAAGGAAATATAGTTTAGTAAATGAGGGAAGCCATTGTATAGGGCAGAGTGGGCCTTGTAGTTTTAGTGGTAGAGAAACATTTAATATCCATTGAATGTATCTACCAACAACCTCAATTGATAGAAATTTCTAAATAATTCATTTGTGATAGAAAGACTTCCATTAACTTATTCTTCAACTACACTTTGATCCAACTTTAACTTTACAACTTCAAAAAACTTGTTCCTAGATTGGTAGCAGTAACTCAAATACACTTAAATAAAAAAAAATACCATCTAACTAAGCCTGGTCAAATAACTCTAGTATTATTAAATATGGAAACCAACCATTATAGAAAAGCAAGCTTACTTCACATGCCTGAGATGCCTTGCCAAAGTAAATAGTTTTCCCTCTAGAGAGCAAGTAGAGACTATCAAAGAGTTCAAAAATCTTGTTGCTTGTTTGATGAACTAAAGCTACAATAGTACGCCCATCCTTGGTCAATTTCTTAATGTTTGGGTAATAAAAAATGCAGATGCACTGCAATTAACAATTCACCACATATCAATCCATGTAGTTTTGAATTAGTGATAATCAATAATCTACCCAATTAGTCATAACCATTAGCAATTAGTATTTTTTGGTCTATAAATAATAATATATTCATTAATGGAGTATTATGTGGTCTATGAAGAACAATAAAAAATCATTAAAACCCTCTTTGATGTTATTCTGGGTTTAGGATCTACCACTAATTAAGAATTAGAGTGAATGATTCTTACCTTTCTAAACCATTTGTTGATTCATATAGAAATATCAACCTTGGCCTCATGAAGATTTCCAAGCCAATGCTAACTCTTCTCTTTTCTCTATCATTGATTCCCCTCAAGTGCCAATTTCCAATACAAGTGTTGGCACATTCTCAAAGACCCATTTCAACAAGTGTAGACTCCTCTAGTGTCAATTTCTCTAACCAGGACATCTTATTAGGGAGTCTTAAATGAGAAGAGTATGCTATAGTCTCCCTCACAGTCAAGGTCCCAATCAGAGTATCATATTGAGTTACATATGCCTACAACCAAACATAGGAGAGAAAAAAGTATTTAACATTGAACATCAACAATTCACCCAAAAATAACTTGACCCCTATTAAGTACTATTAAGGAGAAACCTATGATTAAATCATATTTCTATTCTGTAGGAGAGATTTTTCTTGCATCCATTCAGCTTGATAGATCCAAACTAAAATATGTTAGTTACCAATCTATCTAATTTCCACAAACAAATAAAAAATATAAAAGGTATCATCAATAGTATAGTATGCAACAAAATTCCATCAAGAATGCAGCTCCATATAGATAGATAAAAATTCACATAAGTTTAAATGTAGACAGATATAAAAGATTGGAGAAAATGAAGCAAAAATTTCTACCTTGTTCTATTAAAAGACTAGCATCCCAAAATTGTTAGGATTTGCAGGGCACTGAATGTATTGGGAAGTTGTGTTTAGTAAGAATCTTGTTATATTATTGAAGACTGTATAGGATGTTAAAATTAAGTGAGAAATTAAAAGAAATCATCAATTCAATTTAGGTGCCCTACATAAAGGAAAGAGTGAAGCCTTTTGTGGATACAAAAGAGGTGCTCTACAATAGGGAAGGAGTGGATACAAAAAAGATACTGGTAAGATGTGGTGATTTGAAAACACCCAAAAAATAGATTATCCTCCGAGTACAAAGAAAAATGTCAAAAATGTGTAATTCTTTTTATTTCCTTTCTCAGGAGAGCAAGGTTGTTGTGTAGAGGACTTCTCCTGGTTATGGCAAAGATGGCCATGTGAGTGTGACAATTAAAATCATTATCATTTATAGTCATTTTGACATCATATAGTTCAAATGAACCATGTGTGAATAGTCTCATTGACTTACTCTTAATTTCAGATACAAAGAAAGAAACCTAGAGTGGTGGATTTTCCATTGAGGGAAGTAGTGGGAGATGCTGCAATTTGTGAGTGTGATACTGATGTTGGTAGTGACACATCCCTCTATTGTAGTGAGGTTCAAATTTTGTATTCATTGTTGATAAATGATGTAATCTATAGGAAGATGATACTCATATGTATTATAGTTACATGCTATAAGTATTTTTTTTATGATAATGTTTATATTTGTGTTATTGTCCCCTCTGTGTAGGGGAGGGGTCAATATAGAATTGAAAATTCTACCCAAAGGAGGTTATATTACTACCTTGTCAGAATTTGTTTTGTTAATAGGGGAAATTTTTTTGGGACATTGCAAGGATGAACTTGCATAGGTTGCAAATTCACAATCTCCCATTTATTGAGGCATCTTGCCATGGGTAGCCTTTTGTAAATAATAGCGAGTGACATCATTATGAGTCAAAATCAATAAGATACATCTTTAAGAGGGCATAAAGTGTTGATTACTAGATGAGGATGAGGTCTGATACCCAAAGAAGGTGTTTACAACAATGCATATCCAAATTGTACAAGGTGTCCTCAGTTGAACTCCTTCCAATAGAGGGTTTGGCCAAGATTGAAGACAAAATGCATTACTACAAGAGTGTTGAGTTGAGGAAGGAGAGATTGAAAAGGGTTGTAGAATTGGTGAAGAGAAGAGATATTATGGTATGATTAATTTGATATAATAGCTTTTTCTTTATGTGCAAAATCGGTGCAAACATGTGAACCACTTTAGAGAAATTTGTTGATATTCATTAAATTTTCTAATGATAGGGTACTCCATCTTTAGCTACCACAGATTTTTTGGATGGAATTGTTGAAAGATCAACATATGCACCACGATCTACCTCAGTTGTAGGTGAAAATAGTTGCACACAATGATCTCATGCATGATGGAATTAGTTAGTAGAGGGAAAATAATCTTTGTAAGTGCTAAACAAATGATTGACTTTGAGGACAATATAAGAGGGACCCCTTCTATTTCTAGAAGTGAGAGAGTGGAGGTAATGAGGAGCAAAAAATATTATTTTTCTATTTCTATAACATCAAATGACGTATTAATTTTTTTATTTTCACCAATCATGCATTTTGGTTTGTTATCTAAAAGATGAAAATAATGATTTATTCTATGTCAAACGTCTTCCATGAAAGACGTTGTTGCAACAATAGTTGAGTGTAAAGATGGGAATGTGTTTGTGAGTGTTTTAAATTGACATCGGCGAAATGTAGGAGTGATAGTAAGTTTGTGTTAGGAAAGCACACACAAGAAATATTGGTTAATGAAAATGAGATTGAAGTTTGGGTAAGTAGTATGTGTTTGGTGCAGGAAATGAATTATTCAAAAAATATGTTATTAGTGTTCTAAATTTCATTATAACCCACTCTTAATGGTAATGGTGGTGTTCAGGGGTGTGTAGAGCAATATCTTTCAATTGAACATCTTGAAGAAGTGGTATGCTTACATTCAATTTGTAGACACCTAAAAACCTTTAGAAAATAAAGTATTTTTATTTTCTGAAAAATTCCTGATGACCTCATCATTTATTAATTAATTATTTATTTAATTAATTAATTAATTTTTATGCCATTAAATCCCTTTATCTTAATTAAAAATATTTAATTAAGGAATCCCTCCCAAAAAGTTTAAATCTTATTTAAACATTATTTCCTTATTTATTAATTATTTAATTAATAAATTGACCAAAAAACCCAAAATAAATAAAAAATTTATTTTTTGCCCAAAACTTGGCCAATTTCCTTAAGACCACTAACCTCTTCCAAAATCTTCTAATCCTTCTTTAATTTTAATTAAAGGCTAATCCCATCATTTCCTACCCCTAATCCCAACTCAAAATATTTAATTAAGATTAAATATTAATCCTCATGTTTATTAAAAATATTTTAATAAATATCTCCTCAACCCAAACCCTTGAAATAAATAAAACTTTATTTATTTCATAAAATCTTATCCTAGGAAATTCTAGACTATTCTAGAAAGTCTTTATCCTCATCCAAAGTCTAGAATCTTCTAGAAGATGTCTTTAAACCTAATCCTAATCCCCTCCTAACCTTGTCACATTCCCTAAACATGGGTTAAGAATTACTAACCCAAGCCAAAGTTAACAAATATCTCCTCCTTCACTCACCCTCATTAAATGCCATCCACTTGACTATCCCTAAGCTAATCCTAAACCATCCTAATCCATCCTCTAATCATTTGCATAAGCCTAAGCAAGCTTAAAACCCTCCTAATCAAGTCCAAGTCGAAATTGATCTCATCACCCTCAAAATATCTCAACCATAAAACTTTATGAAGTCCACTAGGTCATAAATGACTCTTACAAGCCCTTTTATTGCTCTTACAAGTCATTATGAGGGTCTTTATGAAGATTTTATCCCTTGAGCCTCCTTTGTTGACTCATCCTTCCCCTTTCCTCCATCCTCTCACCATGTGACATGTGTCACTCCTTGATTGGCTATAAGGAAGCACAATCCATGTGCTCTCTTCTCATGCAATCTGAGCCCTCCATGAGCTTTTTCCCATCCTTGCATCTTAGCCCTCAATCCCTCAATCCTCTTGCCTATAAATTGGATCCTTCCCCTTTGAAAAATAACACAATCCATGAAGTAAAGTCATAATGCCATTTTGAGAAGCCATTTTACATCAAAACCATACACTCACACCCAAATTCCAACTCTATTTGAAGCCCTTTTTGAAGCATAAGCTTGAGCATACATCTTATCTATTTAGACAAAGCTACTCAACAAGAGAGCTTCTCATTGAGAGAGCCCATTAATGGCTCATATTCTCAATTGAGAGTTCATCTTAGTCTATCTTGAAGTTTATGAATTTTGTTTAGTTTGTAGAAGCTTTATTTAAATTTGATTTCTATTAGCATACTAACATTGCTCATATACACAATTTAGTGATCGATAGTGACTTTAGTGTAAAAAATGTTGATAGTAGCATCCATGTGACTTAATACCTATATTATTTAGTTATATGTAATGCAGGTTGGTAGTGTTGGTCTTTCTTTTAACACTCCATCCATGATGGAGGCCCTAGATGGAGATGTACATAATGTATTTTGGATTATTTCCCAAAGGAAGATTCATTTAGAGTGAATGTAATTTGAGAAAGCATTTTTCTACATTTTGTGGGCCAAGACATACCAAGGAAAGATATTCTAATGTATCATGATTCTTTGGTTGAGTGATCAATAAGGCTAGTTGGAACTACAAGCTCACACCCATTAGAAAATATAAAACTTGCACCTTTGGAAATGGGCATGGAATGTTAGGTAGATGCACAAGATAAGTTGTAGTGTCCTTGTGAATTAGTAGAAGTGATAGATGTATCCTTTCTCTCTATTTGTAAGCAGTAATATAATCATAATTGGGATAGACAACCTAGGTTTCCTCTAAGCATATTTTACAATTGTAGAGAGAGGATGATGATGGGGGAGGCAAAGAGGAAGTGGATATCTCTTATGCTATTGGTCATCATGTAGACCTACAATGTTAGGGTATATTGGTAGGTAAAGGTATCATCAAAGGTGTAGGTAGTGATGTGATGTGCCATAGAAAACCACTTTGTGTAGGGGGTGAAAAAGTCATAATTGTAGAGGTTCTTGACCCGACTGCTAAGGTACCATACCCTCATTTTTTTTGAAATTTTAAGTAACTCATTAAATTCATTTGAAGCATGGAACATATGTGAACTATTCTCTAATATAGATTTGGAGTAGCATAATGTATTATTGTCTCTCTTTTATATTTTCCCAAGCTTATAGTTTATTGATGTCTACATATATTGATGTCATTTATTTGGAGGCTTCATTCATCCAACTTGTGTGCATAACATTAGGGTAAAGTGCAGGACACATAAAAGGTGGCCAAAGAATCTAGTGATCCCCTTCCTATCCCTAAAAGATGTAGCCTTAGAATTCACATGTTAGGTAGCACCCCTTCAATAGTGCACAAGGACCCCAAGAGGCATTGTGGATTCTATTAAATAATTTGCTATGTTTCCCAAAATAGACAATGGGGGATGGGTAAACCAACGTCAAAACATTAGGTATTTCTTTATATGCCATCGTAACTAGCAATGGTCTCCATTTTTCATTGAATAGTGTACATGGTGTTGTTAGTAGGGTTACTAAGCATTGTTGATGCCATTGGTCACGGTTTTCCCTTCTTTAATGAAATTGTAACTGATGCTTATTCCAAATGTGCGATCATTTCCTTTATATTTATTAAATTCTCCACTGTTCTAAGTCCTTATTTCTAGTTCAGTTGGAGCATTCAAACTGTGTTTTTTGATTTATGCATGTTGATTTGTTGCAATTTGTTGTTAATGTACATCAAGGGAAACCTAAATTTGTCTCGTTTATTTTTCATAATTGGTTGTTATCATATTGTGGTTGTTCTATGGTGTAATTCTACTTCATTTATAATTATTATATTCTTAGTTGTGTTTAGTCTATTGGTGATGACTGAATAGGATCAACTATTTGAAAAGAGTATTATTTCAATTTATAATATTTCCAATATTTATTTCAAATGTACATTAACTTTTACCATAAATTGTTGATTACTTTTCTTCAATTTGATGGATATTTTAATAAATTGGAGATGATTTGATCACTATATTAAGTCGATACTCCTACTTCCACTAAACAATATTGACCAGGTATTCTACTATTTTGTGGCACATTTTCTTTTCATTCAGTTTGCAAAATGCAAATTTTTCTTTATTTTTAAGGGACTTTTTATTAAACTCTCTTATTGGAATGTAAGCATAGTTCTTAAATGTTGATGTAGTCATGGGTAGTCATAAAGATATCCATAGAAAGGAAGCTCTTGATCAATCACCATCTGACATCCCTATGACTACAACTGTAGGATTGTCAAAGTCTACTACTTTTGGGAAGCATGGAAAGATGTATGACTCATCGACTAGGAGGCAATGTTAGTTTAGATGAAGTGCCTCTATTAGGTGTATTAGATACTAGTGGTGTGGTGGGGCTAGCCAATAGTCATGAAAATGGGGACAATGTAGCCTTAGATGATCCCACCCTAGATAACAACCTCAATAGCTCACTTCAAGAGAAATATATATCTTTGTTGTCAAAGAATTTGGTTGCATGTGAAGTAGATTATAAGTGCCTTAAGTTGCAAAATTTTGAATTGGAGATGTAAAACAAAGAGTTTGACATGTTTCTTATTGAGGTTAAGGAGAAAAATATGAAGTACCATCTTTGACTGCATGAACGAGAACTGATCAATCACAATATGGAGGATTCACTTGTTGCAAACAAGAAGATGTTCTTCGACTCAACCCACACGTATGAGGACATGTGAGATGTCTTGAGAGGTTATACTAAATGGTGGAAGGTGAAGTACATTGACATGGCTAGTTTGCCTTCTAGTAAAGGGAAACAACCAACTTCCACCCCATCTTCAATGTGTAGATGTGAAGGTGGATGAAAACATAGTTAGATGCACATATGTAATTAAATATTTTCAGCCACATGTGGATATTATTCATTTCAACGACAAATCTGGTTGTAGCAAACAATGTCATATGAACCCAATGTTTTAATATATAAACTAATGTCTTTTGAAAAAAAGGAGACCATTGGCACTTACATTTGACAATTTGGTGCATTGATAATTGATATCTTAAATATATTTTGTACATTATTAATGTTTATAAAAAATTACTAATCCACTTTATCAACAATATGTTAATGGAATTCCATTGTTATATACATATTGTTGCTTTAATTTTGCAAGGACTAAATGCAATAAATGTCATGGATGGTTTGAAGTTTTTCTTATTAAGTAAATCTTTCATATCAGATGACTTTCAACTATAATATCATATGATCTACAATTTATTTAACTGAGGTGCATTGCTTCTCATTTCATTTTATACGCTATGTAATGCAAGAAATCCAATAAATGGATGTAAGAAATTGTAAATTAAGTATTTATTTGCTATTAAATTGGTATGTGTTACTTTTATTTTTTGTGGTTGGTTAAATCTAGTGTAACTTGAAGACTCAAACCTGTTGTCTAGTGTGGAGTCTGATTGGTCCCCAAGTGGGAGATTGTAAGTTTGTTGTGGCTAATTAGGGAAGTATTCTACATACTTTATAAATTCATTGGGGTTCAAAGCATCACCATGGGAAAAAATGGTACTATTCACTGATTTTCCACTAAAGTTTGGGTTAGTATTCGCCAATTTATAGTCAACATGATGTAACCCTAAAGTGGAAAAAATACTTGTATAAAAGGGCTTAGGGTTAGGGATTGTTTCATTGTGAGTGATGAAAAAATTGGTTCTTGTGGTGGTATTTAGTTGTAAGGGATTACAGATTGTGATCATGTTGTAATCAATGGATCATAATAATAGTGGACTTGTTGTTTGAAGGATGTAGCCTAAGGATTGGGTGAACCACGTTAAATTTTGGTGTCTTGTGTTCTTTTCTATGTGATCTATTATTTTCTAGTATTGTTTATATTTGCATGTAAATGTTATTTCTATTTGAGGTTTAATCCTAACAAAACCTTGAAGTACCTATCCCTGAGACATGCCCACACCAGGTCCTTGAGTTCCCAAGCACCCCCACCTTTGCCATTTCGCAACTATCCTACCGCTAGGATGGGTACTTGAATTCTTATTTGAATTTTGATTCTTGAATATTACTATTTGGTATGTAATATGCTACTATGTTTAATGTCAATGGTTCTAATTCATGTTGAAATTTTGCTATGTTCAAGTATTTTAATTTGGTATGTTCTAGTGAACTACTCAAACATCCTTTCATAACTAGCATTTCAAGTTCTATATTTATACTATAAAACACCCCTCTTTGGCCTGTCATCCCCTTGCCAACCCAAAAATGAGGCCCATTTTCCTTGCATCCTAAAAACTTGCCCCATCATCCCACTGTCTCAAAGTACCCCTGTACTAGTGTAACAGTGGTTGAGTTTAGACATTATTTCCTTTTTAAAATATGTTTGCATGGTTTTGAGGATACAAGAAACTAATAATATTTTTACATGAAATGGAATATGGCTTCTACAGCAACAAACAATTACAATTCAATTTATTTCAATTAGATGTTATCAACATATAATAAAGGCATGTATTGCTTTGTGGAGAGAAACCATATTTGAATCAATTCACCAAGACCTTTACAAGAAACTATTGAAATTAAGCAACTAATCCTTACCAATAAATAGGAAGTATACCAAATTCATAAGTAGACTTTTAATTTGTAAATGCATATTCTACACACAACTTCTATGTACATGGTTGGAAATGGGATGCGTTCCCTTTTTGTGGCTCTAATAATAGAAAAGACATAATGTCAACAATCTCTACATATATTATAAATAAGCATCATTACTGCCCTTTCAATCTACTAAGAATTTAGATACATTACACAGATGTTTGGCATATTCATTATCCTTGTAAATGTATGCATATTTTGTTGAAACTTGCATTGAAAATTCCTATTGATCCATTCTATCCATTATCATCAACACATGATCATCCATGTCATCTATGGTCTTCAATTCTAAGAGATCATCCAAGAAACTGTCAATAAACAATTATCTCCATTTCTATACTAGCATTGGAAAACTATCTTCAAGGATGTTGGGCAATACATGTGTAACATCACACTCAAGTTTCATCATATTAGAGCATAACTTCTTAGCTAATTCTGTGTGTTGTTTTAAGATGTTGTGTCCAAAACATTCTTGCCCTAAGTTTAGAGGATCATTTGTCTTCAAGTATTCTTTAATGCTGATCTTTAATCTCTTGTTCTCTTGTATAGCTTCGAAAGTGCCCAAGTAAAGGACTCAATACTTGTCCACCATCTTCATTAACTTGTGACATTTGTTTTCAAAAATTCTAATTGCCAAGTCATCCAAATGGTCACATCTTTTCACAAATATGTTATCTAATTTCTATTCTTTGTTGCACCAGAAATTTACATCCTCCATTCCATCCATATCTCTTTGTCCTTGATTGTGGTTTGTAGTTTCAAAATTAAAGCCTTTGCATTTCCCTCCCTCTAACATAATAGCTTTTTATTTCCATTCTTCCTTTTCAATCTCTGAATTTTCAAACAACTATTTGTACTTGTTTATCATTCTAAACAACTCATCTACCTAAGCCTAGTTCTTCATTGCAGCAATGAAATTTAGCTATGCCATGTGTCCTAGGTCTATGATGATTAGTTTATGGATTTTTATTCAACACAAACCTTCATTACTATCCATCATAATTGGTCTTTCATTTGTGTCATCTAATCCTCATAGTAATAAAGCTTTCTCATGCGGATCCTTCATTGATGTATTACCAAGATTTATAGAATCCTCTGGTTTACAACTTTTACTCCATCTTTGTGTTTTCATAACATTCATGCACTACTACACATTGCAAATGGAAACCATAGAATATTAGAACACCAACATTGTTAACTATTTCCTTGGCCTTGTGTGGAGTTATGTCCCCAAGTTCCTTTTGCACCTTATCCTGTAACATTTTCTCTATCATTTCACTATCCAACTTATTCAAAGTTTGGTTTAACTACCTTCATCTATATTGAAATAATAAATATCTAAACTTAGTGGAATATATGAAATCATCATTACATACAAATTGGTTATGTTCAATTTCCTTGATATCAACTAATTATACTATATAGAGGGGCTCCAAGCTCAGTTCTCTACTAACAATGTCCCCTAAAATAGGTCAATGTTCACCACAATTATCTTCTCTTTCTTTTATGTGCTCCACCTATATGTATTTTTGATGTGATAGATGAGCAATGGAAATTGCCCATTCTTGTAGCGACCCATCATGAACATTACTCAAAATCTCATCTTTCTCTTCTAACAATTTGAAAGCTCTACTAAGTGGATCTATGATACCACTAAGAAGGTCCATCTTCCCTTTTCTTAATTTCCACTCGAAAGATCTCTCCATATTTTTGTATATCTTCTTTCTTCTTATAGCTTCATCCCTTTACAAGTTCCTAATTAGATCATCAATTAGTACTACCCTATGTTTAATAGGATGTAATTTTTGAGAAGCCCCTGCCCTTGCTATATATCTCTCTAGATTGAATTCTCTCCTTGACTAACCCTAACTTACTAATAAGTTTCTTGGTAATATAGTCAAAACTTTGTAATATCTTGACCATGAAATCCCCAAGTGCCATTATGCCATGTAAGAATGATTGCTTGCTCTTTGAAGTCAAGTGTTGTGTATTGGAGACTATCATTTGTTGCACAATTTCTAGATACATTATTTGATTAGATACTATGATGGGGAGGTTGTGAGGGCATCCTTCATAACCATATACTCTAATTCTAGTGAAATTGTTAAATGCATACCAGTCACCCCAATTGTGCTCTACTAGGCTTTGGTCGAGATACTATTTAGGCCTTGGAAACATTTTTATCTTTGGTGATAGGGTATGATTGTACTACCTTCTTAGCAATTTCATAATTGTTTTTACAAAGTGCTCTTCAAAACACAAGCAATCTAAAACCAGGTATCTAATCCCAAACCTTGAGCCATAACTGTATAGGTTGCCTAAACTGCTAAACATCATACTCCTAAACTGGTAATCCTTCTTCTCAAGCATTATTCTTTAGGCCAAAGAAGAGAAACATATGCATCAAAAAAGAGTAATACTTAAAACACAACTTTGACAAATATTTTTTCAATATGAGCAGATCCTTGTTTATCTTGTTAGCAACAAACACTACAAAATCAAAATTCCTAGGCTATTTTGATTGAATGTCAATTACAACAACCATCAATGAGATTTCCATTAACTGGGGGGTAACATCAATTCCAAATACCAATCCAGCTGACATGCAAGTATACTATAGGTGAGGGCATAACATATTCATATCAAATAGTGGATTGTCATTACTCTCTAATATGGCTCTTACACCTCCAATCTTTGGGCGATGGATTGGAAATAGAGAAACCTTGTAGAAACTCTCCATATAGAAATACTCCTCTCTTAATTTTGGTATATTCAAAATTGTTTTGTGACCCATCTCCAGTTGAAAAACTTTCTCAATTGTAGCTTTCATAATGCTAATTATTACTTTACCAGACTATCTTCATTTATGGATCATATTTGTTTATAATTTCCTACAACAGGTCAATATTGACAAATACATTTGGAATGAAGAGTTTTCCTATATTTATTGTCCATCCTTGAAAAATTGGTCATCTTTCCAATCTTTTGTTGTAATGAAAAAAACAACCCATATCCTATCTTCATTGTCCATACATCTGTAGCCTCCCCACACCTATCTTTAATTCCCACCTCCCCTACCTTCACTCTTTTCAAATTTTGAGAAGATAATGGAAGTTGGTCCAATAAATCTTGTTTTAGATGCCTCCCCTCTACTTTATGCAGCTTACGTTTGTGTTTTCCATTGGACTGCAACATTCAAACATCATTTTTCTTCTTTTCCATTCACTTTCTCTATGATGAAGGTTTCATTTTGTTTTATTTTGTCCAACTTAATCTGCAAAAAAAAAAACCACGATCATGACTAGATTCAAATCTCATGCCAAACAAACTCTGTTCATTTATTTTTTAGTGGCATCATGGCTTCATACAAAACTCTCAGTTTAGTTTATTTCTTAAATCTTGAGTGGAAGACGTAACTCACTTGAAAGTTATGGTTCTAAAATTTATTTCTACAACTTCCACAAGCATGGGCAACTCACTTGAAATTATAGGTTCAAAAGAATTTAAGGTTACTTTTCATGATGGACACCTTCAATCAAAAAACGGAAAAATTTAAAGTTAATGACATTTATTTTTCCACATTGAAAACCTCAATTGATAGAAATGTTCTTTCTTGGTTTGATGTTTCTTTTCAATCACATGTCTGTCAGTCCCAAACTTTATTGTTATATTTTTCGGTTAATGTGCAAATAAAAGATTTTACACCTTCATGGCCATGTATAATTGAACATTCAAATAGGCTATGAACAAGAAATTTATTGTAAATTTGTTAAATATTTTTGGGCAATTTGAGTATTATCGAAAATGCATTACAGTTTCATCCATTTTTGCATACTATTGTCGACCAGTTAGGGTTATTTTGCAAACACATTCATCCATATTTTCATTATGTAATGTGATACGAGTATAAAAAATTTGATAATTCTTTTCAAGTAGTTTAGGGTTTAAGGTTTAGGGTTTATGAGTATTATCAAAACTACATTACAGTTTCATGCATATTTCGATATTGTTAACAACTCATAATACCAAAAATGCATAATAGTTTATCTAGATTTTCATTATGTAATAAGGATCTTATCACTAGATTGTAGTGGTCATAAGAGAAAATTGAAATGAAGTTGTGGAGGAAAGAATAAAGGAAATCACACCATCACAAGTCATACATAGTGGTTAAAGAAAAGTGATGTGAGGTTGTGATATAGTGAAGATAACATTGTTTTTCATGGTTGCAGCTAGAAACAAAGAAAGAGAAGAAATTATGGTGCAATATTGTTAGGTGGTTTTTACATCATTGGAACTCTTAGTTCTAAAAACATAAAATGATTTTCAACATCTTCTTTAATGGTTGTGAAGGAGTGATCACAAGGTAAGAATATAAAGCATTGCAATATTGGAAGGATAAAAGATGTTACATAAAGAGCTCATTATTGGATCACAACGGTTAGAAAGATAAAGTATAATGAAGCTACGAAGAAGTGAATGAGGGTAATCACAACATTGTAAGCCAAACTCAATAGTTAAAAGAGATAAGATGTGAGGTTGTGAAACATTAAAAGGGTAAAATTGTTCACATCTTCACAACTAGAAATAAGAAAAGTGAGGAAAGGATGGCAAAGTGGCAATAAGGTGGTCTTTGCAATGTCACAACTATTAGTTTTAAGGCATGAAAGCAATTTTAATGGCCATGTATGAGCTTTTTGAGAATTGATATATTTTCAAGGGTGCTGATCTTAAATACCATTAAATACCATTTGTATGATTGCTTACATTTTCTAAGAAAATTTTGAGTTATAGAGGGATTTCCAATGACTTTTCAACATCCTATATACAGAGTTGATAGAATTACTTGTAGAAATGGCCTAGAGAGAAGGAGAACTAATTGCACAAGAAATCATTGAAGAACTACTTGTATAGCCAAAAGTCCCCAGCATGTTTGTAGAAGAATGGATAGATATCTTACTTGGTTCATCCAATACCCAAAATGCAAATGACCACACTTTCAAGGACCCATATGTACTTTGTAGGGATGTAGAGGTTCCTAATAAAAATGCATATGAGTTATGATTTTTCAATAAGAATTGAACAACAAAGATTCTAGTCTGTAACCCTTGGGTAAGGAACTTGGGAAAGTTAATTATGCTAGAAGTGTTTGTAGATATGGATCTAGTGAAAGCATTGATCAAGTGCTATAATCCTGACAACAAGTCATTCCATAGAAGGGATATAAGTATTTTCTTATTCATGGATAAAGAAACATTCATAGAAGCATTCGACTTGGGAGGACCTATGTCACTGCTAATTAAGATAGAGAAATGGAATGCTAGTTTCAAGAAGCACATTAGCTTCTAAATGGGTAGGGTGATGACCAGACAGATTCCTTTGTCAAAAAAGGACATTGGAGACTTTCCAAAGTAGAAATAGATTGAAAAGGTCATGCCCCTTGAATTCTTCCAAAGATATTTTTAGAATACTATATTTGGAATCAAAAAATCCCTAGGTTTAGATGGGACCATGAATGCTATGGGAGCACATTATATCATGGACTTGAATATCCAATACCCAAATCATAATGTTGGGTATGATTTTGTGAAGTATATCATTGATAGAATCCATGAGGAGATCATTTCTATTCAATAAGGATAATGGGAGAATTTTAAATTCCATCACTACTCCTTGATCATGCATCTAATCCTATTTAAGAATGCTGATATATTTGATCAAAGCTTCTTTGAATGTACATAAGAATGAGGAGAAAGGTTACTAGTAGAAATATGGACAAGGGTATGGAAAATTTTCTACCCATATTCTAATGTCATTTCTTTTTATAATGATTTTGTTTATCCAGTTTTGAAAATGATAGGGTTGTTAATTGAAAGAATCCCTAGGAGTGTCAGAAAGGTTATTAAACCTAAAATGTGCTTTGGTTTTGGAAAGCAATTAACACATGACTGGGGAATTGTTTTCTTATTTGAATAGTATATTTTTATAAGGGTTTTTGGATGCCCTCATCTACCCCATATCTTACCTAGATGTGTCCCTAAGAGACTAGTGTTTATAGAAGTATTTTCACAATTGATTTCTTTGAATAGAGAATACTTGGGAAAAGGTGTCAAGAAGGGATCCTTTTTGTATAGATGCACTAAGGTAGGATATTTTAGAATAAGTAAAAATTCCATTGAGGAAACTAAAGCATTTTTAAAAAAATTATAGAATGCCAACTGGGCCAGCCAGAACTTATGATCCATTCAATATAGTCAGACATGCCATGAAGAACATGAGAGGGTACAATTTGCCTCCCATAAAACCTATGTGGGAAGAAGATGTCACTATTGATAGGTTAAATGAAGATATTTTTAGGGAAAGAATGATTAAGTATAGGGACATTATTATATTTGAATAGGAGATGAGAAAAGAAAATCTATCCTTTAAGGGATTCTATCCCGAGGAAGACAACTAGTCCAAATTGAATAAATGTGTAGAGAATTTTGATGAATTAGCATCACAAGTCCCTAAAGAAATCATAAGGAAGATTGACCCTGAGTATATAGATGATGATTTTGTTGTTGAGGTCATTGATGATGGAGATCAACCTAAAGAATACCAGCCTGAAGTGGACATTCCTAAGAGTTTTGAGTGGGCACAACAGAGGACTAAAAGATAGAAGATGGTAGAAGTCCCAGAAAAGGCTCAACAAAAGGCCCACCAAATTTTGCCAAGGGGCAGTAAATATGTTGATGGTATTAGAAGGATTTTTTTTAGTATCTCAAGCATTAGAATGAGCAGAGAGCTAAGAAATTGCAATTGGAAGCTCAAATGATTGATGACAAAATCATTGAAGCTCAAGAATTTATGAGTGATGAGAACTTCATCAAATCTAATGAATTTAAAAGTTTCTTGTTTAAAATAAAGCAAAATGAATTATCTCTACAAATGAAGTTAGGTGATTCTGATGAAGTGGTTGTTGAAATAGTATAGAAACTACAAGAATATGATCCTGCAAGTGAAGCTCTCACTGTTGAAGAAGAAAGAGACTTGGTGATAAGGAGTGGTATGATTGTTTTCCTAGGGTGGGATATTAGCTCATCTTTTCTACTAGACCAAAGAAGAAGACAAGAGAGGTCAATCTCATTTGAAGATGAGAATTAGTGTGGAGAGATAAGAGGGCCAGGTTTCAACATAGATGCTTAGACAATGGTGATTTGGAGTTTAGCTCTAGAGCATGATAAGGCCACCCTTATGGAAATCAAGGAATCCCCTAGAGGGAATGTTATTTTCTAGGATGTGCAATCTACCTCCAATGATTAGCTATATGGGATGCATACTTCAATAGTAGTGATGAGAAAAAATAAGATGGATACTTTGAAGGCTCAACTTGAAGGAGTCTATGAACAATTCATTAAAACCAAAAGAAGTTATGAAGAAGAATTAAAGAAAGCATGTCTTGCAACAGAAGACTATCAAGCTAGAAATGGAGGTAGCATCATTGAAGAAAACTATCAAAACTACTATAGAGATCCATGACAAAGGTGTTTAGATAGAAGGCCAAGTACCTAAAATAGGAGAGGAATCAAGCCATGCAATGGAGATTGATGAAGAAGATTTGGAGGCAAGAAAGGATACTAAAATTAGAACAATCAAAAGCTTACTTATCCACAAAATAAATACATTAAAGACAGTTTCTTAGAATGTGCATAGTAGTTATCTTGCAGTACAAGAAGAAAAATATAGGTGTTCAAAAGCTATTTCTTTATTATGTCCACTTTTCACTACATGGGGGATATATACTCCATTTTTTGATAGCTTGGTACACATGATGGCATAGAAGATAGATTTTCCAAAGTCAACCATTATAAGCACTAGAAAAATGATCAATAAAGTAAAGGATCTAAATGGTTTCTTTGGTGGAAAAATAAAGTTGATCCAAAATAAGATGAGTACAATTTTTGCAAGTACACCTAGTTTGGTGCCTACAATTTTGGATAATGATGGAAAAATGAAAGTCTAGGGAGAGTGGTCAACTTCTTTTGATGATATCCTTGATCATCCCATGTTTTTAGCCTATTGCAACAATGAGGCAAGCGTTACAATAGTTTATGATATGATTGACATGCTTTGTAAGATAGAGACATAAATGTCTAAAGTAACTATTGAAGTGAAGATAATAATAGATTCCAAGTGGACCAAATGCTTTGATGAGTTGGATGCAACTAGAAATGCCACTTGGCCAAATATAGATATAGATATTTCCATATGGGAAGTCATTGTAGACATCAAAGCACTACCTTCTGGTTATAGTGACTAGTACAATAAAATATGTATTTAGGATGCAGTTAAAGGCATATAGAATAGAGAAAAGGCATGGATGGTGATAGGAGCTAAAGGCAAACCAAATTTTCTAAAGAAATACTTGTTGATAATGCAACCTACTAGTTTTGCAACTGCATCCAATGTTTTGATCCAAGTACAGAGAATGTTTAGTATTGTAACCAAATGGAAATATCTTTTTATTTTCTTTCAAATTAAATTTTGACAAGTATCCTTTCATTTGAAGCTTGTTACAATTCTTCCTATAAAAGGATTTCCAAGATGAGTTGTGGTCTGAAATCTATGTAATTTTAGTGTTATGCTATTTGCATTTAGTCCAATCAATCTTTGTGTCAATTTTGTGATGTATTCATCTACATATCTGAGAATACAAGTGAACATTTAATGATAAGTTGTCATTTTTTGAAGTATTTTTGAGTTTACATATGTATTGTATGATTTTCAAGGAGAATTAAGTTTAGAATGGTGAAGGCACTGATCATCAATTCAGATGCAAAATGATGTGTTCATGTGGTTACACAAAGCACATTTAAAATAAAATCAATATTTACTTTTCTGTATAGAAATGTGAACTAACTATACTGACCTTGTGAACCTCATAAACTAACTGCTTTGCATCTTCACAATGGTCTAGGATCTAACATTTATTTTTACATGCAACACTATGATGCCTTTTAATCTGGGGGATAAAAATAAGTGAAAATTGAAATGTCTCTAATGCTCCAAGAATCAACATCATTACAAAGTGTTAAACATTATGACTCCAATGCAACTTGAATGGGAAAAATTAGAGTCTAGTTGACCAAGTTATGGCTAGTCAAAGTTTGGTCAAACCAAGAACAAAGACCATAAAAAAGTGGAAAAATAATCATCTCAAAAGTAGTCAACAATGGATTTCAAATTGAAGAGCTCGTCAAGAGCTTTCCAACAACATTCATTTCATCAAAAAAGGAGCCTGTATGTTGAAGTTATGCACATTTGAATTTGAAAGAGAAATAAAAATATTGATGACATCATCATGACATCAAAAAAGTTACATGGCAGCTTCAAGTTATCAACATCTAACACGTGGCATCTAGAAGGAAGGTTTGTTTTCAAAAAGTGGCTTATGCTCAGATTTGAACTCATAGCCAACTCTTTAACAACCTTTCCAACTCTTTAGCAGCCTTCCACCTTAGTCGCTAGACCAACTGATTACATTTGCTATTTAATGGAGGGAAATCAACTTTAAACAATACCAAATCCGCCAAATAAGGAATAAGGTCAATGGGAATTGAACTCCAAACCATCCATCACCTAAAATTAAGGCCAACCACTACACCATTAACATGATCAAAGATATAGGTGCAAAAGTGTTATTTGAAGGTGATTTAGCTACCAACCTTAGTTAAATAAGGTTTATAGTTATTTTGTTAATATTTTGTTAACTCCCAGTTAGTAAATGTCAAAACATAAAATGGTAAAAGGGGGTTGAATGAAATAAAAATGGTTAGAAGGCCTAATTATGTAATTATTGTTTTGGCCTATTTTAGGCAAATATTTTGTATAAAAAGAGGGGTTAGGGGCCTTTTCAAGGTATGAATATTATTCTAAATAGCCAAATGATGAGAAGGAGACTGTATTTTTGGAGACTTGGTGGTTATTCTTGCACATTGGAGAATACTGCTGCATGTGCTTGAAGGGAATTATTTCAAATTGCTTGTAATTGATTTCTTAGAGTTATTCAGATCAATCCCCCTATTGGAGCTGGACCTAGAGATGTAGTCCATATCAGATGAGCTCCAAAATCAAATGTGTTGTGTCTTTATCTCTCTTTCTGTCATTTCATTCTGTGTTGTTCTTTTATTGAAATTATGTTAATTTTCTTTATTAAAACTTTCAATTTAACTTTATGTAATTGATTAACATTCTCTATAATAGTCCTAGAAACTAGAAATCAAATCACCTTTATCCTTAACTATCTTGCTTCTTTGCAACTGCCAAATGTACATCTTTCTTAACTGTGCAACATTGTGACTAATAACTTGGTTGTCTTATCATTTATCATAGCCTCACAACCATGATTCTTAACCAGAGTCCTAACCATATGAATGAGCAGACAAAGAATTTCACAACTTCACCACCTTAACCTTGTTGGAAATACAAATGGGAAATGTATACTTCTGAGAGTGGGGGGGGGGGGAGTGGGTGAATTAGAAGTACTAATCTCTAACCAATAAAACTTATAACTTTAAAACAATGCATGAATGCACATATTGAAATAACATGTAAAGTAAATGCATCCACATAAAACACTTGATACGAGATATGATTACCCAAAAACCCTCCAATGAGAAGGTAAAACTAGGGTGGGGATGACACCCACAATTATTTACTACTGTAGCAATAATGTTCACCTATTAAGGTTACATGATTTAACCATTCTCATGATTTTCCTTGTGAAAGGCTTGCCCTATTAAAGGGGGATTGCTAGATCCCACCTTGTTAAAGGATTTTTAACACCTTGTTAAAAGTGTGCCTGGCTTAAAGGAATTTAGAACACTCACTTAGAATGTCATTCTATTAAAGGATTTCACTTTGACTATTAAATCAACCTTAATATAAAGGATTTCATTCTGCTAATACAATTGTTAGAAAGTATAGTAGAATGTTTGATCTGATACACTTACAATCTGGTATTACTAATTTCAAATCTCCATTCAGTCCATCTTGAACCTTTCTAATCTGATATGAAATTGTTGTATCCTTGATCCTTTGTTCTGATAATTGATTTTTCAATTCTATCCTTCTTCTAAGTCACCTTGAATGAATATTGATCAATTCACCCCTTTCACTTCCTTCAAATCTTTTCTAGTATCACCTCCTCACATGCATTCTCTAATGCTCTCTCTCACATACACAAATTATGGGGCTTCGTCTCCCTTTTAAAAATACTTTGGTGACTTACAGTTAGGTATGAATCTACAATTGAAATTCATTCATTTTTCCCGCTCAATTCCTTCCATTTTTCTAATTGGCTGCATGTTGATTGCATAGGGAATCTAAATAGATTTGATCTTATCTTCAAAGCTTTGAGATCTATCGATATATCAGATCAAAATGGGTTTACATAGTTGTTTGTGCCATCACAAATAATTAGGTCAATTTTGTGTTACTCAGCACTTGTTAATACTGATGCTTGACACATATGATAATTCTATTTGGATCGACACTTGAACTTGCTTGACATCTACTATTCACTTTACACTTGAACTACTCTACACTTACTATTTACTCAAGACTTGATATACTCGGCACATGAGTGATTCGACACTCATTTGCAACTTGACATCTATACACATTATACTTGGCATATATTACTAGCTCGGCATGAACTTAGTAAAAAGCTTAAGTGTGTTGACACTCAATTGTCAAAACCCATCTGAGATCAATAATCTCCCCCTTTGACATGAGTGGAAAAAACACTTAACTATACATGATGAATCTAATCTCCTTGAGTATAATATACATCCAGTTCAGCATATATACAAAACTTTAAAATTATTTAAAATTTTCTAATGAACCATATACCTCAAAAATTTTGTGACTCCCCTTGAGTTTATGTGTCCTTTCTATATCTCTCTGAGTAGATTTTCCTCTATTGTTACTCTTTGTCTTCAATCATTCTAATACTCTTTATTTGATATGTTCTGATATGCCCTATTTTTTCTTTTCTGCTATTTACTCCCCCTTTGTTTTTTCTTCTCTTTATTTATCTCATCTCTCCCCTTTCACATGTCTCCGTCTTGCATATATCTCCCCTTTAATATATCTCCCCCTTTTTGACACTAATGTCAAAGGGTCTATACACTAAGTGTGTATTTACCCAAGAAGTTCTTATTCACTTCCATTACAATCCTGAGAGTAGCATCCTAGTTATCTATTGCAACATCTAGTGATTTGATTTGGATTTCTGTCTCTATTGCACGGTGAACTGAGCCATCCAAATTTGAAAGATTAAGATCTTTCTTGAGTACTGTTTCAGCATAGGCTAGTTCCTTTTGTATTATTTCCATGTGAGGGGTCAGGGAGGCTTGAATCTAGACTATTTTGGCTCTTGTGTTAGCCTCTTTTGCTATTAATATAGCTAGTTCCTTTTGTGTGTGAAGCATGGAATGAAAGTGCTTCTCACTTTGAGTTGGGTTTTGTGGTAATTGCATACCAAATATTTTCAAGTTTCTTTCCAGACTCAGAATCCTCTGGATCATTTCTCGTGTGAAGAGCGTGGAGTCACACAATTTGGTATACAGTGAGAATATGTTTTGAAGTACCTTCTTCACTTTTTTAGTCTTTGTAGACAATTTCACTTGTGATAGTGCTATTCCACTAGATATCTTCTCATTAACTTTACCTTGAAACTTCTTTTCAAACCATTCCATGATTTTTGCATTAGTTTCCTAGTCTTCATTTGTCACTTGTTCAATTATTTCTCACAATTGTTCCAATATAGGCTTTCATCAGGTGTTTGCAAGTTGAATGCATCTAAAAATATGTATTTTATCTCATGTAGTTCTTTCCTTTTCTTAGACTCCTTTATGAGTATTTCTTGGTTCTTCTTCCTTTCTAATGCCTCCTACATGATATTGATCTATTCTAGGTTCATGGTTGCATAGTCATATTTTGGTATAACTATTTCCTCATCTAGTGTTGGGTCTCCATAGTGAAGTGCCCTTCCAACCTTTGTTGAGCTCGAGCCTGGTGCAAAAACTTGAAGTGGCATTGCATAAGTGCTTGGCTTCTAAAGGACATTGGTAGGAGTGCTAGTTGTTGGTAAATTAACCAATGTTTGAATGACTTCCTACTCCTTTTCCTTTGGAATGTCCTTGTCTTCTTCTAATCTTCCTTGATCAATCACAATTATCTATGGTGCACCTTGTGTTTATGTAGTACGTAAAAATACCTCTTTTTGTCCTACTTGTTCCTTTGTAGGCTCCTTTGTAGTCTTAGTCTTGTGTTCAATCATAACAACTTTGACTAAGGTATCAACCTTTTTTTATATATCTATTGATGTTTTCTCTTGAGGTTGACCACTAGAAGTTGTAAGGATGGTAGAAGGTGGTTCTTGCGTATTCACCTTATCCTTGGTTATGTTAGCTTTTGCTTTCTTTAAGTCATCCACACTAACCAATACTAGATTATTGCACAATTTAGCCTATAATGTGATTGGTCAAGAATCTTCTTTAGATCCTCTGCACTTAGTGGATTGATGTTATGAGCTAAGCTATCAAGAACATCTTGTACTATTACTATGATTGTAGGTGTTTTTGTGTGATGTGGAGGGCTTAATGGTGGTAGTTGTGTTCTTGAACACTTTTTTTTGTTTGCTGCTCCTTAGCTATTTCCATTTCATCATTTTTCTATGGTGCTTCCTCTACTGTGTTACCTTCCTTTTCTTTCTCTATTTCACCTTCCTTATCATCCTCATTTTCTCTATTATTTCTTCCCTCAAAGGGATCCTCCTCTCCTTCCTTGATAGTAGTCAAGCCATATATCAACTTCAAAATTTGAGTTGATTTCTTTACAACATCTTCAATCTTGTTTTGAAGAATGCTGAATGCCCTATACTTAAGTGAAAATTTGCTACCATGTTTCTTATTTTCTTTTATTATTTTCCCTTTAGATAATTTTGCATCACTTGTGCCAATTTGGACTCTCTTATTTCCTTCTCCATATTTAGGCAATAGTACCATTTATTCTCAACAATTGAATATAAATCTTGAGACATTGTATTATCGAATTCAAGAGGGGTATTCTTGAATTTTTTCATCATGGAATACACTAATTCTTCAACCTTATTTTGATCTTCTCTACTGAATTTATTAAATTCAATGTTTTTCAAACCAATTAAGTCTACATTGCACCTCACATTATCATAAATTTTTTCAATATCAAACTTGGGAGCATGACTTACCACTCTGAATTGGCTTATGTCTTCTAACTTGGTCCTTTCATCATCAAATTTTGGTTGTGCAACATATTTTCTCCTTAATTTCTTCTACACAGGACCTTGTTGTTCAATATCCTTCTTCTTCTATTTTACTTTCTTCTTAGCCTTTTGAGTGGTGGCCCTTGTGGTTGCTCTTGTGGCTAGAGTAGTAGGCTTTGCAGAGCTTGGTTTTGTAATTTTCTTACCCTTTGGCTAAGTTGTAGGCTATGTCCTAGCCTTTCTCTTCTTTGATTCTTATTTTTCTGGTGCTTCCTTGGCTTGTTCCTCCTCATCATGTTCTTCTTCTTCATCTTCACCCATACCTTAGGTTAGGGTAAGAGGTTCTTGGCCCTACACTTGTTCTTCCTCTTCTTATTCATCATCATCATCTTCATCATTGCCTTCAGCTCCCTCACCAAACTTGGCTTTAAGCTTCTTTACCATTTTATCCTTTTTCTTCAGAGTTGAGGTAGTTTTCACCTCCATTTCAACCTTGGATTTCACAACATCATAGTTGCCAAAGATTTTATCTGACTTTTCAACTTCATTTGCAAGTAGTGCAGTGATGGTAGCTAATGCTTTGTCTATGTTGATGTCATAGCCCAAATGTTAGGATTAAACCATAGATATAAATAACAATTACATGCAAATATAACCAATATCAGAAAATAATAGATGACATAGAAAAGGACAGAAGACACCAAGATTTAATGTAGTTCACCCAATCCCTAGGCTACGTCCACCAAACAACAAGTTTGATATTATTATGATCCAGTGATTACAACTTGATTACAATCTGTAATCCCTTACAGCTCAATACCACTGCAAGAACCAATGTCACATCACCTTATCAAATAATCCCTAACCCTAAGCTCTTTTATACAAGTATTTTTTTACTAATATAGGGTTATAATTAATAATTACATGTCAGCCCAAAATTTTGAAAAAATAGGGCCCAAAATATATTTTTTCCCAAAGAACTTATGAAGTATGTACAATACTTTCCTAATTAGTTACCACAATCTAACAATCTCCCACTTGGGGATTGATCAAGCTCCACTCTAAACAACAATCTCCCACTCGGAGGCTAATCTTGTAGCTATGCCACTACTCCATGAGACTCCCACTAGATCAAACCACCCTAGACTCTAATGTTCTTTTATTCATCTTCAGTCTAGATGACCAAACAAAGCTGAAGAGGAGTTCAACTTCTCCCTTGTTACTACCTTTGTAAACATATCTATTGGATTTTTATTTGTATGTATCTTGTCTAGGTTTAACTATCCATCCTCCAAAATTGATCGAATGAAATGGTATGGCAACTGTATTTGTTTGGTCTTGGAATGCAGAGCTAAAATTTTTGCAATATGAATGGCACTCTAACTATGTATAAACAAATAATTATCCTTCTAAGGATGTCCCAATTCTTCCAAGAAGAATTGAATCCATATCATCTCCTTGGTTGCCTCTATAGTAGCAACATACTTTGCCTCTATAGTGGATAATGCATTAACCTTCTGTAACCTAGAAACCCAGCTCACAACTACCCCACCAATAGTAAAGACATAACCTATAGTACTTCACCTGGTATCAATATCCCCTGCCAAATCTGAGTCAACATAGCTCTATAAATTAGTAGTAGAGCCCCCATAGTGTAAACACTTATTGGATATTCCTCTCAAATATCTGAGAATCCATTTGACTACATTCTAATGCTCAATTCCTAGATGACTCATATACCTACTAACGACTCCTACTACATGTGCAATATCTAGCTTCATACATACCATAGCATACATCAAGCTTCCTATAGTTGAAGCATAGTGTACCTTGGACATATTATCCTCCTCTTCTTGTGTCTTGGGACACATCTCCTTAGTCAACTTCAAATGATGAGGTAAAGGTGTACTGACAGATTTAGTATTCTCCATAGAAAAATGTTGCAACACCTTCTCAACATAATCAACTTGAGATAGTGTTAATTTCACATTCTTCCTATATCTGCAAATCTTCATACCAAGGATTTTTTTTGCTGCCCCAAAATCCTTCATAGAAAATGTATGTGCTAACTGACATTTTTTTCCCTTAATCTGATCCATTTTAAACCTAGCTACAAGCATATCATCAACATATAAACATAAAATAATGTAGCTATCATCTTTTAACCTCTTAAATTAAACACAATGATCTAAATGACACCTATTGTATACATGCTCATGGATAAAATTGTCAAATTTCAGATACAATTGCTAAGGTGCTTGCTTCAAGCCATATAAACTTTTTTTCAATTTGAAAACTAAGTTCTCCTTACCTTTGACCTCAAATCTCCATGGCTAAACCATTTATATCTCTTCATCCAAATCATCATGAAGGAAGGTTGTTTTAACATCAAGCTACTCCAAATGAAAGTCTTCAGTAGCCACAATACTTAAAATAGTATAGATAGAAGTAATTTTAACAATAGGAGAAAATATCTCATCAAAATCAATGTCATTTTTTTATGCAAATCCTTTTACAATTAAACTTGCTTTAAATATTTTCTTACCTCCTTCCTCTTCTTTCAACCTATAGACCCACTTATTCTATAAACCCTTTTTACCTACAGGTAACTTGCATCAATCCCAAGTCTTATTTTTTAGCAAAAGGTCCATTTCGTCTTTCATGGCAGACTCCCATTGAATCTTAGTATCCACCTGCACAACTTCATCATAACATTCAGGTTCAAAAGCATCTGTTAGTAAAATAGAATACAAAGAGGGAGATAATATTTTTGGAGGTCTAATTTTCCTTGTTGACCATCTAAAATTACCTAGTGTGTGTGGTATTTGTTTTTTCTATTGTTGCACATCATGAGGAATGCCTGGACCATTATCTTTTTTAGTATCATCCAATAGTACATAATCATCTTATTTCTTCTCATGTTGTTGCAATAGATCTTTGTACAACACTTTCTCATTGAATTTGACATCCCTGCTTCTTACAATTTTATTATTTTAGAAATCCCAAAGCCTATAATCAAATGCATTAATGCCATATCCAAAAAATACACATTTCTTTGACTTAGATTCTAGCTTGGTTCTATTTTCAAAATCTATGTGAGCAAATGCTTCACAACCGAAGGTTTTGAGAAAAGAATAACTCACCTTCTTACCAATCCATGTTTTCTCTAGAATATCACAACCCAAAGGAGTAGAGGGGCCTCTATTAATCAAATATACAATAGTATTTATAGCCTTTGCTCACATGTATAAGGGCAAACCAGCATGCAACCTCATGCTCCTTACATGCTCCATTATAGTCTTGTTCATGCATTTGGCCACTCCATTTTCCTGTGGAGTCCTTGGAACAATTTTCTATCTACAAATACCATTAGGGGAGTAATAATCTTCAAATTCATGACTACAATACTCACCACCATTATTAGATCTGAGACATTTTAATTTCTTACGAGTCTCATTTTCAACCAAGCATTTCCATTTCTTAAAAGTTCAAAATACATCAGATTTCTATCTAAGGAAATAAATTTATACCTTTCTAGTTGTATTATCAATAAATATAACATAATAGTGAGAACCTCCAATGGAAGATACCTAAGCCAGTCCCCATACATTGGTATACACAAGCTCTAATTTCTCCTCTCTTTTTTTCCTTCCCAGTCTTTATGAAACTCAGTCTCTTTTGTTTCCCATACACAACATTTATAAAAATCCATATTAACACATTTTAGACCTGGTAAAATATTCTTTGAATGAAGTACTTTCCTACCTTTCTCACTCATGTGCCCAAGTCTGTTGTGCCATAGTGTTGTATCAGAATTTACAGCAGCTATTTGTTCTCCCTACTCAACTACAACAATTGTTCCTAAACATTCATTTTTTTTTGAAACAATTAAAGTAGAAGGAAAAATATGACCTATACAAAGATATAAGGTGCCTAATTTCACACCTTTTTCTACTACAAGGGAACCTTTAGAAACTTTCCATTTTTTATCATTAAAAGTTACTACACAACTCTCATCACTGAGTTGCCCTGCTAAAATTAAATTCCTACTCAACCTTAGAACATGTATTACCTCATGTAGTAGCCAATGATTTCCATTCTACAATTAAATCTTAACTTTTTTCTTTCCAACAATCTGACAGGGTTCATTATCCCCCAAATAAACAAGCCCAAAATCTTCTTGGACATAATCAATGAAATAACCTCTATGAGGTGTAGCATGAAATGAAGCACCCGAATCTAAAACTCAGGAATTATCAACATTTTCTAAAGATAGAAGCAAAGTGTCCTCTTTCAATTTGTTACTTACCACATTTTTCTCCTTGTCTCCATTTGGTTTATCTCTGTCATTTTTCTTTCAATTCCAACAATCTTTCTTTTTATGCCCTAGTTTCCCACAATGCCACCAGTCATTTGGTCCTCTTGATTGAGACCTCCTCCCCTTTGACTTTCCTCTTGATTTCCCATGATTTCTAGAATTACTTACTCTCTCAATCCTTTGTCTTGACTTTGTGCATTCAAAGCACTTCCATATGTAGATCCACATGAGGATTTTCTATGAGTTTCCTCACTCAAAATGACATCAAACACATCATCATAGTTTAGGGTACTAGATATAGGAACATAATTACTCATAACCATTGCCAAACCATTTCAGCTTTCAGGCAAAGAATACAAAATCAAGAGAGCCCTAATTTTTTTATCAAAATTGATACCCATAGAAGATAAATGAATAGTAATAATAGTATTAAACTCATTTAAATGATCTGCAATAGATCCACCTTCTTCCATTTTCATATTAAATAAACGCTTTATGAGAAATACCTTGTTTGAAGTAGAGGGTTTTTCATATAGTGTCACTAGGGTTTTCATGAACTCTTTTATTATCTTCACTTTTGTAATATTAAATGCCACCGATGGTGCTAGGCATAATTGAATACTTCCAAGTTCCTTTCTATCCAAAAGATCCCATTCATCATTTGACATAGATCCTTGATTCTTGGTTTTTCCTTCCAACAACTTCCATAAATCCTTCTGATAAAGATAGTCCTCAATTTGCATTTTCCATAACTGAAAGTTCTATCCATTAAACCTGTCAACCCTCAGCTTACCCTCATCTATCATTGCTCCTACTTGACCATGAGACTTCCATTCAACTATGAGCCTTTCCTATAGAGGATAACTAAAAACAACATCGCTTTGATACCACTTGTTAGGAATAAACCATGGACAGAAATAATAATTACATGCAAATATAACCAACATCAAAAAATAATAGATCACACAGAAAAGAACACAAGACACTAAGATTTAAAATAATTCACCCAATCCCTAGGCTACGTCCACCAAACAATAAGTTTGATATTATTATGATCTAGTGATTACAACCTGATTACAATCTATAATCCCTTACAACTCAATATTGCCACAAGAACTAATTTTGCATCACCTTATCAAATAATCCCTAACCCTAAGCTCTTTTATACAAGTATTTTTATCACTTTAGGGTTATAATTAATAATTACATGTTAGCCCAAAATTTTGATAAAATAGGGCCCAATTTTTTTTTTGCCCCAAAGAATTTATGAAGTATGTACAATACTTTCCTTATCAATCACCACAATCTAAGACCAAAGGCCCTAACCATCTCACTCTGGGTGTTATAGCCTGGATAAAAGTGTAATCAATGTCTACCAAGAAACATATGTCATTGTAGTACTTCTCCACTAGGGAAACAAGAATTATTAGCCTTAGTTTCATTGACTGCTTGAAGTCTTCAAAATAACTAGTCATTACTGACTCAAAATTGTCTCCCATTTGTTTAATGTACTCATTTATTTGTATAGCCATAGACCTATTGGTCTTCCATCCTACCTTACCAAAATATGAGAATTCATTTTGAACATAAAATAATATGCATATCAATATGGAACCAAACTTTCATTGAGCACTTTTAGATCTCCTTATTGCTCCTAAGTTCTCCATTATTTGCTGCAATTGTAGCTCTGCCAGATCATATGTATGATCTTTCTTCACAATCTTGTATCCTACATCAACTACAATACATGGAACACTAGTCATTTGGCTTAATTGATAGAATTTGTGTGCTATGACCCTCACTACAAATTCAAGAAGTGGATCCTTGATAGTATCAATGGTCATTCCTCTCTTGTTCCACTTTGCCCCTATATTTTTCTCAATTGCTTCTTTTGAGTCCCTCCTTAGGGTTTTGGGATGATCTAGGGTTGGATACCTTGTAATCTTATGTATAATCCTCTTTGATAGTTTGATGGGTCCTTCCAGCCATAGGCATCCATCATGGATTCTACTCAAGACAATTCTTATCCATTCTGTTTTGAAGATAGTGGGGAAGTCTAGGGCATGGGTTAGTCCCTTTTGTTCTATGATTTTAAATTCTTTTTTTAATACACCATTTTCACATAATTTTTCATACGTCTGATGAATTTCCACGATTCCTATTCCTCCAACCTTATAGTTATAACACTTCCTAACATCCTAAACCATTACGACCCTAGGTGGAATGACTGCTAATGCACCTACTGGGTCATTTTTGTATGCAACCTCTAGAATAGCCCTAAAGTCTAGTTGTTTTACCTCATTACTAGCCAATTGAACTTCAAATGGTTCCTTATCTTTAGGATTCTTAGAGCTAGAGGCCATTTTGCAAAATAGGGTTTCAACAAATATAAAATTGCATAATCTGCATAACTTAGCATGTGAAGAATACCTTTAGATCGATGGAATGATGCTTGATCTTTGCTGGAATCTATGCAAATTCTTCAATATTTGCTCATAAATTCCTTCTTCTCTTTTTTTTCTCTTTCTCTATGTTCATAGTGATGGAAAAAGAGCAAAAATTTACCTTATACCCTTTCAAAATATTGCATTTAATGCATGGTGCTTATACAGCTGTAAACTTAGCTTCTATGCAATTTCTATTTCACTCGGCATCCATTGGTTTTCCATCACTTGGTAGCTATTAAAATTACCCTTACTTGATTCCAATATAAATTTCCTTCACTTGGAAAATACTACTGACTTGGCTTCAACTAACTTTGGCTGACAACTTGGCACTCACTGGAATTTACTTGACAATTGAAGAGAACTTTTTACACTCGACTATAAGATGAACACTTAAAGTTTGACCTTGGTTTCTCCTTTTTGATTTGTAGCCTTATTCATGCTAATTTATCCTTTTCAACACTAACTTTTCTTGGAATTTATGTATGATAATGTATTTAAATATTAGTCCCACATACCTCTTTTTGCTTAGTTTGATGAAGTGTGGTCACTTGACCTTTCAGGTGAAGTGATCCCTTCATTTGATGTGTTGCATCCATCTTTCTTCCTCCATGTTTTGTTCATTTCTCCTTTGATATGCTCAAAATCTACCTTGGCTTTTCCCTTGTTGAACTCTAAGTTAGGTGCCTTTTTCCTTGTTGGGTAGTGCTTGCTGATATGACTAGTCTTCAAACAACTAAAGCATGTAGTTTGACTCAACCACCTATTGTAGTTACCACTGAAGTGTGTTCTTATGAAATTCTTAGGGATATGTCCATACTCTTGAAAGTCTTGTATTGTAATCCTATTTATACAAAATTTTCATAACTTCTTCCCTTTGCTAACTTGTTTAATGACCATGTAGTCTTGGATCTGTATTCAAAAGCTTTATGTCCAAACTTCTAACAATTTTAGAACCATCCTTCAAATTTTGGTGCATACATCATTCTGGTTCTACATTCATGTACCTGATGACCTTGTTTTTTGCACTTGTGACAATGAATTAGGTTCTTTGCCTTAGCATTCTGACTAGCATTCTTGCTCCTAAAAGCATTTGCTATGTGTCCTTTCTTTCCATAATGATGACAAGTAGGTTTATAATTCTTACCTTTATTATTTCTTTCCTCAGTAGCTTTGGATGATTCTCATTCTTTAGTGCTTGTGTAGCCCAATCCTAATGCGTCTTTACTAGATCTAGGGGATTCTAGTAGTTTCTCAAAGTACTTGATGGCTTCATTTGGCTTGCTAAAACTTTTAGTAAACTCCTTTTCTCTTTTCAAGTCATTTTTTAATTGCTCATTCTATAACTTCAATGTAGTTATCTCAATGTCCTTGACATTCAACTCATGATGGGCATTCATCATTTGAATTAGGGTGTCCAATTGCATGTTTAAGATTCTAGATAGCTCTACTGATTTTTCTTCCAATTTGTTTGACAAAATTCTTTTTTCTTCTTCAATCATGGTCTTGTCTTCTATAGCTTTCTTCTTTTGTTCAATCACCTCACATAGAATTATTACTTGTGATTCTTGCTCCAACTTGAGATTTCTAATCTCTTTAGCTCATGTTTTATTCTTGTCCATAAGATTTGCAATTGCTACATCAAATTCATAGGAGTTACCATCTGCAAATAACCTTTTGGTGTCAATCTCTTTTTATTGAGTGTCATTTTCTAAATAGAAATCTCTTTCCTCCTCTTTAGAAAACTTCTCAATGCATCTTTGGCTTCATTCAATTGTTGTAGTAAGAGATGTATCTCAATCTCTTGATTTTCAATGGTCTTTCCCAACTTGTAAACTTCCATCTCAAGATCTTTTCTCCAAGTTGTAAGTCTTCTCCTAATGAGAACTCTACTCTGATACCAATTGTTGGAAATACAGATGGGAAATGTATACTTCTGAGAGGGGGGGTGAATCAGAAGTACTAATCTCTAACCAATAAAACTTCTAACTTTAAAACAATGCATGCATAAAAATATTAAAATAACATGTAAAGTAAATGCATCCACATAAACACTTGACACCAGATATGATTACCTAGAAACCCTCCAATGAGAAGGTAAAACTGGAGTGGGGATGACACCCACTATTCTTCACTACTACAACAATAAAGTTCACCTATTAAGGTTACATGATTTGACCATTCTCATGATCTGTCCTATTAAAGGCCTGCCCTATTAAATGCTTACAAAGAATTGTTAGATCCCACCTTGTTAAAGGATTTTTAACACCCTATTAAAAGTGTGCCTGGCTAAAGGACTTTAGAACACTCACTCAGAACATCACCCTATTAAAGGATTTCACTATGACTGTTAAATCAACCTTAATATAAAGGATTTCATTATGCTCATATAGTTTTTAGAAAGTATAGTAGAATGTTTGATCTAGTACACTTACAATCTAGTATTTCTGATTTTAGATCTCAATTTATTCCATTTTGATCCTTTCTGATTATATATGAAATTTTTGTATCCTTGATCCTCTGTTCTAATAACTGATTCTGCAATTCTATCCTTCTTCTAAGTCACCTTGAATTTATACTGATCAATTCACCCCTTTCACTTCCTTCAAATATTTTCTAGTATCACCTCCTTGCATGCATTTTCTAATGCTCTCTCTCACATACATGAGTTATGGGGCTTCATCTCCCTTTTAAAAAGACTTTTGTGGCTTAGGGTTAGGTATGAATCTACAATTGAGATTCATTCATTTTTCCCACTCAATTCCTTCCATTTTTCTAATTGGTTGCATGTTGATCACATAGGGAATACAAATAGATTCAATCTTATCTTTAAAGCTTTGATATCTATCCATATGTTAGCTAAAAAGCATTTACTATAGTTGTTTGTGTCATCACAAATAACTAGGTCAATTATGTGTTACTCGACAATTGTTAATACTAATGCTTGACACATATTATAATTCTATCTAGCTCAACACTTGAACTTTCTTGGCACCTACTATTCACTCGGCACTTGAACTACTCAAAACTTACTATTTACTCAACACTTTATTTACTTAGCACATGAGTGACTCGGAACTCATTTGCAACTCGACATCTATACACATTATACTCGACATATATTACTAGCTCGGCATGAACTTAGTAAAAAGCTTAAGTGTGTTGACACTCAATTTTCAAAACCAATCTAAGATCAAAAAACCTTGGGTTACCCTTAACTGCATGTGAAGATGTGAATACCATTAAACCTAATTTCTTCTCTCTATTGCAACTTCACAACTTGAAATACTAAAGATTACTTTCGATGGACTGATATCAATTTAATTTATTTTCTTTTATTTGACAAGGCACTCCTTTTATATAAATAGTAAATTGATAATAATTAATTATTTTCTATAACATGAATGTATTATAAATTTTTTGAATTTTTTTGGGAAGTTTGAGCATTATGGAAAATGAATTACAGTTTCATCCATAAAAGTAGTTTTAATTGCCATGTGTGAGTTGGACAAAAGGAACATGACCTAGATGTATAAAGATATGAAAAAACATAGATTTTTCTAGGTTTTCAAGTGTATCAACTTAATACCATGCTCCTATTATAGAAACAAATAAATTTTGAAAGATAGGGACATTTTTTGAGTGAATTTCAATTTGTAGATGTTGACATTAAGTCAAGTTTGTTATTAGTGAAAACACTTATTCAGATTCCAATTCAGACCAAGTAGTTCAGTATTTACCAAGTAGTTCAGTGTTTTCCAAGTACTACAATTCAAACCAAGCAATTTAGTGTTTGCCAAGCTTTGTAGTTTCTATTGAGTTAACAACTTAAGTCAAGCAAAGCCATCGTTAACTGAGTTGAATGAAGAATAGTGTCTACCAAGCACACTTGTGGTAAACAGGGAATGCAAGTTATACCAAGTGACACTATATCTACCGAGTCACTAGTATATACCAAGTTTGAAACTACATTGAAGTGATTAGTATGGACCAAGACTCTACTTCTATTGAGTGCACAAAAATGTTGAGTAATGACAGTGGACATCATGTATCAAAAAGTCACCAAGTCAGTCTTCAGAACCTGAGTATCTACATTTGGGCCAACTTTTTAATATTGGTGTTAACTTGTGTAATGGTCGACATTGTAATTATATGAATTGGATTGATATATATGTAATTTATTGTATCATATCCAAGTGTGTATTGTAATAATATGAGATAATGTGAATAAAATGTAAGTGTGTTAATGTGAATTAACAGTAGAGCAAAGTGTATTGTAAGGCCATATCAGGAGCAGCAGAATTATATCTATCACATAGAGGTGGTTAGTACTTCAAGGATCTCAATTAGAAATTTAGTTATAAGTCATAGATCAACCATTTTCATCTTAACAGGTGAATCAACTTCAAATCCTTTAGTAGGGTAGACTTAAAAGTCTTTTCTTAAATCTCTTTACTGAGTGCATACTTCATTGTGTGTTTGTAAAACCTCTAACAAGGTGGACCTAATAGTCCTAATTGCTCCTAATAGGGCAAATCATTAGAAGTGATCATTGTAATCCTTAATAGGCCAACTTTATGCTATAGTATTGAAGTTTTGTGGGTATCATCCCCACCCCAATTTTACTTTCTATTTGGAAGGTTTTTAGGTCACCAAATTTTGTGTTCATGGTGTCTTATGTTTCTCTATTTCTTATGCATGTAGCAGATCAGATTTATTAATGCAATTAAGTTCTAAATTTGTTAAAAAATTTGAAGTTATTGATTCACCCCTCCCCTCTTAGTAACCTAGCTAGTCTTAAATATTTCCAAAAATTAGTATTAGAGATTTTTGCTTCTCAAGATAAAGTTTGACAGCTTGAGCAAAGATCAAGGACAATGGAGATATTCAGACTTGAAAAAGCTATTGAAAATGAAAAGTTAGATCTAGAGATGGCCATAGCTCAACTCAAAAAAGCAAAAGAGCATCTTTCCCAATCCTTATAAAGAAGGAAGGAACTTGCAAATCAGACAAATGACCACCAGTATGTTGAAGAGAAGATTGAAGATTTTCTCCACTCAAGCAATTTAGAAGAAGAAAATGATGCAATCAAAGAACTCCTAGAAAAGAATGGCTCCCTACAAGAAGTAAGAAAATTGAAAAGAGAACAAGAAATTTAGTCAATAAGATTGTGTGAAATCTCAGAATAGAGAAATGAGGCAAAAGAAGAGTTGGAGGTAAGGATTGATGAAATTCAAAATCAATCCCTTCAGCAAGAAAATCTTATTAATCAGCTCTCCAATGCAAATGAATAAATCATGAGTCTGAGATCTGAAAATGAAAGGTTAAGGAATGACTTAAACTCTGAAAGGAAAACCAATGAAAGGATGAAAATTGATCTAAATTTTGAGAAGCAACTCAATGAAAGAATAATGAAATCCCAAGTAGACATGGATCAATTGAATCAACAAAGTGAGCAAAAACTTTATAGGCAAAATGGTAAGGTAGGACTTGGATACAAAGAAGAAGGTGAATCCTCTAAACAAGGTGCTCAAAGGAATCAAAGACCTACTTGCAATTACTGTGGAAAGATAGGTCATACATCAAATAAATGTTGGAGTAATGAAAAGGAAAAATTCAATAGAAAATGCTACAATTGCAATCAGCATGGTCATAAAGCTAATGAATGCAAAGAGAAACCAAAGTTTGAAGGCAAGTGTCACAAATGCAAGAAACAAGGTCACAAGGCATCTAAATGTAGATCTAAGTTATTCAATCCAATTGAACAATTTGTGAAGGCAATATTCGATTGGGACTACAACTCTTGGTGTAGATTTCATTACTATGGGGAATATGGACACATTGGCATAAATTGTATTAGACATCACATGAGAAGAAAGGATACCACCATAAGATGTTACACATGTACTAACCTTGGTCATATAGCTAAGAATTGCATGAATATAGGTAGAGTTGAAGATGAAAAGAAAGTAAAAGTAGATAGCATTAAGAAGTAGATGAGATAGTAGTGGATTCCTAAATCTACCGAGCAAGCTAGTTCAAGCAATGATAGTCATGTCACTCAAGAAGTGGGTGACTCCACCATTTCCAATTAAGTTCTTAAGGAAGAACTAGAATTGCATTTTCAAGGTCACATCTTAAATAGTTCTAATTGAAAAGAAGTAAAGATTCACATTGGTATTCAAGATATAGAAGAATCATCAACAAGATCTGTAGTAGTTATCACCGAATTGACTTATCTACCGAGCAAGGTTGGGTTATGGACTCTACCGAGAAAAGTTGGGAGTAACATGGTTATTTTTGGTTGCTAAGTTATAGGTGAGAAAATTCACAACGTCATTATGACTCTCATCATACTAAGTATTAATGTGAAGTTTTATCAAAAGGTAGGAAATTGACTTCATTTTTACTGTGAATTTAGTATATTGCAAATAGAGCGATTTGTAGAGCATCCCAGTGACCTTAAGCAGAATTTGTAGAAAAAAAATTTCAAAGAATTTTCTTAGCTTACTGAGTTATCATGGCTTCTAGTAGCAACAACAAAAAGGTGAAGAAAGGATCTAAAATGTTGGTGCGAGGTGTTGAATGGAAAGCCCCTAACTTCAAACTAGTGTCAACGATCATCAAAACCCTCGACCTAAATGGAGCTTAGTCACAAATCCCACATAAGGTACTTCTCATAAATGAAATTAAAACTAATTTTAAATGTGTAATTTAGGAGATAGGAACCCTTGAAATGAGTAATTCCCTAAGTGAACTTTGTGTCAATGGAATTCTCAAACCTGAACACAAATATTTGGAAGAGAAAGATTTAACCCATATTCCTCACCTGCCTCAAAACTTTCAAATCAAATGGATTAGGTATATCCTAAGTCAAGTTCATAAAGGTCAACTATGGTTAGAGCAACAAATTTTAATTACTAAGAAAATGATACATCGTATAACTGGTCTCCCCATGCTCACCAAAGCTAAAGCCACTAAAAGCCTAGGTCAGGATGAGTTACAAAAGAAAATCCTAGCTGAGTGGGATGATAGAGGAATGAAAACTAGCAATGTAACTGATATAGAACTAAAATTTGGCATCTATGTGATAGAACACAAGATTTATAGTTCAAGTTGATTCAATAGTGTGTCATGTGAAGTAGTTGAATTAGCTTATAAGGTTGTAAAGAAGAATTTGTCATATGACCTAGCAAATTTTTTGTTGAAGTAGTTAGACAAAAATATGGAAAGCATTAGAACCTCAAAGAGTAACCCATGAAAATTTGGTTCATTTTTTACATGTTTTTTTTTCTATGTTCAAAAGTTTTTCCCCTCTAAAGGCACGAGTGTATGGAGAAAAGATACACCAGTTTTATATTAGTTCAATGAGTATATCACTGAAATGGGTGAAAATTTTGACAGTATCATGGATAATTATTTTGAAACCTTCAAAGAAAAGATGAATAATAGATTCAAGATACCATAGAAGTTCGTTGAAGATTATAAGGATGACATTTGCTTTATGGTAGATAGTGATAGAGTATACATCCAGATAGTAAGGCCTAGAGTTGTGTGGGTAAAACCTCTTCCATATGAGGTTAACATTGATGAGGTGAAGGAAATCATTGAAACCTTGGTAAATGAGCCTGTAGATCCAAAGGCACCTCTCTTTGGAACCTATGATGAGGCTAAAGCAAGAATTGAACTTGAGATCAAGCTTACATAGGTGGTAAATAAAGACAAGAGGAGGATAACAAAATTGAGAACAACAAGCACCCCTCTTATGATTATCGAAGGAAAAGGAAAAGATGTGGAAGTATATGAGAATGAAGAGGAATTTGAAAAGGAAGAAGAGCTAGCAAGGAAAAAGTCCAAGGTGATCATTACCAAGCCACCTAAGACATCCATTGTGGTATTTACAAGAAGATCCAAGAAGAAAGTAGGAAAAGAAGGTAGTGATTTTATCTTCAACCGACCTCCTCTCATATTTCAAGAAAGGCTAAAGATACTAAAATAAGGTGTTGGAATAAACAACTTTAAATATCTTAAGTATGAGACAAGGACTCTAGCAAAGCATAAAGAAGTTGAAGATCTAGTTATGGACAAATTGGGCAGATGGAAATTCTCTCCAAATCAGGTAGCATCTCAGATCCCTGCAATTTTGTTAGATAAGTTCAAGGATAGATGGGAGAACACCAAACAAATTGTCAAAGACATTTTTGCTCAAACATTAAAATAATTGGTGCCTAACTTGACTGATGCAGAGGTAAATATAGCATTAAAAGACAATGAGAACAAAATGACTTTAAAGTTCAACACTTGTCTAGTTTTGATGAAAGATATAGAGTATGTTATGAAGAATGCTAAAAACCTATGGAAAAATGTATTCCATCTTCACAAACTGAGTGAAAATCTTGTTGAAATCAACGATGATGATTATAATAGTGACAAGGATGAAGAAAATGAAGAAGACTCTACTCCATTTGTCACAATTGATGCAGAAGAATATCAAGAGTTAATGAAGGATGATGAAGAAGAAAAAGAGGAAGAAGTTGAAGAGGAAGCCAGGGAAGAAGAAGAAGAGATTGACCCAGTCAAGATAGTTGTGGCTATCATAGCCTCACTTCCTCACTCTCCAACAAAAATTACAACATCATCGAGCTTAGAGATAGCTTCAACAAAATTGATTGTGACAACCATTGATACATCAAATGTCCAATAAATCCCCACTGCCTCTTAGCTCAACACATCACATATAGAAGTGTATACCACTTCATCCATCAAGCTACAACATCCTTCAGTTACCAAGCTAGCCTCAGTAATGGGTACAAAGTGTTCCACAATTTTAAGTTCTTTAGCAGTAAGTGTAGTTTTGGATTCTTCAGTTTTGACTACTTTAGTTGTGCATACTCCAGTAAGTTCTTCAATTCTAAATAATTTTGTCAATACTTCACTTGTGAGTACCTCAATTTTGGGAAGTTTGGTAAATACATTAGTTTTGGATGCTGTAAGTATTCCAGTTAGTGTAAAACCTTTAGAAATTAAAGTATTTTTATTTTCTGAAAAAGTCCTGATGACATCATCATTTATTATTTAATTAATTAATTAATTTTTATGCCATTAAATCCCTTTATCTTAATTAAAAATATTTAATTAAGGAATCCCTCCCAAAAATGTTTAAATCTTATTTAAACATTATTTCCTTATTTATTAATTATTTAATTAATAAATTGACCAAAAAACCCAAAGTAAATAAATAAATTATTTTTTGCCCAAAACTTGGCCAATTTCCTTAAGACCAATAACCTCTTCCAAAATCTTCTAATCCTTCTTTAATTTTGATTAAAGGCTGATCTCATCATTTCCTACCCCTAATCCCAACTCAAAATATTTAATCAAGATTAAATATTAATCCTCATGTTTATTAAAAATATTTTAATAAATATCTCCTCAACCCAAACCCTTGAAATAAATAAAACTTTATTTATTTCATAAAATCTTATCCTAGGAAGTTCTAGACTCTTCTAGAAAGTCTTCATCCTCATCCAAAGCCTAGACTCTTCTAGAAGATGTCTTTAACCCTAATCCTAATCCCCTCCTAACCTTGTCACATTCCCTAAACATGGGTTAAGACTTGCTAACTCAAGCCAAAGTTAACAAATATCTCCTCCTTCACCCACCCTCATTAAATGCCATCCACTTGCCTATCCCTAAGCTAATCCTAAACCATCCTAATCCATCCTCTAATCATTTGCACAAGCCTAAACAAGCTTAAAACCTTCCTAATCAAGTCCAAGTCGAAATTTCTCTCATCACCCTCAAAATATCTCAACCATAAAACTTTATGAAGTCCACTAGGTCATAAATGACTCTTACAAGCCCTTTTATTGCTCTTACAAGTCATTATGAGGGTCTTTATGAAGATTTTATCCCTTGAGCCTCCTTTGTTGACTCATCATTCCCCTTTCCTCCATCCTCTCACCATGTGACATGTGTCACTCCTTGATTGGCTATAAGGAAGCACAATCCATGTGCTCTCTTCTCATGCAATCTGAGCCCTCCATGAGCTTTTTCCCATCCTTGCATCTTAGCCCTCAATCCCTCAAGCCTCTTGCCTATAAATTGGATCCTTCCCCTTTGCAAAATAACACAATCCATGAAGTAAAGTCATAATGCCATTTTGAGAAGCCATTTTACATCAAAACCATACACTCACACCCAAATTCCAACTCCATTTGAAGCCCTTTTTGAAGTATAAGCTTGAGCATACATCCTATCTATTTAGACAAAGCCACTCAATAAGAGAGCTTCTCATTGAGAGAGTCCATTAATGGCTCATATTCTCAATTGAGAGTTCATCATAGTCTATCTTGAAGTTTATGAATTTTGTTTAGTTTGTAGAAGCTTTATTTAAATTTAGTTTCTATTAGCATACTAACATTACTCATATACAGTTAGTATTCCACTAGTAGGCACTATACAAATTTTCATTGCTAGTCCTACTGTTTCCACTATTATTTCTATTCCAAAATCTAAAGCACTACCTTCAAAGTCATCTCAACCAAAACTTCTGATTAGTGGAAAGGAAATAGCTGAAGATATCAATTTGGGTGAGGAAATTGAAATTCCCAAATGGAATTTTGATAAAATCTCTACGGATCAAATGCACATAGTTGGTCAACTTCTACAAAAGAAGGCAAAGAAAAAGAAACTTAGAGAAGAGAGAGATAAAGAATATAGGATTATTGAGGATGTAAAGAATATTTTGATTGAAGCTATAGGTTTTGAAGTTGATACTTCTCAACACATTTTTTTGTGATAGAAGAGGTAGTCAACAAGTTCAATGAATATTCCAGTGGCCAAGATAAGTTAATTGAGAAAGAAGAAAAGAAATTTGATAACAAAGTACTTGAGCACATTGCTTAGCAAATAGCTATTCAGTAGGTAGAGCTTTCTTTAATTTTGACAAATCTTAAAACTTCTTACATAAATGTAACATCTCTTTTTGCAAAGTTATGTGATCTTACTAAGAATACTAAGGAAATAAAGAGCAAATTGAATAAAATTGATGAAGATGTGATAGCTAGTACAAAGAAGTTGCAACTTGACCACAGTTCAAGCTCTGCACATCATATGAAGATCATATTCTTATCAGATATGCAGGCAAAATTATTGAGAGAGGAAGCAAGGATCTGGTCTACACTCATAGACATTTAGAATATGATCCTTCCCATCATAGATACAATGTAGAAGCACATTGCCTATTCCAAAACATTGTTCCATGACAATAATTTCTCAATTGCAAATCACATGATCGAGCTCTCTGCAGAAGTACAAGTTGCTCTTCAAACATGTAAAGTTTTGCAAGATAACTAGGACAAGACCTTAACTCTTATTCTTAAGGTACATTTTGAATTTCTCTCAGATTTTTTTGTCTCCATATAAGTAGATTGTGTATAAATCTTTTGCATTTATGTCAAAATGTGGGAGAGACAATTATATATAATAAAAGGGGAAAAATATTTGTATCTATCAAAAGAGAAAGATACCATACTAGGAGATACACTTAGTATGTTAATATTCTTGATATGAAATGTACATAGTATGGGGGAGATATATGCAAAGAATATATATATATATATATATATATATATATATATATATATATATAAAATAGGGTTACAAAGACAAATTTTGAAAAATCTCAAAAAAAAATCAGCATGCCATACCATGCTAGATATCACACTATGTTGTACATAAATTTTGGCTAATAATTTCTTTTGTCACTAATTCCAAAGGGGGAGATTGTTGACATTAAGTCAAGTTTGTTATTAGTGACAACACTTATTTAGATTCTAGTTCAGACCAAGCAGGTTAGTGTTTACCAAGCAGTTCAGTGTTTTCCAAGTACTATAGTTCAGACCAAGTGGTTCATTGTTTTTCGAGCTTTGCAATTTCTACTAAGTTAACAACTTAAGTCAATCGAAGCCAATGTTAACTGAGTTGAATGAAGAATAGTGTCTACCGAGCATAGTTGTGGTAAATAAGGAATGCAGTTTATACCAAGTGACACTGTATCTACTGAGTCACCAATGTATACCAAGTTTGAAACTACATTGAAGTGATTAGTATGGATAGAGAATCTACTTCTATCGAGTGCATGAGGATGCCAAGTAATGATAGTGGACGTTGTGTATCAGAAATTCACTAAGTTAGTCTTTAAAACCAAAGTATCTACATTTGGGCCGACTTTGTAATATTGGTGTTAACTTGTGTAATGGCTGACCTCGTAATTATGTGAATTGGATTGATATATATGTAATGCATTGTATCATATCTATGTTTGTAATGTAATAATATGAGATAATGTGAATAAAATGTAAGCATGCGAATATGAATCAATAGCAAAGAAAAGTGTATTGTAAGGCCATATCAAGAGTAGTAGAATTATATCTATCACATAGAGGTGATTAGTACTTCAAGGATCTCAATCAAAAATTCAGTTATAAGTCAGAGATCAACTATTTACATCCTAATAGGTGAATCAGCTTCAAACCCTTTAACAAGGTAGACTTAACATTCCTTTCTTAAATGTCTTTACTGAGTGAATACTTCATTGTATGTTTGTAAAACCTCTAACAAGTTTGACCTAACAATCCTAATTGCTCTTAACAAGGGAGAGAATTAGAAGTGATCATTGTAAGCCTTAATAGGCCAACTTTATGCTACAGTATTGATGTTTTGTGGGTATCATCCCCACCCTAGTTTTACTTTCTATTTGGAAAGTTTCTGAGTCACCAAATATTGTGTTCATGGTGTCTTATGTTTCTCTATTTCTTATGCATGCAGTAGATCAGATTTATTAATGCAATTAAGTTTTAAATTTGTTAAAATTTTTGAGGTTATTGATTTAGCCTCCCCTCTCAATAACCTATCTAGTCTTAAATATTTCCAATAGTATAGTGATTTCCAGTGGTTTTTAGTATTTAGTGTGTTGGTCTAATTTTCCACTTGCCCAAAATATTGTTAAAAACATATGTGAAAATCATGAAAGAGTTGCACTTTCCTTGCTTAGGGTTCCTAAAATTTGTTAACCCTTTTGAAAAATCCTAGGTCAAAATCTTTCATTTTTATGACTAGTTGAAGCCCTTTCAAAATTGATTTTACAGTTTCAAAATAGGGATATGCAAATTTTTCTTGATATATTTTACAAAATTGACATAATTACTTGTAGAAATGGCTTAGAGAGAAGGATAATTAATTGTACAAGTAGTAATTGAAGAGCCAATTGCACAACCAAAAGCACCCAACACATTTATAGAAGAGTGGATTCATATTCTGCCTAGTTCTACAAATGCTCAAAATGTCAATGACCTAGCTTTCAAAGATCCATATGCATATTGTAGAGATGTAGAGGTTGTTGATAGAAATGGATACAAGTTTTTTTGGTACTTTTACAAGAATAGAGTAGAGAAGGTTCCAATTTGTAACCCTTGGGTAAGAAACTTAGGCAAGTTATTTATGCCTAAACTATTTGTAGACATGGACTTGGTGAAAGCACTAATCAGATACTATAATCCTAGACCAACAAGTCATTTCATAGAAATGGTAGAAGTATTTTCCTATCCTTGGATAAAGAAACATTCATAGAAACTCTTGACTTTGAAGGACCTATGTCACTACTAATAGAGATAGAAAAGTTAACTATGAGTTTCAAGAATCACTAGAGCTTGCACATGGTTAGAAAAATGACCAAACATATTTCATCTACAAAGAAGAATGTGGGAGATATTTTGAAAAGGAAAGATATTGAAAAGATTACATGCTTGGAATTCTTCCAAAGATACTTTCAAAATATTGTATTTGGAATTAACAAATCCCTAGGTTTAGATGGAACCATGGAAGCTTTGGGAGCACATTATGTTATGGCTTTGAATATCCAAGACCCAAATCATAATGTTAGATATGATTTTTTGGAATATATCATTGATCAGATCCATAAGGTGATCACTATTTTCCAATAAGGAAATTTGAAGGATTTCAATTTCCATCATTATTCCTTACTCATGCATCTAATCTTGTTCAAGAATGCTAACATTTTTTTATCAAAGTTTCTTTGAATCAACACAAGAATAGGGTGAAAGGCTACTAGTAAAAAGGTGGACAAGGGTATGGAAAATGTTCTACCCATATTCTAATGTCATTTACTTTTACAATGATTTTGTGTATCCATTTTTAAAGATGATAAGGTTATTAGTTGAAAGAATCCCTAGGAATGTTAGAAAGGTTGTTAAACCTAAAATGTGTTTTGATGCTGGAAAGGAATTAACACATGATTGGGGAGGTGTCTTTTTATTTGAAGAGTATACTATTATAAGGGTTTATGGATGCCCTTAGTCACCCCATATCTTACCCACACACACACACACACATATATATATATATATATGTATGTGTATATATATATATATATACATACATATATATATATATATATATATATATATATATATATATATATATATATATATATACATATATATATATATATGTATGTGTATATATATATATATACATACATATATATATATATACATATATATATATACATATACATATATATATATATGTATGTATATATATATGTATATGTATATATATATATGTATGTATGTATATATATATATATATATATATATATATATATATATATATATATGTATGTGTATATATATATATATATATATATATATACATACATACATATATATATATACATATACATATATATATATATATATATATGTATGTATGTATATATATATATATATATATATATATATATATTCCTAAGAGGCTAGGGTTTGTAGAAGTATTTTGGCAATTGATTTCCTTGAATAGAGAATACTTAGGAAAAGGTGTTGAGAAGGGAACCATCCTATGTAGAAGCACCAAAGTAGGAGATTTTAAGATTGGCAAAAATGTCATTGAAGAAACCAATGAATTTTTGAGAAACTATAAACTATCAATTGGCTAGCTAGAACCTATGACCCATTCAACGTAATTAGACATGCCCTGAAAAGTATGAGAGGATATAATTTGCCTCCCTCAAAACCCATGTAGGAAGAAGATGTCCTAGTTGATAGGCTTAATGAAGATGTATATAGGGAGAGGATGATTAAGTATAGGGATATTGTCAATTTTGAATATGAGATAAAAAAAGGCAAATCCAGCATTCAAAGGTTTTTATCTTGATGAAGACCACTGGTCCAAATTGGACAAATGTGTGGCAAATTTTGATGAGTTAGCATCCCAAGTTCTAGAAGAAATAAGAAAAAAGATTCACCCTGAGTATTAAGATGATGAGATCATTGTTGAGGTCTCTAATGATGAGGACTAGCCAGAGGAAGATCAAGCTAAAGAAGATATTCCTGAGAGTTTTGAGTGGGCAAAACAGAGAAGCAAAAGAAAAAAATTGGTTGAACTACTAGAGAAATCCCTATTGGTGTAAATAAGTATTTACTATTTACACTTACTTAAGTTTACTTAGTTTAATGCATTATTTTATTATTTTATTTTGTTAGACACTTAGGAGTTTGCACACCTTTTTGAGTTGTCATGTTGACAACACAGGAGTATGCAACTCTATTTTAGCACATAGTGTCTACAACACTGATTTTCATGTCACACCTTTGTAGGCTTATCCTCTCATCACCACACTTACTTTCATGCTTAATGGAGGATAACCCATATCTGGTGGACATGTGCCTAGTTATATGACATATCATGATGCTGATTACAAGGCATTCTAGATGTATCTTAGAGGCCTTTACATACAGGCACTCCTAGTATACTTGGACAAGGCATATTGAATGAATATATCATCATTCTGATCATACTCTCTCTTTCTGGTCTATAGTTGTGCTTGTTTTGAGTTCTTAGTTCCTAGGTGATTTTTTTCCTTAGGAAAATTCTTACATGGTATCATGGCTTAGAGATTTTTCATCACATAGTCATTTGAGACCACTGTTGCTTTAGCATCTTAGCTTGAATTTGGAGTACTATAGAAATTGGGAGTGTCTAGAGCCAGATCTGACATCACCATTGCTTTTGGAATGTTGAATAAGTGAATATTGACTACAAATACACCTACCTTGGCCCAAAGTTGACCCTGAGGAAAAATTATTTTGCAAATTGGACCTTGGAGGCCCCGATTTGTAGTTAGGGTATGGTCATTTGTAGATCTCATTAATTCAATTTTAGATCTATATTTTTTTCTCTACTTTTTTTATTGCAAATTTTCAAAAAAAAAATTGCCCTTTAGGGACCTAGCAGAGATTTTTTTTTTACAAAACCGGGTTGTCAAATCCTAGCTCTATAGTGTGGAGAATTTATTTTTTATCATAGGAGAAATTCTTTTTAATTTTGCAAAGGTTGTACAATAGAGGTCGTACCCTCACTATGAACCCTTCTACCGAATTTTTTTTGGCTATCTTCATAAATCAGCCAGCCAACTCTCCCACCGTCGGCCAAGCCAATCAGTAGGGCTTCATTTGTTTAATGCCTACAACATCTTCCTTTTAAAAAGTGCAGTGCACTCTACCATAGAAAATATGGGATATATCCCAACACCACCAGCCCTGAGTATTCCATCATCGGTGTCGTCAAAACCCTTTTTTGGTACATGGTGCACATTTCTAGCTCAGGTGTCTAGTCTTGGTGACTCGAAGTAATTTCTTCATATGCAGTTACGATTTTCCAACCAGTGCAGCGATTGTTGGTGACATCTAAGGTTTTTTGGAGTGTTTCCCATTTTTGGCCATGTGAAATGATTCCCACCTAGTGTAAAACTCTTGGCACCGTATTTTGTTAATGTAGTGATCAACATCTTTGGCCATTTGTGATATATTCTAGCAGTTGATTTTTTTTGGCACCATTTAAACACTTGCTTGTGTAAAGAACTCACTGCTAGTGTAGTGACACATGTCGCCCTTTGACACAACTTCATGGCACAAGTTTCCAACCCACATGGCAACCAACAAGGAGCCATGTTTACTCTATTAGACATGTACTTTTTGCCATCTAAGACTGCCATACTGCCAACAAGTTGCCTTGTCAGCACATCAGAACTACCACATTTGCCATGTCAGCTCCACACATATCATTCTATATGCCACATCACCGACCATACAGTCCACACAATTTGACACGTTAGCAGGGGATATTTTTCATTGACATCATCTAGTCATGGGAAAAAATTTGATGGCCATTTGACCATTAAAACCAATCATTTTTCAATTGTTGCGATGGTCATTTGATAGTCAAATTTAACATAGTAGTTTTCCTACAAGACCCCTCTCTAGAGTGCTTTTCAATTTGGTAGCATAACTTTGTGAGCCCATAACTTGGACATCTGGACTTCGATTCAAGTGCATTTTTTTCTAAAAATGGGTAGAATTTCTTGAATTTTCTAGTGGTGGTGTTGTTTCTAGTTTTGGTGCAAGGATTTTGTAGAAATTGAGTTTTTTGGTGATTGTACCTACATAGTGCTGCATTTTGCAGCTTCAAATGCTTCATACAGGCACATTTGGTCACTTTTTCAAGTTTCATTTTTTTTTTGAAAGTGTGTCTTTTTTCATCTACTTTCTAGATTTGAAATTAGATTCTAGGTTTGTGTGGACCAAAATCTCACTTTCATAATTAGGCCTTTTTCTGCATTGTAAAGCTTTGATTACTTTTTAGAATTGTTGTATATCTAAGCTACAGTGCTTAGTGACAAATTTGGGCCTCATAAGGCAATTGTAAAATAAAAAATCAAGAATTTTACTTTGTTCATTTTGACAAGTGGCCCATTATACACACACTACTTATAAAGTGCCAAAAACATCTTTTTTGGGGTGTTCTTTTGATTGAGTAAAAAGGGGGGGGGGGGTTTGCTGTACTATCTTTTTGTGTCTCTCTATTGTGCTCTTTTCATTTTTTGCATCATGGGTTTTAAATATCCTCTAACTTCACACAACTATTCTACATGGACAGATATTGCATGGAGTAGATTAACGGAAAAAGGATATAGTCTTTATATTGATGGTACAATTACCAAACCTACTCATGCCAAAGAACTCATTTAATGGAAAAGACAAGACCAATAGGCTTTAGGAGCTATCAGGAGTTGTGTTCATATAGATCTCTTCTTTAACATTGCCAGTTGTATAGAATCAAAAGCAACTTGGGACAAACTTAAATCATTGTATGGTAAGGTGGATGAAGAAAAGAGATTGAGGATTGAGGATGATCTACTTCTCTTGGATCCAAAGAACTTTGACACAATTTAGGATTACATCATCAAAGCCAATGAGTATAGGGCACTTCTTAAAGATTTTTGAAATCCCATGAAGGATGACAAGTTGATTCATTACATCCTAAAGAGGCTGCCTTCAAAGTATGCTTCCTTTTTTTGAGTTTTAATACTCATAGGTTGACCATGGGATATTCTTACCAAAAGCCTACATTTGATGCATTCATAGAGATGTTGATTTTTGAACAATCTCACTTGATGGATTTAGGACTTCTCAAGTCATCAAAGACCAATGCCTTGGTGGCTAGCGATGAGCACCAATCAAGTCAAGGAGGGAAAAACAACAACAACAACAAGCAGTGGAAGTAGAAATCACAATTTGAGACACAACAAGGTAGTTTTTCCAACAAGAAGGGAAGTAATGAAAAGAAGGAAAAACTCTTTTGTGCATATTGCAAAAAGCCAAATCATGATGAGCATCATTGCAAGACAAAAAGAATTGATCTGCTAGAAAACCTACTCAGGAAGAACAAGATTCAACTACTAGGTACTTCCAAGAATAATACTCCAACCTCTTGAAAGGGTAAACGGAAAGCACTTATGGCAAACACAAGTTCTTCTTTGGAATGGATACTTGACTCAAGTGCCTCCTACCATATGGGTTCTTCAAAGGGAGACTTTTCTTCATTGAAGCAGTCAAAGGTACCACACATCTTCATGGGAGATGATACTAAAATGGAAGTTGAAGGAAAAGGACATGTGAAAATGGAAAATGGGGAATTCAAAGATGTTCTCTATGTTCCAAACCTTAGCTCCAATCTCCTATAAATTTACCAAATCACTCACCTTGGAGATGGTCATAAAGTTGAGTTCCTTCCAAATTTAGTGATGGTGTGAAGTAGAAGAGATGATTCATTGGTTGTAGTTGGGAAATTCAATGATGAAAAGAGGCTTTATTCCTTCTCCCACTTTGTGCCTAAGTCTCCTTCTCAAGCCTTTTTGACTTACTCTACTTCACCATCTACACTATGGCACGAGTGGTTTGGTCACCTTGAATTTTTCTCTCTTTAGCGACTTTGCTCAAAACATATGGTCAAAGGTCTACCTAACATCAAATTTTCTAAGGGAGAATGTTCATCATGTTTAGTGGATATGAATCTCAAGGAGAAGTATGATAAAGGGAAGTCTTCTAGAGCTCCAGTTGTTCTTTAGTTGGTTCACATGGTTTTAGCAAGACCCTTTGCAGTGACTTTAGTTAAACAAGGCCGCTACATCCTCACATTTGTTGATGACTTTTCAAGATTCATTTGGGTCTACTTCCTTCATCATAAGAATGAAGTGGTTCATACACTTCAAGAATTTAAGACTCATGTTGAACAAAAATCCAGGAAAGCCATCAAGGTACTAAGGGTGGACAATGAGAATAGATATGTGGATAGAAGACTTAGGGACTTTTGCAGACTTGAGGGGATTGATCTTCAAAATCCACTAGCATTTAGTTTGCATAAGATAGATGTTGCAACAATAAGGATTAGGACTCTCAAAACCATGGCAAGTTGCATGATAAAAGCCAAGTCTCTTGATCCTACACTTGAAGTTGAAGCCATTAGCAGTGCAACTCACATACTTAAAAGGTCTCCTCATAATTCCTTAGATGAAAAGACTTCTTTTGAGGCATGGTGTGGTAGAAAACTAGTTGTGAGTCACTTCAGAGTCTTCTATTGTCCAGCATGGGTAAACCTATCTTCCAAGGGATGCAAGGCATCGACCTAGGCCTTGTACCATCATCAAGTATGAAGAAAATGTGAAGGCATATAGACTAATGTATCCAGAGACTCACAAGATTTTTGTGGAGAAGGATGTTCACTTTAAGGAAAGTTCACCTAGCTTATCCTCTATTCCTCTTTGCACATCATACATAGTGGAAACTAATAATGACACCAGTGATAGTGCTTCAACAGATTTAGACACGTGAGGTTCTATGCATAGTTATAGTGAGAGGTCACTCCATTAGTCTAGTCCACATGCTTACATTGCCATAGTGAAAGGTCCATCACAACATGGTACATCTCATCTTCCAACTAAAGCTTTAGTTGATTTGGGAAACAACCTTGAGGACTTACATCTTCTCATTGATGATGATGATCCTTCTATAGTTGTTGCGAGGGCTCACTCTAACCCTCATGTCCATTCTCTACATGATCAATCTTCATAGGTTGGCATGATTGTGAATACTTATGTATAGAAATTGGAGGAGGTCTCTTTGTTAGTTGAGGAGATAGTTGGTTTATTGGAATAGGTTCAATAGACATCCTTTCCAGACATGCATTCATTCTTTTTAGCACAATTGGAAGGGGAAACCACTAGCGTCAACACAAGAATACTTGAGTAGGTTTTAGGGCCACAATACATCTTCAAGATTGTACCTTTGCCATTTTTTCTTCCAAAGTAGAGGAATTTCATTCAGTACTCTTGGACCAACTTCTCCATTAGAGAAACTTTCACTGATAGGTATTCTTCATTTGTTAGGGGGGTGGGGGTGGTGTTGGGGGTAGGCTACCTTGTCTCTCTTCCAATTATTTCTTATGGGGGGGGGGGGGATTTTTCCTCTTATGAGGTTCTTGTTCTTCTCCTTCTTCACTATTGTATATACTAGATGTATGTCGTAATAGGGGGGGTCTTGATTACTTCATCCATCCATGCATCCCTATTTATCTCTCTTTTTGGGGGAGGGTTTTTCCCATGAGGTTTTCCCTCTTTCTTCACTTTATGAGAGATTGCATTTCATTATGTACATGGATACCTAACATGGCATAGTAGCTGGGACCCATCATGCATCTTCATCCTAGTTTTCATAAGCTTAAGGGCATTCCCCTAAGTTGCACTTAAGTGGGGGTGTTGGTGTAAATACTTATTTACTATTTAAACTTGCTTAAGTTTACTTCGATTAATGCATTATTTTATTATTTTATTTTGTGAGACACTTAGGAGTTTGTGTACCTTATTGAGTTGTCATGTTGACAACATAGGAGTATGCAACTCTATTTTAGCACACGGTGTATACAACATTGATTTGCGTGTCACACCTTTGTAGGCTTATCCTCTCATCACCACACTTACTTCCATGCTTAATGGAGGATAACCCATATCTGGTGGACATGTGCCTAGTTGTATGAAATATCATGATGCTGATAACAAGGCATTCTAGATGTATCACAAAGGCCTTTATATATAGGCACTCCTAGTGTACTTGGACAAGGCATATTAAATGAATATATCATCATTCTGATCATACTCTCTCTTTCTGGTCTACAGTTGTTCTTGTGTTTGAGTTCTTAGTTCTTGGGTGAATTTTTTCCTTAGGAAAAATCTTACAAGCCCAACAAAAATCCCTACAAATTCTGCCAAGGGGGAGAAACTATTTTGATGATATAAGGAGAAGATATTGGATATCTTAGGCATTAGAATATGAATAGAGAGCAAAGAAATTATAGCTAGAGGCTCAGATGATAGATGACATGATTATTGAAGCTCATGAATTTATGAGTAATGATAGTTTTATAAAGTCTAAGTAGTTTAAGAGTTTCTTATTCAAGATAAAGTAGAATGACCTTACTTTGCAAATGAAGCCAAGTAATTCAAATGAAGTAATTGTTGGAATTGTAAAAAAACTAAAATAATATGATCCTCCAAGTGAAACCTCACTGTTAAAGATGCCAAAGAATTGATAACAAGGAGTGGCATGATTATTTTCCCAGGATGGGATCTCAGTTCATCTTTCCTGTTAGATCAAAAGTGGAGATATGAAAGAATAATTTCATTTGAAGATGAAAATTAGTATGGATAATTGAGAGGATTAGGTTTCAACATAGATGCTTGGACAATGGTAATTTGGATTTTATCTCCAGAGCATTATAAGCCCACCCTTATGAAAATCAATAAATCCCCTAAAGGGAATGTTATTTTCTGGGACATGCAGTCTACCTTCAATGATCATCTATATGGGATGCATGCTTCAGTAGCATTGGTGAGAAAAAATAAGATGGATACTCTTCAAGCTCAACTAGAAGAAGCATATAAGATATACCTTAGGACAAGAAGAAGCTATGAGGAGGATATGAACAAAACATATGTTTTGGAGCAAAAAAACATCTAGCTAGAAATGAATGTAGCAACTTTGAAGAAAACTATTAGAAAAACTATTGAGATCCATGATAGAGGTGTACAAAGAGAGGGCCAAGATTTTGAAATATGGGAAACATTAGGCCATGCAATGAATATTGATGAAGGAAATTTGGAAGCAAGCAAGGATGTAGAGATCAGAACCATGGAGAACTTGTTAATTCATAAGATCAATGCACTAAAAATAGTTACCTTGCATTAGAAGGAGCAGAGTATAAATGTGCATAGCAGTCACCTTGCATTAGAAGGAGCAGAGTATAAATGTGCACAGGTTATTGCTTTTTTATCTCTAGTTTTTAGTACATGGGGCCCCTACATACAATTCTTTGATAGTTCAGCCACTTTACTACCTCAAAAAATAGACTTTCCAAAGGTAACCATTGTAAATACTAGAAAAATGATCCATTAGGTAAAAGACTTGAATGGTTTCTTTGGTGGCAAGATGCAACTAATCCAAAACAAGATGAAGCCAATTGTTGCAAGTACACCTAATTTGTACCTACAATTTTGGATAGTGAAGCCAAAATGAAAGACTAGGAAGAGTGGTCATCCTCTTTTGAAAGCATTCTTGATCATCCTAGGTTTTGTCCTTTTGCAATAATGAAGCAAGTGCTACAATAGTTTATGATATGCTTGACATGCTTTATAAGATGGATGCATAAATGTCCAAGGTAACTACTAAGGTTAACGACATAATAGTTTCCAAGTGGACCAAGTGCTTGGATGAATTGGAGGCAGTCAAGAATACGACTTGGGCTGATATTGATACAGATATTAAGGCACTATCATCAGGCAATAGTCACTAGTGCAGCTGAATGATGTAGTTAAGATGTAGTTAGAGGTATAAAGAACATAGAAAAGGCATGGATAGTGTCAAGAGCTAAAGATAAACCAAAATTTGCTAAAGATATATCTACTAACAAGTGCTAGCTGCTAGTTTTTGCAATTGCATCCAACATTTGGCCAAGTACAAAGAATGTTTTGTGATGTAACTGATTTTAAAATATCTTTGTATTTATTTTCTAACAATTTTTTTGACAAGTATCCTCCCATCTGAAGCTTGTTGCAATCCTTTCTATAAAAGGATTTCTAAGATGTGGAGTTAGGGTCCAAATTTTATGTAAATTTTAGTGTCATGCTAGTCTTGCATTCAATCTAGTAACTCTTTTGTGTTGTTTTTATGATGTATTCACCTACAAATCTGAGAATACAAGAAGATATTGAAGGATAAGTTGTCTTGTCTTGGAGTATTATTTGAGTTTACATCAATATTGTATAATTTTCAAGGAGAATTAATACAAAGGGAATGTTCTACCATATCTATTTTCTCTAAAAGTTGTCTCCATTTTATGTATTGGTTATATTGGAATTGTATGAAGAAACAATCACTGGTCAACACTTATTTGCAATAGTTCTCTATGTGTCATAGTTAGCTGCATAATTCTATGTGTGTCATAGCTCAAGTTTTGCTAGTTAGACTCTCTGTAGCAATGGATAATTCATTGATCATCAATTCAAATACACAGTGATATGTTCATGTGGTTACACAAAGCACATTTCAATATTTAATTTTCTATATAGCAATGTGATCTATTTGTAGCAACCTTGCGAACCTCATAAACTGATTGCTTCATACCTTCACAATGCTCTGAGATATAAAATTTATTTTACATGCGATTCTATGATGCCTCTATCCTTAACCATCTTGCCTTGTTGCAAATAGTGTACATACATCTTTCTTAACCATGTGACTTTGCAACTACTAACTTGATTGACTTCTCATTTATCATAGCTTTTTAATCATAATTCTTAACCATAGTCCTAACCTTGCAAATGAGTGGACAAAGCATTTCACAACTTTTCCACCTTAACCATGGGTTCCCCTTAACTACATGCAAATATGTGAAAACCATTTATATTTATTGTTTCTCTCCATCACAACCTCATAATTCGAAACACTGAACCTTGTTTGATTACTTTGAATGGAGTGATATTGATTCAATTTATCCACTTTTATTTGACAAGACATTCCTTTGAAACTAATTATGCTAACTATCTCATGATAGTGCAATGATGCGATGAAGGATTTCTCCACCTCACCACTTTAACCCTAGGTTAAACTTAACCATTTTTGAAATACTCTTGTTGATTTTCACATCTTTGCAACTTCAATCCCCTTAATTTAGAATTGATCCACAATCATGTGGCTAATGGTGACTCAATCTTTACAACATGAACTTGAATGCTAGTGTTAACTACCATAAAGATCCACTAAGGGTTATCCTGACTATGCATGTCCTTGTAGCCCTAAGAATAGTTAGATCTCAAACTAGAGTGAGAACGTGATGAAAGGCTTTCACATGATTCCATGTTGTATTGTATGCCAGGTCAGCCTATCCTCATACATGTGTTCATCGTGACAAATTATCCTTGTATTTTTGTTCATAAATGGATTTGTCAAATTAAGGGAAAGGTGGTGAAAGTTGTTGCATGAAATTGAAGTACATTAAAAATACTAATGATAGTGCATATAAAAACTTAATTCCCCTTTATTCATAATGGCTAACTCATGGTAAAAGTAGACATTTTTGGCTTTTTCTTTGAACTACTAAGGAGGAGATATAAAAAATGTGTAATAGTTTCATCCATATTTTAATGCTATTTTCATGATGTAATTCAATACATTTATACAATATTTATTTAATATTTTTGGGCAGCTTCAATTTTATTGAAACTAGATTACAGTATCCATGGAAATGGATAATCAATCATGTTAGCTTGTCATCATACGTGTGTTCATAAATGGAGACATGAAATTTTAAAAAGGTGGTCCTTTGCAACATGAATTTGAATGCTAGCGTTAACAGCTACAAAGTTGCATTGAGGGTTATCTTGGCTGTGTGCATCCTCATATCCCTAAGAATAGTTAGATCTCAAACTAGAGTGAGAAGATGATGAAAGGCTTTCACATGCTTGGAACTTGAAATACACAATATAGCGATGAGCGATAAAGAAGGCTTATCACTATAAGATATAGCGATAAAGAAGGCTTATTGCTATGAGATATAGCAATCAACAACAAATGGAAAATGCATATTATTAGTCCACTCATTAGAAATAGAGATGTTGTACTATATGCCAAGTCAGCCTATCCTTGTATGTGTGTTCATCATGTCAGACTATCTTCAAATGTGTGTTCATAAAATAAAATAAACGGAGTCATCAAATTAAGGGAAAGGTGGTGAAAGTTGGTACACAAAATTGAAGTACATTAAAAATATACTATGCATATGGAAACTTTCACTCCCCTTAATTGCACTTATAAGGGGTGACATGCAAAAAAAATAAATTTTTTTTGGATTTTTCTCTAAACTACAAAGCTAAAAGTGGAAAGGCCAAAGCATGGACAAAGAAGTTGGTGCCAAGTAGGTTTGCAAATTCTAAAGAAACCCATAGATGAATTTAATAGGTGCATTTATAGTGAAATGATTGTGAATTTTTAGTGGTTTGTTTAATGTATTGCAATTTATTGGTAACAGTGGCTATGATATTGCAATTTACGGTTGATGAGACTAGAATATGGTCTATTTTGTCATTGCATTTTTAGTTTAATTTGTAAACTTTCTAAAGACTTTGATGTTCAAGAACATGATGTTTATGATGATTTTAGACAAATTTGTGCATAATTAATTTTCAAGATCAAAATGAATATTCTATGGAAAGATATGTCATTTAATTACAAAATAGTGAGAATGATGCTTTTTCTTCCTTCGCTAGGTTGGGTAGTTGTCCTACCACAATGTGACATGGGGTAAACTAATTTAGATAGCATGTTTTGAATAAGTCTTGATGTATATTATTTCTTTGTAAGTGCTAATATTTTTTACATATAAAAGTGAGGTCAACTCAACCAAGTGGGAGGTAAAGTGGTTACTCACATTATTAGACCAACCCTAAGTGGAGGAAATTCAGGGGTCATGAGCTCCTACATTATTGCTCTTTTTGGTGCCAGAATTAATGTGTCTATTATAATAATCAATACCATCATTTTCTTTAGTAGTTGATGAGTCTTAAATCTAGGAATTCTATTCCTAGTTTGTGTTTTTAAATAACTAGAAGTCTGTGTTCCAAAAGTGTTAAGCTTTTAGTCATTTTTCAATAGAAGAAGTTGTTGAGTACTGAATACAATCTTGTTGTTCATCAGTATGTACATTTTATCATTGCTATGAATAAAAGGAACATTTTAAGTTTTCATCTTTGAGTTATTCTACTTCACTTCTCTGTGGGGGCCCACACAAGAAGTGAACTAATTAGTTAGCATAGGATTTACATTCAGTAAATAGAATCGAGGTAGACTCTATTGTTCCTACAACCACTAATAACAAAATTAGTGGATTGTTCCTGTAACATAGGAAATTGAAGTAATTCTCAGTTGTATTTTCATGTTTTTTAAAAATAGATTTGATTCTTAGCTTTAGCTTAAATCTCTTGTAGCTTAAGCATTTGAATTTCCTTAGAGTAGTTCTTAAGTTGAGATAAGTTTGAAGTATATATTTTGCAAACACCATTTCAAGTTTACATCCCCAGTTGATAAATTAAATGAGTCCAAAAGAGTTGGGTAAGAACCAATTGAGATGTCCAATCTTGGGTTAAGTAGTCCATTTCTATAGGATTTTGATCCCTTTCTTTGGCCAAGCATTTTTGGCATCATTGCTGGGGATGGTGTTAATTCAAACTAGTCTTTCTAGTTTATAGAGTTTAGTAGTAAAGAAGCATGTTATGTGCATAGAAGAAGAGACAAATTAGGGAGATTCCTTCCTCATGATAATTAGGAAGAACCATTCAATGATTTTCAACCTAAACTAGATGAACCCCAAGGAGAGAATGACGAAGATGAACCCTTTGAAAATTCATTTGTTGAAAATGACGCTAAATCAAAAGAATCACTCCACTTGAATGAACATTTTGATGAGCTTGAATATCAAGATAATCCAATACCCATTGTTATTTATCAAGCATCACCTCTTCCTGCAATAATGGTTGTTCCTACCTTTCATTTTCCTATCCCACCTTAGTAAGGGAACCAAAATTTGAAGAACATACCTGCTGCCACACTTCCAAAATTTTATGGCTTTATTACAAAAGACCTTGAAACCTTTATCTTTGAGTTTGACATTCTCTATAGGAGCTATGACTATACAAATGATGCCCATAAGTTGAAATTGTTTTCCTCTACTCTTAAGGATGTTGCTCTATGGTGGTTCATGGGGTTGGGTGCAAATGCTGTAACAAATTGGATTGAAATGAGTAACTTGTTTCTACAAAAATATAAAGAATGAGCACAAAAGAAAAAGGATGAAGCTAATGCTATGCTGACATAATTTTTCTCTTATTGCAAAGAAAGAAAGAAGAACTACACATGCAAGACCATTGCAGTAGTAAATGTACAACCAATGCCCACTGAGTTTAAAGAAATTGATGAAGATATAGGAGAAGTGATTTATGTTTCTCAAAGGAAACCATGGGCTCAAAGGCAAGGTATGCCTTAAGACCCTTTGAATAATTTTGGTTATAATAATAATTAGTGGAAAAGTAATATTCCCTCAAATTTTGTCCCTCAAGGATAGAATTGGAATAATAATTGGCCCAACTAGAAACCTTAGTATAATCAAGCCTACCATCAACCACCTTAGTAACCCCAACAAAATACTCAATGGCTTCAACAAAACAACTAGTATCCTTAGTGGGGCTTGAATCAACAACCTGTGTATCAAGGGAATTGATAGGAACCACCTCAGTAGGGGCCAAGCCAATCACCTCAGCAGCAAGCCCTAATGCCTCCACCTCCTATAGCTAATGCTAGCCCATAGAAGCAACCACAACTTCTTGCTCAGCTAGCACCAAATCCCAAAAATAAGTAGGAAGTTTATTCTCTACAATTTAATGATATTCATCTCAGGTCTAGAACCAAGTTGCCTACACCTAAACAACCTATTATAACCAAGGTTGCTAATACTAAAAATAGTCCAGCAAGTCAACCAGTTGATGTCCTAATTTCCCCATCTATTCAAGCACCTACTCCTCCATTTCCACAAAGGTTAGTTCCTATAGCCCCATTGAAACCAAACCCTGCAACAATTGATCTCCTAAACTAGCTTAAGCAAATGACTATATAGATTCCCTTATTAGATGCACTTAAGAAATTCCCCTTTATAATAAAAATTTAAAGGACGCATGTGATAAGAAGTTTGCTAGAAAGAAAAAGGATCCTCCTATTGTCCATGTGTTGGGACAAATTTCTAATTTAATGTTGAGCAAAGCCCTGATGCCCAAATATTCTAATCTAGGAATTCCTATTGTTACCATACATATAAATGGCATCCAAATTTAGAATGTTTTGATTGACTTAGGAGCATCAATTAATGTCATGACCTAAGAAGTCTTATTAAGACTTAGCATTGTTGGATTAAGGGATACTCCTACAATACTCTAGTTAGTAGACAATTCAACTATTAAACTTGATGGTATGATAGAAGATATCATTGTAACCTTGGATTCCCTAGATTTTCCTTCAGACTTTATTATGCTATCACCAAGAGGCACCCTTGGAGGATATCCATTAATCTTAGGAATACCTTGGTTGGCTACTGTAGATGTATGCATTGCATGTCAATTAGGAAAAATGACAATATTAGATGGTAATAACACTAAGAAGTTAACTCCATACTCTCTTGCATAACCTCAACTAGATCTTAACCAAGTTTCTTGGCCAAACCTTGGTGATGATCTTCCAAAAGTTAATTTTGTTTAACAAATCATGATGCTAGAAAGAAACCCATTTTTTCTATCCCAGGAAGAAGATGATATACTGGTAACAATCCTTACTAATTAGTATGAGTTCTGAGGAGTCTACTTCTAAAAAGCCTATCAGCTCCTTACAAATTGTATTGCCTAAATGTAATGCAACTCAATCTCCTATAGTACCTAATTACCTTCATAGATTATTACCCCATGAAATTAAATCTCCATCAATAGAAAAAAATTTAATGATTGATAAAGTGAAGAAAGTAGAAATTGTTGTAGGAAAAGAACTAAATATCAATAATGAACTTACTGCATCTCAGATGACAAGTATCATTAAACTATTGCAAAATAGTCAACAAGCCTTTGCATGGGACTATACTAACATGAAGGGTTTAGATCCTAGTCTTTGTACACATATGATATTTATCAACTCAGAATGTAAGCTAGTAAGACAACCTCAAAGGAGGGTAAACCCAACATGAAAATATATAGTCAAAGAAGAGTTACAAAAACTTCTTAATGTTGGATTTATTTATCCTATTTCTAATAGCTAGTGGTTGTCACCTCTAGTTATTGTTCCAAAAAAGGGGGGGAAATGGAGAGTATGTGTAGACTATAGAGAGCTTAATAAAGCCACTAAAAAGGATCATTTTCCAATACCATTCATTGATTAGGTACTAGATAACTTAGCATGAAAAAATATTTCTCATTTGTAGATGGTTTTAGTGGCTATAACCAAATCCAGATCTCTCTAGAAGATCAAGATAAGACAATGTTCACCTATCCATGGGGAACATTTTCTTACTTTGTCTTACCATTTGGATTATGTAATGTACCTGCAATCTTTCAGTGAGTGGTACTTAGCATATTTTCTAACATATCTGTTGATTGTGTTGAAATCTATATGGATGATTTCACTACTTATGGTGACACATTTGAGCAAGCTCATGCCAATTTGGAGAAGGTATTAAAAAGGTGTCAAGAATACAGCCTTTCTCTTAATATTTAGAAGTGTTATTTCATGATGGAAGAAGGAGTTGTTCTTGGCCACTACCTTTCCTCTTTTGGAATTCAAGTGGATCTTGCAACGATTGTTGTCATTACTAATTTGCCAATACCAACCAAGAAAACAGATGTTAGAAGTTTTCTTAGACATGCCAAATACTAGAGGAGATTCATCAAAGATTTTAGTAAGCTTTCTGCTTCTTTGTATAATCTACTTAAAAAGAAAGCTAAATTTGAGTGGACAAAAGACAGTGAAATAGCATTCTAGAAATTGAAGGATGTTTTGACAATGACACCTATTCTTAGAGGACCTGATTGGAAGCTACCCTTCCACATTCATACCAATGCATTTGAAACTACTTTAGGGGCAATTCTCAAACAAAAAGAAGGGTAGTATTGAGCATGTTATTTACTATATTAGTAAGAATTTGTAGGGTACTGAGCTAAATTATACTATCACCAAAAAAGAATTGCTTGTTGTTGTGTATGCACTTAATAAATTTTGGAATTATATTACAAGATATGAGGTTTTTGTCTACACTAACCACTTTGCTATAAAATACTTGATGAATAAACCTATTATTTTTGGTAGATTAGCACATTGGCTATTCCTCATGTAGGAGTTTAATGTGAAGATAATAGATAAACTAGGCAGAGCTAATGTAGCAGTAGATTTTCTATCATGACTTCAAGTATCTAATGATCCTCCAGCCATAGATGATAGCTTTCCTAATGAGAATTTATTTTCAATAGAAATTTATAAACCATGGTTCACAGATATAGCAAATTACCTTGCTATAGGAAGAACACCACCACACTTTTCACCCAACCAATGTCATCTCCTAGTGGAAAAGAGTTTCAATTTCTCATGGATAGCTAGATTGATGTTCTACACTAGACCAGATCAAGTAACCCACTGGTGTGTAAGAGAAGATGAAATTTATGACATCCTACGGTCATTCCATGATGAACCATGTGGGGGTCATTTTGTAGCAAAAATAATAGCCTATAAGATTTTAACAATCGGATACTGCCAGCCTACTCTTCACAAAGATGCAACAAAGTATACAAGAAGATGTGATCAATGCCAATGCATAGGAAGGCCCAGTAAAATTGATGAAATGCCCCTGCAACCACAAGTGGTAGTCACACCTTTTGACAAATTGGGTATCAATTTTGTTGGTCCAATAGAGCCCTCTTCTCATGGTAAATCATACATCTTATTATGTATTGATTATGCAACTAAATGGGTTGAAGCACAAGTTATGGCACATGCAAGAGATCATAAAGTAGCATATTTTCTATATGAATGCATATTCACTAGATTTGCAGTACCTAGATAAATTTTCATAGATTAGGGAGCTCAATTCACATCAAACCTAATTATAGAACTCATGAAGAAGTATATGATCCATCATGGTACATCTTTCCCATATCATCCTCAAGCTAATGGTTAGGAAAAAATCACAAATAGAGAAATAGAAGCCATCTTCACTAAAACAATTGCTATTCACAAGAGGGACTAGGTCACCAGGCTTCCTAAAGAAATTTGGGCTTATAGGACTACATGGAAGAGCACAATTGGATTTATCCCATTTGAATTACTTTATGATAAATCTGCTTCCATGCCTATCAAATTTGAACACAAGACTTTAAAAACTTCTTTAGAGCTAGATGTTGATCTTTCCAAGGCTCAAGAAGATAGGTTACTATAGCTGAATGCCCTTGATGAATATCATAAATCTAGCCTGCACAATATAGAGATTATCCAATAGAAGAAAAAAAAATGGCATGATAAGTTCATCCATGACAAGAAGTTTTCTATTGGAGTCTGGGCCCTCCTATATGATTCTTTTTATCATCAAACTCTAGGAAAATTCCAAACCTACTATCTAGGACCGTATGAAATCATTTATGTGTTCAAAAATGATGTAGTACAAATCTCTACCATTGATCCTATTTGCTTTAAATTACTTGTTAATGAACATCACTTAAAACTCTACCATAAGCCATCTAGTCATGAAGAGTTCTTATAGATTTTCTAGTCATCTTTTGATCCTAAATTCCTATAGCAATTGTAGATGAGTTTCTCACTCATTTTTCATCCTCTCTCTAAAAATGTTTCACTCATCATAATAAACTACTTTCTTTGTGAAAGTATTTTATCCATAATAATTCGACCTCACTTCAATTTTTCTCATCGTCCACCTCACCTCACCCTTTATCAACTTGCATGACAATATCAAATGATAGTGCAACTTAACAAGTCCATACACATACTCAAGTTCAATTTTTTTCTTAATGTGTTGTTCTATTTTTAGTTACCTTTGTGACTAGCAATTGCAGGAGCTATTGCCTAATTTAGTCGAGGGAGAATTATTATTATCTCATTCATTTATTTTTTGTGATCATTAAATGTTCATTATTCTTTATATGTTTCCACATGATAAAAAAGAATAATTTTATCTCATCTCTATCTTTATGTTGCACATTTTTATGAATTAGTAAGTACATACTTAACGCAAAAATAAGTGATCTGTAATGCTAAAAATGCCTGCTGCTTAAAACAAGTACTATCACTTGTTCTCTCTTCTTGTTACAAGTTTTTTCATTTTTGAAATTAATCCTATAATCACTTCAGAGGAACAATGGGGGGAGGCTTGTTAAGAAGAGAACTAGTTAACCATACAACACTGTTGGGAGACCCAGTTTGTTTGCCTATATTTCAAGCCAGGGGGTGGATGAATTACACGTTCAAACTATCTGCATGGAAAGAGGATCTTGCCTTAGAATTATTGTGAACATTGAGGGATGGTTTTTCTATAGTCAAAGGAGTAAGGGTTCCATTTTCACCTAAAATTGTAGTAGATATAATAGAATTGCTACTAGTGGGAGAACAATTTTTAGATGCATTGAATGTAGTGTCAGCTAGAGCCCAATTTACATTGCACACAAACTCACAACTTTAGATAGACTAGAAATAAGGTACAGTCTACACATATTTACCACAATAATTTAATGAATGTGCTATCTATGTTGTGAAATATTTTACTTGTTAGGGGAGACATTCATATTTGTATGCCACACATTTCAAATTTTTGAGTTACCTAAGACATGATGATTGCCCTTTGAATGTTGCTCAATTTATGTATCACATTCTATTAAAAGAGCCACCACAGTACAAAAGGGAACCCCAAAGGATGTTTCACACCACTATTTTATTAAGCTCGTCATAGAAAAAGCCCTTTGGGAACAACTTGGGATATCTTGGGATGATTTTGTTGAAGAAAAAGTACAAAACCCTATTAGGAAACCTATGGAGCAAGTTGAAAAGGAAACAAAACCTCAAGAAAACCCTATAAACCTAGCTCTAGGCTCTTCCTCAACCATACCTAGGAGGTCACCGAGAACCTCAATTTCTACCCATGTGGCTTTTGCCTCCGAGTTGCATCCAAAATCTAATAAGAGTAAGGGGAAAGGTAAAATTTCCCCAAATTTTGACTCTCTTGTAGCTCCTAGGGTTCATAAGAATATGAAAGGGAATGCATAGAAAACATCTTCAAAACTTCCTACAGCTTTAGAGGCAGCAGAAGTACCCTTCAGGTGTAGAACTCAAAGTAGCCAATGATTTGTAAAACCTAATGAGGGAGTGTCTTTTCAATCCCCTATGTTTGAAAAAGTGGCTAAAAAGAAATCCTCTTCTTTTGATAAAGATAAGATCATCATTGAAGAAGGCGAAAGTGTAGAATGAGTACCTACAGTAGCAGGAACATCCTTTGCCCAACCACCCATCAATTTTGTAGATTCAAACAATGATGACAATGTATCTATTGGAGTTTCAGATTCTCCTTCACCTTAAAAGGAAAATTTTCATGAAGAAGATGTGGGAATAAACTTTGATATAGTTAACACTATTGTTGAACAAATTCTCTCTCAAGGACTTGATGCTTTAGCATCTGCAGCCTAGAAAACTAACCCTATGGATCCTTCATCTAAGACACATGTCGCTTTCCATATTAGTTCCACTATTTCATTGTTAAGTATTATTTAATAGTTATCTAACTAGTTAATTCAAGAGAGAGAAAAATGGAGAACAGAGAGAGAGCTTAGAAAAAACTATCTTCAATCAAACTCAAGATTTGACTGAAAAGGATGAGAAGATTCAACAATTAAGTGGTAAGCTTAAAAAGGTCATTGCCATGATTCCTAAATTAATATCTTGTCGCTCTCCTTCCCCTATTTATGCTCTCTTTTTGAAAGACCAATTTGTCAGTTATTAGATGATCTATGTAATATAGGGTAAGAGTTTAACATTGAATACTCATGAATTCTTTCAAGCCTTCCATACAACCCCTGTAACTATCAAAACATTTCTTTGTGAACTCTTTTTACATAATTTAGTAGTCCCTAACAATAGCGATTGGAACCCTGTGCCTTATGTTGGTTATATTCAACTCGGTGCATTAATTTCTTGGATCCAAAATGAAATTAGCAGAGAACACTAGACCCACCAATTTAGAGAATTATAATATGAGACTCCACTTCTTCTTAGGTCTGAAGCCAAGGATGCCAAAACTATGTACTATGAATGGATGAAAATTGCTTACTCAAAACCTGGAAGCTAGATTATTCCTCCTTTAAGGGATGTAGCCTATCAAGAATATCAAGCTATGGTAGAAGCAGACCTCCCTGCAGTAATGTAGGGGAATCAATGGCATTGGATAGGGTTGAATGAAGATCTGCAGAGGAAAGAACCTCATTCTCCATTGAATTTTATCATGGCTACTCGAAGAGCACTCTAGTATATCAAGTGGGGGGAAGAAAGGAAAAATGATTGGATCCCTTTAACTTTTCAACACTCACTGTTATTGATCCTATTTCTTGCTAATCAGGAATATTTAGAGGCAATTGATATGATAGAAGAGCTTCACAGATGGGAAAGGTACAAGGAGAATAAAGGTTTTTATTGGAACATTTCTATAAGAGGTAAAGGGAAAAGTATTTCTTTAGATTTTAGGATGGCTAGAAGGGTGAAATTTTTTATGTTTTCTTGAGGACAAGTCAAAGTTTTAGTTGGGGGGAATGATGAGACTAGAATATGGTCTATTTTATCATTGCATTTTTAGTTTAATTCACAAAGTTTCAAAAGACTTTGATGTTCAAGAACATGATGTTTATGATGATTTTAGAAAAATGTGTGCATAATTACTTTTCAAAATCAAAATGAATATGCTATGGAAAGATATTTCATTTAATTAAATAATAGTGAGCATGATGCTTTTTCTTCCTTAGCTAGGTTGGGTAGTTCTCTTGCAGCAATGTGACATAGGGTAAACTAATTTAGATAGCATGTTTTCAATAAGTCTTGATGTATGTTATTACTTTGGAAGTGCTAATATATTATAGATATAAAATTGAGATCAACTTAACCAAGGGGGAGTCAAAGCAGTTACTCGTGTTCTTAGACTAGCCCTAAGCAGAGGAAATTTAGGGGTCATGAGCTCCTCGATTGCTATTCTTTTTGGCACCATAATTAATGTACCTATTGTAATAATCAATACCATCATTTGATTTAGTAGTTGATGAGTCTTAAATCTAGGAATTCTATTCCTAGTTCATGTTTTTAAATAACTGGAAGTCTGTGTTCCAAAAGTGTTAATTTTTTAGTCATTTTTTAATAGAAGAAGTTGCTGAGTATTGAATACAATCTTGTTGTTCATCAATATGTACATTTTATCATTTTTATGAATAAAAGGAACATTTTAAGTTTTCATCTCTGAGTTATTCTACTTCACTTCTATATAGGGGCCCACACAGGAAGTGAACTAATTAGTTAGCATAGGATTTAAATTCAATAAATAGAACCAAGGTAGACTTTGTTGTTCCTATAGCCACTAATAACAAAATTAGTGCATTGTTCCTATAGCATAGGTAGTTGAAGTAATTCTCAGCTATATTTTCATGCTTTGTTATAATAGATTTGATTCTCAGCTTTAGCTTAAATCTCTTGTAGCTTAAGCATTTGAATTTCCTTAGAGTAGTTCTTAAGTTGAGATAAGCTTGAAGCATATATTTTGCAAAAACCATTTCAAGTTTATGTCCCTGGTTGATAAATCAAAAGAGCTCAAAAGAGTTGGGTAAGAACCACTTGAGATGTCCAATCTTGCGTTAAGCAGTCCATTATTGTAGTATTTTGATCCCTTTCTTTGGCCAAGCAACAAGCATGTGTATTGCATAATTGTGGGGAGGAAACAAAAATATCAACTCAACTTATCGAGAAGGAAAGCCATGAATTAAAAATATGTGCACCCATTATTATGCTTCCAATTGTGGGGGTTAATTAATTTTTATATCTAAAAACTTTCTTTTGCTAAACTTCAAACATTGATTTATTTTTAAATTAATTTTTAGTCAATAATTTATTTTTTCTGTTTGGCTCTTTCAAAATTTTCTAGGGGTAATATTGATTTATTGATAAAAAAATTACCAAAATTTAAATTTTAGAATCTTCCAAGCATCTGCAGTTGCCTTGTTTATAAATGACCAAGCCATTGTATAGATAAAAACTAGACACCTGTCAAAACTGAAACCCCACACCTACAATAATAATAATAAAATAATAAAATAAAAACTTATTGTCACCACCTATTTTGGGCCTTTTCTTGGCCATTAAAAAGGGGTAAAAAACTTTTATAAGCTTTAAAAAAAATCTTTGTGCTTTGTGTCAATTCAGTGATTTTATTTCAGGCAATGTTTGGTTAGTTATCTATCTCTACCTAGTGATGTCTTAAGTTGTTTTAGGCAATATAGTTGTTGACTACCTCACAACAACAAAAAATGACAAATTTCAAGAAAATCTCATTGGAGAGTATTAATCTGATGCAATAAAACATCCACTTGTTTCCTAAGCTTTGTGTCATTGTCCACTTGTAGAATCCATAAAATGGATTTAGGGCTAGATTGTTCTAGACCGTCATCTATGACTAGAAAGTCGTGGTTATCTTTAGAATGATATTTCTAACAACACTAATTTTTTTAGCCATTTTTTAATATAAACTGGGGATAAATGACTATAAAAAGTAAATAATATCAACAATTTTTTTTTTAATACAAACTGGGGATAAATGAATACGAATAAATATGAAAGGTATAAAATGCCTTAGATCTTTTCAATTTGGAAATAATTTCATGACTTTTGTGTCTGTTTTCAATTTTAGAATAATTTCACTAATTTCTACGTGAGTTGGATGATTGTTTAAGTGTATTTTTAATTGTAAATAAAATACTTTTGTGAAAAAAAAAAGTTTAATTTAAAGATTGATCATTTTTATTGGCTTTTATTTTATTAATTATTTACATTACTAAAGTTTGATATAATTTTAAAATTATTATTAAAAATATTTAAAAATATAAATAAGTTTATAATATGTATCTTATACTTGAAATTATTTTAAATCAATAAAAAAAATTAAAGTTAAAGATACAAATATAACTAATCAATTTTGACAATACTAAAGTTATTACAAGATTATATTATATGTCTAGAATATGGATATACAAAGATAGAGATGTAGATAGATATAAACATGCAAGTCTAGAGAGGGAGGTGTCTATGTCTGTAAATAAGAAAGATGTAAAGGTAAGGATATGGAAGTAGACAAAGGAAGTTTGTGAGCAAGAGAGAGTGAGATAAAATAAATTTATATGTTTCTTGAGTGGATCTTAGATGGTCTATTGTAGAACAAATAATTGAATGGAAGCAAAAGAATTGAAAGAGTATGTGATAGATGTTATCACTCTCTAGGAAATGTTAAATCTTTATAGCTAGATTATTTACTATACTTACATTTAACTTAAGTAAAAATGATTTAAGTAATATACTTTAATAGTAATGTGTTATAATTAATATATTGTAGAAAGAAACATTTAGCAATCTCTACAATGTTATCTTTGTTTTGGGTTTAAAATTGGTATAAAAAAAACACAAGGATATGGAGGTAGGTGTGTGTGGGGGGGGGGAGATGGGAAGATCTATAGGGAGAGACAAAGAGAAAGGTGGAAAGAGTGGCAGTAATGTGTGTGTGTGTGTGTGTGTGTAAAACTAGAGTTTTTGTTGATATTCTACAAATTTAAATTCTAAATTAATTATCTAATTAATTAAGTTAAAAATTATGATATATAAAAATTTTCCCTCGAGAAATAAGGTTAATTTTTAAATACTTATTTAAATTAGAATATAATAGCTTTTTTAAAATTATGATAAATTCGTAACAATTCATTATTTTCTATAACATGAATGTATTGTAAAAATAATAAATACTTTAAATTGATTCTTTTTTACTTTACTAATTTTTGAAAGTGTTTTTATTTTGGAAAAAAAAATCTTTTTCCTATAATTAACATAAATGTTTTCAACAATAATCATTGTTATAGTGATAATATTTGAGGACAATATTCAATACAAATTTCACCAAACCCTAGCTCATATTAATTAATATAAAGATAGTGATAGGAAGGTAGACAAGGAGTGTTTGTGATTTGGGAGAGTCATATGTAAATAGATATAGATAGATATAGATTCATAAATATTGATATATATTACTATTAGCATAACTCTTGCACCCATTAAAGGAGCAAGTGCTAGTTAGAGATTTTCTATTAGTAGCCACAATTTTATGAAATTAGTCACCCAATTACTATGACTTTCTATAGGTATGGATATAGCCTACAAGATCATAATGGGTCTATGAATCCATGGTGTACATATGATACTCATTTTTCAATTTGTGCCCAATTTTGTCATAAGACTTGGTGGAACAAATAATAAAATTTCCAAAAGACAAAGTAATAGGGAGAAAAGTTTGTTTCCTCTGCTTCCCTCCAAAATGTTGTTTGCTTGACTCTATCATCTATCTCACAATTTCCAAATAAGCAATCCTATCTAGTATTGAGGCTAGTAATCGGTAGGGCATCCCTTTAAATCCATATACTCTAATTATACAAATCAAATAGTCATACGTAGGCATACCAACACCCCAATTGTGTTTAATCTTTTCTCCTAGCTCATTATCTTTAGGTCTTATAAACCTCTTTATGTCAGGGCTAATGGAAGGGAAAGTTTGATATCCAAAAAATTAATATAAAGGGTGAAAAAAATAATCCAAAAAGGTGAGGTAACATGAGGCACCGTATGTATAGTCCCACACATAAGTCCACATCTGAACTAGCTTATCTTCTCCATTAGTTTCCTTTATATTTAATTTCAAATTCTTATGCCACATATCTCTCATTTGACCATAATACAAAATCATGTGCATAAGAAAAGAATAATGCCTAAAAATAGGAGTATTGTCATCTTTGAAATTAACAAAATAGGTATGAATGTTGTCAACAACATAATCATAGGGTCTGGGCTCCACTATTTGGACATCAAAAGCCAACACCATAGGTTTGATCTCCATCAAGTTGGGGTCCTCCATTGTTTCAACTTGTCCACAAGACTAATATTTCATGTCAAAGTATGTTGTGAACAATTATATTTTGAATGACGGTCCATCTACTTCAACAAGTGTCTCTTTCTTGACCTTGTGTAACATTACCTTCCTTTGCATGCATGATATATCTAACCTCTCATATTCATTCTTTAACTCTATGAATGATAGCCTTTTGGTGAGCCCATCCATTAGCTTGAAAACTTCATTCAAAGAATCAATGGAAATCTCCATGAACTTTTTCCCTATACCATCATATATACAACTATCATCAGCATTGTATTTTCCAATGATAACCTTTAGCAGTTCAACATTTACAAACACATTTGGCACAGTCAATTTCCCCAAATTCATCACCCATGGATGACATATGGGTCCCTTCTAATCCCTTCTAACATGTTGATATAAGAAAAGTTCATATCCTTGGGTTCTTGTCCATATATTTCTGACTTCACTATACTTGTCTTCCAATTTATCCAAAGGGGCAAATTTACTCCTAAATTTACGCTCAGTAAACTCTATTTATTCAATCAAGTCTTCATTCAACTTCTTTGGAGGAATTTCATCTTCTATTTTATGCTTCTTTTCTATTTTATCCTTCTTTACCTTCTCAACCTTTCTCTTTACTGATGATCTAGAGCCTTCCATTTTTTTGGAAATTTTTACTTTAGGAAGCTTTGGAAAATATCACAATTCTTTACAAGTTCTCTGCTTGCAAAATGCACAATGATCAATTTCTTATTAAAAATGCCTTGTGTTTAGGGAGGGAATGAGTTTAGGTATAGGCTAATCTCCAACAAAAATGTACCAAAGACAAAATAAAGTCAAACTTTTTTTTTCCAAATTCATGAAAATCTAATGATTTTTTTTTCAATTTTTTTCTTATTTTTGACTACAAACTATGTAGATCATGAAGATCAAATGCTTAAATTCTCAAAAAAATCCATGATGTTTTTGATCTTTTGAAAAAAATTCAACTATACATTTTTGTGGGAGGATAGCCACGTCCACACGAGTTCATGCATGTCCTATATTCATTTTACTACATTGATTTCCACAGTTTAGATTGGGACCATTAATATTTTCAATCAATATAACCATATTAGCAGTCATTTTTGGTCACTACTTAGCTACTACAAAAAGAATATTCAAATAAATGATCACTATAACTCTTGGTGAAAAACATGTACACACCATTGATCACTTTAGCTCATTATTCCTAATAGCGATCTATTGCATTTTTCACTTTTATTGCTGTAGTAACAACTGCAACCCTAATGCTAATTGTCAAATCCATTTTCCTATAAAAGAGATTCATGATCAAAAATTCCTTCTGGCTATAATCTATAGTGATCCTTCTTATAACCATACTACTTTTTCATCATAATACATAGAGAAATATGTTTCTTTGTCACTTTTTCCTATCTCCTTCAATGCACAAAACTATAGAACATTGTGAGATCGCAACAAGGAGTCCTTTCACTTCAAATAGTCCTACGAGCCCACACATCCAAAAAAATAAACCATAGTTCTTGAACTAAAGAAAGATATTCATTTGATATTTGACTTGTTCAATGTAGCTCCTTTGATGCACAAAACTACAAATCTTTTTAAGCTATAGCAATATATGAGAAAACTATAGCAATGGTTGAAATGAAAAAACCTTTCAAGGGTTGACATGAGATGCATATAATAGATTAACGTATGAGTTTTGTAGAATGCTTATAAAATCACTATTACTGTGAAAATGGCTAAAAAATTGTTCCGACAAACATCAATAGAATTAGCTGTAGCCAATCTTAGAAGGAAGGTAGCAATCATGATGTTCTAAATGTCTAGGTGTGTTTTTATGTGGCTTTCCATATTTTATGCTTCCCCTTTGCAATTGTAGTTTTCTGCGATGGATAAAGATTTTAAGTTGCACCTGCTTGTCAAACTTGAAGTGTAAGATGAAGGTGATGGAATCTAACCTTTTTCAACGGACAAAATTTAGTGGACTACATTTTAGTCTGACAAAGATGCAGGTACATATTTCCTTGCAATTATTCCACTACATATAATTAATGCATTTATCAAAAGGGAATCAAAGTGGGAGGTATGGAATGTGGTTTCATCCATGTGAGACATGACAACAACAACCATGCAAACTACAAGGAAGGCAAAGTAAAATTCAGTTCTAGGTGATTAGAGATGTAATCAGTAGTTTGTGTTTGTCATGAAACTGTATCATAACCTTTATGAGTTAAACTTAGATTTCCTATTCTTTATGTGTAGTTATTGGTGTTCTTTTGGGCCAAATGCTAAGAGGAAAAAATCACCAACAAAGAAATGTTATTAAGAAAAGAAGGTGTCAATGCCACTTCAATGTAAAGGTTATTTTTGGTAGACCATATGTCGCTATTATTAGATGCCTTGATATGTTACACATAGATGATGAAGATTTACATTTTCATGGGATAAATAATCCAAGTAATGAGCCACATGCTAATTTGGCTTTGAACCTATCTGTCGAATGCAAATCTTACATAGAGGCCTTTTTGGAAATGGATGTGAGTGTGGATGTTGTAATGGATAGACATTTGAGCAATCCATTATTTATGGCTATATTGCAGAGGGATACTTGCCTAACTTGGAAAGATGTTATGAATGCTTGGAGGAGATTTAAGTGTGGTTGAGCACAAAAGGATGTCAATGAAACAATTAGTATTATTAAATGGAGAGAAGAGGATCAAACTAATTTCTTTTATTGGTAGAAGCCACACATAGATGGTAGACCTTTCATCATGGGTTTCCAAACCCCATGGATGCTTGATATGATGCACAGACACTCTCATAATTTAGTAATATCCATGGATTCCACTTTTGGAACAAAAAAATATAAGGTGAGACATGTACAATTGTTTTTTACCATTAACACTATGTTCTTCTTCTTAATTGGCAATAATATGTTGTAAGTCATTTTTAACTTCTTAGTTGATTGTAGTGCTGACTATATTCTTTTGTTGTCTTTAATGAACATCAGTTGGGGGTTACAGTTAAATGGGTTGTCTCATCTCACAAAAATATCAAGGAAATTGAATGTTGGCTCTCTTCCATCTATACATGAGGAAAGGTGACTAGAAATTACTAGATAGTCAACACCTTCCTGACTAACAATGCAAATGCCATATATAGGCAATTGAGTAAGGGATGCAACATATATCTTTGACTCTATGTTCCAAATTTGTTAACATTTATATCTTCCAAGTTTTCCCCCAAAAAAGGCAATTAATTTCATCTTCATGTCCACTAGGGCCTCTTTCAACTATCATGTCATTTTGCACATTTGGCATGTTCATTGGGTATGGTTGAAGAATGTGTTTAAGTATGAATCAAAAGATAGAGTGAAGTCAATGTTTGAATGGCTTAGGATGATTATTAACACAATGGAGGAGAACAAGGATACCACTTATAGGCTATTGGATGATTTTTTCATCAAATTATCTTATCAACAAGATTTCTTAGTATACTTTTGGAGGACATGGTGCAAAGGGGATGGTTGTATACATAAGACATTGTGCTCTCTTATTTTGAACTATTGTTACATAGAAATTTATCTTCTCTTCACTACACTGACTTTGCATAAAATCTCGTCCCTCGTTAGACACAAAGAAAGGTGGGCCAAATTTTTCATAATTGTCCCCTATATAAACCAGGACACAAACACTTCCATCAAATCTTATCATTGCATGTTGAAGATGTTGTACCTTTGTGACCATCAAAAGAAATATACACATTGAATTGATCATCTATACTTCACCCTAGTTTATAGGATGGAACCATTCTACAGACAAAAGCATAAGTTATTGTAATTCAGTTTTGTCAGGAACTACAAGGCACAAAGTTTGTAGAAAAGTATAGATAAGTCACAGGAAATTCCCGATGATAATTGCATTGCTGATGAAACTAGACCAGGATACTATTTTGTGAAGAGCTGGACTATAAGAAATTATTATGTTGTTAGACCCTTCGTTGATCAATTGTATATGTGTGATTGTCCTTTGAACCTATAGAGTAACACGCGCAAGCATACATTAAAGGTCCCAACTATGATTACACCTATGATTACTAGCAAGTATACATGTTCTCCTAATTTAGTCTTCCATGTAATTTCACTTGCACTTATGATTCATGTGCCTCTAACATAACTATTGCAATGGGGACAAATAATTTATGCATACATGATTATTCTAGAAACTTACAGGCATATAATCGAACACCACAACCACAATTAGTTGTGGAGAAAAGTCCCCTAGAATGGCACATGGACCTATTCAAAGAGTTGACTACTGTAAAGAATCCATGACATTGCTAAATGCTACCACACATATAAGGCCAGAGTCTGATGAGCAAGCCAAAATATTCCATGAATGTGTGAACCAATTTTGGAATGATCTTGGCATGTTCAGTCTTGTCCCATTCACTCTTACTCCAAACACTGATCCATCTATTACTAGCATAGTATGGATGTGTTTGTGGTCTAGTTTAACCTCAGTATGATTCCCCTAGAAGCAACAATGGAAGCATGCCTCTCAAGATGAAAATATGAACCATGATCCTTCATAGTCATTTCTAGTCCCATAGTCATTCATGTTTCCCACTAAGGGATGTAGGAGGGGGAGGAATAAGAAGGAGTCATTGCATGTACCTAAAGTCAACAATCATCTTGCATCTAATTTACTAAAGATTGGTGAGCATGCATTGGCATTTTGCTATGGGAAATTCTCACTAAATCTGTTCAAGCTTCATAGAATCTCATTTTTTTTTATTGCCAATATAAAATTTCTCATGAATTAATGTATATAATTGGCAACTAGGCCTGACATCTCTATCTACAAACTATCGACGTCGATTGTCATTTAACCATGCAAGTGGTGAAGATGTTACAAAGGGAGGCTAGTGCAAAATAGATGGGGCTATCCTTCCTACAAACTGTATATATAACCAATTTCCAAAAAATCCAAAATATCATGAATTTTTTTGAAAATGTTGAATGATCATTAATTAATGTAAGATATTTTTTTGGTCTAATGGGAAAAAATTACAAGAATTAAAGATTACAACATAGATATGAAACTTGAATAATTTAAGAAATATGAATATTGATTAAGAAACCTATTCAATAGTTTTAAGATTTTACAAGTACTAATAACTATAGTCAATGTTTTAAACAATTAAAAAACTTATATTCATCTTCGTTTTCACATTTCAAAACAACAAACAATTGATTTTACTATTAAAATAAAACCTATACAAGGATTAGGGTTTAATATGGTCTACTATTAAATTAATCTACTTATTTATTTAATCTATATAAGTTAATTTAAGTATATAAAGTTTAATTTACTTCCCTAAAGTTAGATTTGATTATTTGAACATTGATTTAACTTCTATTCATAAATCAAAACTAGCACTTGCACCACTAAAAGATGCAAGGAGAAGCTGATAGGTAAATAGAAGAAAGACTTCAACTAATTTTATAATAAGTATACAAAAATATAAGTAATTACACATCTATCATTATATATTATAATTTAGTACATTTTTTATAATGATTTTCATATATTTTGGCTCCTTTGAATTATTATCATCTACTTTGGATCAATTAAGATTAGACAAAGGTCTAGTCATCTTGAAATTATTTCTTGCATATCAAAGATAATATTATTTTTTAGTTGAATTCAAATGAATGACTGAAAAAAGATGTGTACATGAACCTTGTAGAAGAAGAGAAGGATTGACTAATAGTTCATATCAATTGTTACTACTGAATAAGATAATTTTTTTAATTATTAGGAAGAACAATTTAACAAAATAATGAAATTCTTATTACCATAGTGTTGAGCATTGAATAGATGCACATGGATGAAATTAAATCCTAGGATTGGTCTTTCACATGCAAAATTATGTTCACGTTTACCTTGCAATAACTATAGCTTGTCAATGTTATCTTCTATCATGGAAAAAAATATAATTAAGAGGTTTTTCATACCTTGCGACAAGCTTGTATTATTAGGGAAAATTGATAAATTAATCAAATTGCCAATGATATCTATGATAGTTAAACAAATGGATTACCTGACATTGTAGATATAGAGGAAAGCCAATAGGAAAACTAATGATCCAACCTATTTCTTTTTCTTTCTTTTTATTTTTTTTTATTAATTTATATTAAAGTTATAATCATTTTACAAAGACAAAATTCAAAATAGAGAGTCAATTACAATTTATATAGGTCCATTATGATTTTAATCATATTAGGGGAAAAATTAATCTGTATAGAACAATGAGTGCAATTGAATCTGACCATTCTACTAAGCACAACCAATTGCTAGATACTTAGAGTTGATTAATTTAACTTTGAAGTCAATAAACATAGATGCACCATTTAACTATAATGCACAATTAATCAATTCTTTCATTACAATAATTTTTTTTCAAGTTTTATAATGGTTACCTCTATTTGAATGATGCTTTAAAATGTAGATTGTAAAATGTAAAACATAGCTAAAGTAATAAAAAACCAGTATATATATATTTTTCTAATTTTAAATCCTACAATTTCCTTTATAAGATGATGGCTTCAAGAGTATGATATAATTATGCTTTGTATTCTTTGTTATGGGCAACATGAATCCTTCTTTAACTAATTTTCTTGTTAAATGTGATTTCTTCTTGCCATCAAATAACTCACTCAATACTATTTTAACATGAATTATGTCTTTTGACTTTTGTGTAGTAGAGCATAACTTGGAAAAAATGGTTGTTGATAACCATGGATTTCAAAGGAGAGAAGGTGTGAAATGACAGCTGGCAAAAAATAATTGGATTAAATTGAATTTTGATGGAGCTTTGAAAGGAAATCCTAGAAAAGGAGGGTGGGGGGGGGGGGGGGGGGGGGTATTTCACAATGCAAAAGGGCATATCCTAGCTGCATATGCTAAAACTTATGGAACACAAACAACATACAACGATGAAGCTAGAGCATTATTGAAAGGTATCTAGATTGCAACAGAACATGGATGGACAAAATTGGAAATACAAGGTGACTGCATGACTTGTCAAAGCTCTTAATAATGAGGATTGTGGAAATTTGAAAAAAGATGTTATAATTTAGAAAGCTACAAATCTCTATAAAACTTTTGAAGAATGGAAATGTACTCACATCTATAGACAAGGGAATGCATTAGCAGATGTTATGGCTAATTATGATGTATATCTTCGATCTAATGCCAACAAAAAAATATGGACCAAATACTAGCCCTCACATTTGACTGATGCAGCTAATAAAGAAATGGCTAACTCATTGCCTTTGATGTTACAACAACATAATGCACAAGGAGAACATTGAGATTCAATCATAACTATTGTTTATATATTTTTATAAATATATTTAATGTAATTTTTTGGGTGAGATTCAGTTTAGTTTTATAATATTTTAATTTGAATTTTTTTAGTATAATATTTAAATTTAAATAAAGAAAACCAAAATAAATATTTAATAAATTTGATTTTAGTAGTAGGTAAATGAAATTACTAAATAATTTGATTAATATCGATATTATAATACATTAATTTGAACACAAGAATGAACATTTGCAGATGAATTTCATAATAACAATGTACAAAGATCAAATCATAAGCACCAACCTTGAATTTAATTGTTGTACTATATATTTTGTAACTTTGCAATTGTAAATTGTAATTTTCCATATAACCCTACCAAGCTATGATCATAGGATTTTGCTACTTTGTGACTATAATCTCACATTACTCTTAACTGCCTGCGAAGCTGTGATGGCTTCCAAACTTGACCACCATGGTTATCTCTTGCAACATCGCAACTTAAAATCCTTTAAGCTAGAACTAGGTTGGGATCATGTGATATTGTGATGACCTTTATCCTGACTTCTTTTCACCTTCACAACTTCTAAAACTATTGGTGATCATAATGGAGCGATGGAGAAACCAAGACAATTTTACAAGATCTCAATTGAAAACATGATAGAGGTGAGACTTACAATATGAAAATAATCAAAGGACTTGGGAATATCAAAAATTAAATGAATGATCAAGGTTTTTGATGTATCCCTATTTCAACGGGACAGGCTAATCTCCATCCAAAATGCATTGAAGAAAAACCAAAGTCAAAAAAAAATTTCTAGAATCACAAAAATGTAGTGATCTTTTTCCAATTTATGTTGTTGTTTTTTACTACAAACCATGCATAAAATTTTTATGCATTTTTGATATTATGAATTGTTGAAAATATCAGAATATGCATGAAACTATAATGCGGTTTCAATAATACCTTAACCTTACTACCCAATAACGATATCCATTTATGGATGAAAATTTAATGCACTTTCAATAAAACTAAAGCTGCACAAAAACATTCAAAACATATCATATAAATGTACCAGATTAATGAAATTATGGATGAAACTATTTTGGATTTTCAAACTACCTAATCTAATCTAAAGGGGGTGATACACCAAAATAGTTTGTTTAGTCTTATCTCTACCTAACAATGCAATGTTCAATAATATAATCTCAAAATACACTGATTAAACCTTTTCTTTAATTCAAAAATCACATGCAAATTAGAAACCAAATGAGATGTTACAAGGAAGGAACTTCAATCTATATCGTTCAAGGACAAATAGATACAATGATGCACATTGAAGAACAAAGGCAATACATTAACAAAGGCAAGAAGGTTTTGCACTTATATTAATGGGAGAATGAGGTACAATGGATAAATACATTCATTCATAGGCAAAAGGAAATTATAGTAGTAGAGCATATGATACAACTTGTAGTGCCTGCCCCTAGTTCTCATTTCTGTTATCATTGTCAAATTCCTTAGGCTAATTTTATGAATTGATTAGTTTTAGAGATACTAGATTTACATTATTATGATATTATTTCATGACTTTGATTACAAATGCATCGGTTATTATTGCTTAGTTGATTTCATTCATGTGTTGTTAATGGTATTTTGATGATTCCTAGTTAGTAAATGTGGTTTCTTTCATAAAAATGTTAACATGATGTCTTTAATGATGATTATGTTGTATTGATAGAGATGCATTATTATATGTACGCATTTGATGTTAGACTTGTGATTTTTACGATACTTACCCCATACTTGCATGTGTATGGTGTGCGTGTTTATTTTATCTTTCTGTCTGACGTGTTTGATGTGGTTAAGGGAGGGAGTCGTAGTCACCTGCTAGTCGGGATCTACACGATGAACCACTCCCCGCCATTGTCTGTTTAGTTTAGATATATTATATACATGTACATGCTCATCTTTTATGCAGGATGCAGGTACCGGGCATCGACTTCCCTGAATTGCCAGGATGAGCGTGCCCTATTACAAATACTCAAATGGTGAGAATGGGAAGATAATGATCAGGTCCAATCCTAGCCATAAGCCTATAATACTTGTCCTGCAAGGAGGACTCGTAACAGACTATCTACCCTTTTTAAACCCGTGAGTATTTTATGCGTATGTTGTTTTGTGAGTCTTTGATGTATTTTCTATTAATAAAGTCTAATTAATAAATTAAATTAATAATTTAATTTAATAGAGAATTATTATGATATTATGAATATTTAATTATATTTAATTAATTGAGAAATTAATTAAATATAAAGAATTGAATTGGAAGATAAAAGTTTTAAGATTAAATTTAGAACGTAATAATATTTATTAATTTAATAATAATATATTTAGAGTTCATTTTCAAATAAATGCTAAATATTATTGTTATTTAAGTTAATAAATATTTATCAAATTAAAACATTCAAAAATATATTAAAAAGGAAAAAAAGATATTAATTTATGAAAAAGATTTAAGTTCGCATGAATGAGTTTTAAATATAAGAGATTAATTTAAAAGATAAAAACATGTGAACTTGAATAAAGGTATTTTAATAAAGTACACATGAGATTAAAATTATAAATTAACTTTAAAAGCAAAGTCAAAGTGGAAAGTTAAATAAAGTAATTTAACAATTCACTTAAAGTGCATGAAGGATTAATAAAAGAATATCTTAATTAAAAAGAAAATTAATTGTGCATGAATGAATTAATTAAATAAGAGAGAATTAAATATTGGAGATAAAAGTTAAAGTTTAAATTTAGAACTTGATTATATTTATTTAATTTAATAATAATATATTTAGAGTGCATTTTAAAATAAATGCTAAATATTATTGTTATTTAAGTTAATAAATATTTTATCAATTAAGTTTCTAAAAATGAAATTAAAAGTGAAAAGATATTTAATTATCATAAAGATTATAGTTTGCATGAATTATGCATGAGCTAAAAATAAAATTAATTAAAAAATAAAAATGTGAACTTGAATAAAGATATTTTAATAATGTGCACATGAGATTTAAAAAGTTATAAATTTATTAAAGTGGAAAGTTAAATAAAGTAATTTAACAATTCACTTAACGTGCATGAAAGGAATAATAAAATAATAATTTTAATTAAAAGGGAAATTAATTGTGCATGAATGAATTAATTAAATAAAGTAATTATTATTTTAGAGTTGTGGGGACAGAAGCCCTAAAAGGTAATTAGATTCTATATTAGAGGGTTTTGGGTCATTATTGCACACACAGGTTTTTAGGGAACACACTTTTGGAAAGGGGAGCAAAGAAATCTTTGGAAGCTTGGAAGGGTTCGGATTAGCAAGGGTTTCACCAGATTGTTAGCATCAGATCAAGGTAGGGTTTTTGAACCATTCTAGAAACACTTTCGGATCTTTGTCTTCTTCGTGCTTGTTGGAAATTGCTTTCTCAAAATTTATTGAATGAATCTTGCTACCTTTCTTCTGAATCTTTTGCAATTTGATTTCTTCTAGGAATCGGGATTGAAAAACTATTTAGAAAACCTTGTTTTACTTTTGAAAGAAATTTAGTATTAAATTGAAATTTGGGTTTTGAATTAAAATGGAATTAAGAAATTTAAATTTGGAAGGGGTTTGTTTTTGGAAATGAAAATCTTAGGATTGAAAATTCGAAGGGTTCAATTTATTTTTCCTATCAGTTTAATATCGTAAATGTTATTAAAATATGTATATATTAAAATAATATTGTTATGAAGTTCGTTGAGAAAAATATTATAAAATAAAGAATATAGAATTATAATACAATTCTTAAAATTTTCATATATAATAATTTATCTAAATTTATTAGAAGGGTTGTTCTTCTAATAAACAAAATTATTGAAATTTGACTTAGTTAAAATAATAATAATAATAATAATAATTTAAAAAATAATAATAATAATAATAATAATAACAATAATAATAATAATAATAATAATTAAAAAAAAAAAAAAAAAACTAAAATTGAAACCTTACATTAATTCAACAATATATTATCAATCAAATCCAACTGTGAGACTATGATGTTTTTTATGTACTGTCTATATTTCTTTTTGAATTTTGGTGTTGTTTAGATGTCGACTAGTCTAGGATGTACACCAGAGGTTTTGTGAGATTTCTTGGATACTATTATGTGGCTAGATGTATGATGATTCTTGTGATTCAAATTGGAGTTTATACTTATGAGATTTGTTTTGTGAGCATTTATGTGTATTTGATGTATATGTTCATATTGCTTCCGCATTAATGTTATCTTGATGTTGTTTAAACTTTAAAAAAAAAAAAAAATAGTTCAGTAAACATTGTAACATTTTAGGTTTATTTCTCTTGGGTTCCCGAGCGGGGCGTTACATTTGGTATCAGAGCCAGGTTTCAACATTGGGAACTTTGGGCATTATGTGCACCATCACTTGAGCAATTAGTAAACTTACAACGCATTTAAACGACAAACTTATATTGACATCAAACTTGAAACCAAACTGTTGAACAACAAACTTTGAAATGAGACAGATTCTAAACATGGAACAAAAAAAAAAAACTTATAAAACTTTTCGGATTATTGCTTTATGTCAGTTAGTTATGACCCTATGGTTATGATGGATTCTTAGATGTCATTGTTGTGTTTGGGTGTTGTAGGAGAGATGACTTCTGGTTCTAGATCCATTGCTAGGGGTCATAGCTCAGGACGTGGTAGAAGTCGTGGGAGAGTTAGTCACCGTATTCCTTCCTTGGTCCATTCAGGGGACCCTATTCAGGAAGAGGCTAGAGAGGATGCTAGTGTTAAGCAAGATGCTGAGACAGAAGGACTGGTTACTAGAGACTTGGTCAAGGAGATCCTAGCACACCTACCATTACAGGATAGAGCTCATCATTCAGAGCATGGAGATAGAGATAGGTCCATGAGTCCTAGAGGGAGGAACCTAGAGAGCATAAGGCGGTCTAGTCAGTCCATCCAAATGAAGGACCTATTACGGGTCAAGATCAAACCTTTCAATGGAGAAGGTACTGGATATGATGCTGAGAATTGGTTGATTGCACTAGATAGATGTTTTTCCATGCAAGACTTTGACTCCAATGTCAAAGCAAGATATGCCATCACCCACTTAGAGCTCTTTGCAACGATTTGGTGGAATATGGAGGAGAAGAAACTTGGGATAAATATGCAGACTGTTACATGGGAGTTGTTTCTTGAACACTTCCATGAACGATTTCTATCAGAGCAGTGGCAACTTCAGAGGGCAGATGAGTTTCATGACTTGAGACAGGGTACCAAGACTGTGGTGGAGTATGAGCGTAAGTTCTTCGAGCTTATGTCTTATGCTGGAGTTAGTGATAGTTCACCATTGATGGTCCAACATTTCATTAGAGGACTTAATGCTAACATCATTGGGGGTGTTAAGGTTTTCCAACCTAAAACCCTTAAGGATGCAATATTGCGAGCTACTTTGGTTGAGGTGAGTGTGACTTCAGGCCAAGGTGGCCTACCAGGTGTTCAGGCTAGAGGGGCACTTTATTTAGGAGCATTGAGGTATAACCGGTCTCAAGGGGCTGAAAGTTTTAGAAATTCTCCTAACTTCTCTAAAGGTAATCAGGAGAAGCCAGGAAGAAAGTTCTTCCATGGTAACAGTGGTGGTTCACAGTCAGGGAACTATCGCAACTGGAAGCGTAGTATGCGCAACAGGGTGGACCGAGTTCCTCGAGCTCTCAGTGAGGATGCTAGTGTTGGTAGTTGTGATCAGTCGCGTGCACCTGGAGCTCAGGGATGCTTTAGTGGAGATTGCTACTTTTGTGGACAATATGGTCATAGAGCGACCAATTGCCCCAATCGTGGACCTTAGTTTTGAGTTTTCTGAGTTTGATTCATGTTTCTTTGTAATGGGCTTCCAGGAGTAAGCCTAATTCTAGGGGGGGTGGATGTAGTGCCTGCCCCTAGTTCGCATTTCTGTTATCATTGTCAAATTCCTTAGGCTAATTTTATGCATTGATTAGTTTTAGAGATACTAGATTTACATTATTATGATATTATTTCATGACTTTGATTACAAATGCATCGGTTATTATTGCTTAGTTGATTTCATTCATGTGTTGTTAATGGTATTTTGATGATTCCTAGTTAGTAAATGTGGTTTCTTTCATAAAAATGTTAACATGATGTCTTTAATGATGATTATGTTGTATTGATAGAGATGCATTATTATATGTACGCATTTGATGTTAGACTTGTGATTTTTACGATACTTACCCCATACTTGCATGTGTATGGTGTGCGTGTTTATTTTATCTTTCTGTCTGACGTGTTTGATGTGGTTAAGGGAGGGAGTCGTAGTCACCTGCTAGTCGGGATCTACACGATGAACCACTCCCCGCCATTGTCTGTTTAGTTTAGATATATTATATACATGTACATGCTCGTCTTTTATGCAGGATGCAGGTACCGGGCATCGACTTCCCTGAATTGCCAAGATGAGCGTGCCCTATTACAAATACTCAAATGGTGAGAATGGGAAGATAATGATCAGGTCCAATCCTAGCCATAAGCCTATAATACTTGTCCTGCAAGGAGGACTCGTAACAGACTGTCTACCCTTTTTAAACCCGTGAGTATTTTATGCGTATGTTGTTTTGTGAGTCTTTGATGTATTTTCTATTAATAAAGTCTAATTAATAAATTAAATTAATAATTTAATTTAATAGAGAATTATTATGATATTATGAATATTTAATTATATTTAATTAATTGAGAAATTAATTAAATATAAAGAATTGAATTGGAAGATAAAAGTTTTAAGATTAAATTTAGAACGTAATAATATTTATTAATTTAATAATAATATATTTAGAGTTCATTTTCAAATAAATGCTAAATATTATTGTTATTTAAGTTAATAAATATTTATCAAATTAAAACATTCAAAAATATATTAAAAAGGAAAAAAAGATATTAATTTATGGAAAAGATTTAAGTTCGCATGAATGAGTTTTAAATATAAGAGATTAATTTAAAAGATAAAATCATGTGATCTTGAATAAAGGTATTTTAATAAAGTACGCATGAGATTAAAATTATAAATTAACTTTAAAAACAAAGTCAAAGTGGAAAGTTAAATAAAGTAATTTAACAATTCACTTAAAGTGCATGAAGGATTAATAAAAGAATATCTTAATTAAAAAGAAAATTAATTGTGCATGAATGAATTAATTAAATAAGAGAGAATTAAATATTGGAGATAAAAGTTAAAGTTTAAATTTAGAACTTGATTATATTTATTTAATTTAATAATAATATATTTAGAGTGCATTTTTAAATAAATGCTAAATATTATTGTTATTTAAGTTAATAAATATTTTATCAATTAAGTTTCTAAAAATGAAATTAAAAGTGAAAAGATATTTAATTATCATAAAGATTATAGTTCGCATGAATTATGCATGAGTTAAAAATAAAATTAATTAAAAAATAAAAATGTGAACTTGAATAAAGATATTTTAATAATGTGCACATGAGATTTAAAAAGTTATAAATTTATTAAAGTGGAAAGTTAAATAAAGTAATTTAACAATTCACTTAACGTGCATGAAAGGAATAATAAAATAATAATTTTAATTAAAAGGGAAATTAATTGTGCATGAATGAATTAATTAAATAAAGTAATTATTATTTTAGAGTTGTGGGGACAGAAGCCCTAAAAGGTAATTAGATTCTATATTAGAGGGTTTTGGGTCATTATTGCACACACAGGTTTTTAGGGAACACACTTTTGGAAAGGGGAGAAAAGAAATCTTTGGAAGCTTGGAAGGGTTCGGATTAGCAAGGGTTTCACCAGATTGTTAGCATCAGATCAAGGTAGGGTTTTTGAACCATTCTAGAAACACTTTCGGATCTTTGTCTTCTTCGTGCTTGTTGGAAATTGCTTTCTCAAATTTTATTGAATGAATCTTGCTACCTTTCTTCTGAATCTTTTGCGATTTGATTTCTTCTAGGAATTGGGATTGAAAAACTATTTAGAAAACCTTGTTTTACTTCTAAAAGAAATTTAGTATTAAATTGAAATTTGGGTTTTGAATTAAAATGGAATTAAGAAATTTAAATTTGGAAGGGGTTTGTTTTTGGAAATGAAAATCTTAGGATTGAAAATTCGAAGGGTTCAATTTATTTTTCCTATCAGTTTAATATCGTAAATGTTATTAAAATATGTATATATTAAAATAATATTGTTATGAAGTTCGTTGAGAAAAATATTATAAAATAAAGAATATAGAATTATAATACAATTCTTAAAATTTTCATATATAATAATTTATCTAAATTTATTAGAAGGGTTGTTCTTCTAATAAACAAAATTATTGAAATTTGACTTAGTTAAAATAATAATAATAATAATAATAATAATAATAATTTTTTTTAAAAAAAAAATTTAAAAAAAAAAAATTAAATAATAATAATAATAATAATAAAATTTATAAATTTTTTTTAAAAAAAAATTAATTTAAAAAATAATAATAAATAATAATAATAATAATAAAATTTATAAATTTTTTAAAAAAAAATTTAATTTAAAAAATAATAATAATAATAATAATAATTAAAAAAATTAAAAATTAAAAATTAAAAATTTAAAAAAAAAAAATTTAAAAAAAAATTTAAAAAAAAGGAAATTTTAAAAAAAAAAGAAAAAAAAAAAAAAAAAAAAAAAAAAAACGAAATTTTTTATAACCCTTGTCGGCGCCGTACGCTGCTGACGCAGGCTACGACAGCAGTGGTATGGTTAATAATATTTACTATTTAACCATTTGAATTATTAATGGAATTGGAAAATATTTCTATTTAGTAATCGAATAATTTAATAAATGATTAATATTACTTCTAAGTCTTGATATGTTATTATATGAAGAAGAATGAGTTTAATTGCAAGGGTTAATTATGAAGGTTAACTGAAAAACTCACTTACTTGAAAACATGTATTAAACTGGAAATTTAAAACCTTAATTCAAACAAATACACGAGTGTATTGTATGAGTAATACTGAGAATCGTATACACTTGAACATACATTGAAACGCAAATTGAAACTTATATTGAAAACAAAAATTGAAGCCTTACATTAATTCAACAATATATTATCAATCAAATCCAACTGTGAGACTATGATGTTTTCTATATACTGTCTATATTTCTTTTTGGATTTTGGTGTTGTTTAGATGTCGACCAGTCTAGGATGTACACCAGAGGTTTTGTGAGATTTCTTGGATACTATTATGTGGCTAGATGTTATGATGATTCTTGTGATTCAAATTGGAGTTTATACTTATGAGATTTGTTTTGTGAGCATTTATGTATATTTGGATTTAGTTTGATCCATCTTGGAACCAAGTTTGATCTTTATGGGTGTTGTGGTATGGGACACAACTGTGTTTTTATGTGCTTAGGAGAGGTTGTCTAGGTATGTGACTTGGGAGTGGCTTGCAATAGGGGTCCGGGACCCAAAGTGGTCAGTACCAGGGTAACCTAATGCAAGTTATGTAATAAGTGATAATCTAGTAAGTAAAATTTATGGGGGGAAACACACTAAAAAGATAAGTTAGAGATATTTGATCTACCCATGCCTTGAGTGCTTGTATAGACTAAGGATGGGAATGAGATGAGTGCCTCGTCTTCTTGAGAGGGCTTTCTAGTTTCCATATGTGTGATGTTGAGGGTCCGGGGTTCATAGTAACCAGTCCAGGTTAACTCAACGCTTGAGGGTCCGGGGTCTCTTAAGAGATCAGTCCAGGGTAACTCAAGCAGCCATGTGATGACACTCCCTAGTATGTAGCCTAAGTCTCCTCTGTAGTTTTTGTGTATCTCTGGTGGTGTAGTTATTGTTGGATGTGGTGTACTTATTGTTGGTGGTGTATCTATTGTTGGATGTGTTTATTGTGGTTACTTACTTTCATTGATGATGATTGGTGTTTCATTATGTTGTACTTTTGACATGTGGCTTTTGACTTGAGGAGGATTATCTTTTGTTGACTTTATCTTGTGATCTTGGTATTTGGTTTATACTTGGTTTGTGTATGATGTTTGGTTATGTGATGTCAGTATTGGATTGAGTGTTCTTTCTTTCTGGTTTATTTTATCTTCTTGAGTAGTATGTGTTACCTTTGAGATAGTTTTGGCTAGTAGGTATTCCATGCCTAGGAGTGTTTTATGTTTGATAGCCGTTTGTGGATCGTTCATTATCTTCCCTGCACGGTGGGAGTGGAAGCTTGACTGGGTAACCACGCGGTCGGGAGGTAGTGCCTTCTTACCATTTGGGTTCCCCTTCACATTGCCAGCTGTTGGATGTTCGTTGTAGAAGATGTACCTTTATCATTCTTACTTCTTATCTCAGAGACTTCTTTTCAGATGAAGTATTTATGTTATCATGTATTCTATTGTACAGTATCTATTTTCACATACCCTGCGACATGTGCAGTGGATGTTATTTATTGGATGTACTTTCATTGTGTTAGATATACTTATGCATTTGCTTATGCGATTATGTATCTGTTATTTCTTTATGATCTCGAGACATTGTACTTGAAACTTAAACTAATTAATTTAAAATTATTAAATGTGACTCAACGTAAAGGAATCCTTGAGGAATTGAAACTGTATCTATAATTGCAAATGTGTATTTGATATGTATGTTCTTATTGCTTCCGCATTAATGTTATCTTGATGTTGTTTAAACTTCGAAAAAAAAAAAATAGTTCAGTAAACATTATAACATGTTAGGTTTATTTCTCTTGGGTTCCCGAGCGGGGCGTTACACAACTGTTATACAATCAGAGAAAAGACTGACTAGAGGGATCACAAAACTTACTTTTATAGTTCAGGCATAAATGAGAAACTATGTTAAGTTCAAACTCAAACAAGGTAGAGTTGAGATTGCATAGGAGTAATAACTGTTGATCAGAAAAAATCATGCTCAGATGCATTTCGCTAGCCATAAAATCTATTCTTTTACATGCATATCTAGCCCTAAGTTGATAGAAATGATGGCTATTATCATCCTGATTGGGTAGATGGAAAACCAAAGCGAAAGAGGAAAGAAACTACATTAAAAAAGGGGATGGGATCATATCAAGTAAGTTGTGTCATCATTTGAATAAACAACCTTTCCATGGGCCCAATCTTATTACAACATTTTGCCATCTCATCTAGCTCTCTGTCTTATGTTTACCTATTGATTGCCTCAAATCATGAATTCATAGCTTGGTTTCCAACTTAACTGTCTAGCCTTGCAAAATCGTAATGTCCTTATCCTTTTCTTTATTGCTACTTCGTAGCTTGACATCTCCTTAATTTTCTAATTGTTTTGACCATATGAATCCACCTCACTAACTATCATCACACTGTCACCACCCAAAAATTGACTGTTATATTAACTCGGTGATGATGCACTCTTTTTATTTCATTGTTTCACAACCCTAACCATGATCTATCTTTAATTACATAGGATACTATGAGTAGGGCATTTCACAACTTCACAGCTCTAACCATGGGTAGACGTCAACCATGAGTGATCATATAAATATTTGACTTGAATGAGCTACTAACTTTCACATGTTCACAACTTAACAAATTGAAGTCATTTGATAGAGTGCATTGATTGATCAGTTAGTCCTCATTCAATGAGAAAGACTCAAACCCTGTGATGATGTGATGAAAGACCTCACACAAACTAGGCCCACTAAGACATATGTCTACTCACCTATCATTTGCAACCTAAACTTGAGGTTTAGCATTTAACCCTATGATGAAGCAACCAAAGGAATTTCACTACTTCGTAGTTTGAACTATGGTTATCTCGTAACCCTTTGCAACCTCATGAAAGCATTGGATTTGACTGGGCTTTTGACTTTTTCATGTTCATAAATTAAACCTTTGAAGCTCATCGATGGAGTTAAATCAATCCAACTGATTTACTTTTATTCCATTCATAATCCTACAACCTTGTAGCCTAAACCTGAGGTAAGTCTTAACTATGCATGATGATGTGAGAGCACATGAATTTGAACTACTATATTTTATTTCGCATGGTTACAAATTGAAACCATTCAATAGAGCACATCGATTGATCAATTTTCCCTCATTCAATGAGAAAGACTCAAACCTTTTGATGATGCAATGAAAGACCTCACATGAGCCAAGCCCATTGAGATATGTGTCTACTCATTGGTCATTCATAACTTGAACCTAAGGTTTAGCATTTAACCATGCAATGAAGTGACCAAAGGCATTTTTCCACTTCATAATTTGAATCATGGTTATCTTGTAACCCTTTGTGACCTCATGAAAGCATTGGGTTTGACTAGGTTTTTGACTTTCTTATCTTTGTAACTTAAACATCTAAAGCTCATCAATGGATTTAAATCAACCCAATTGATCTTCTTTCATTTGATTCATAATTCCACAACCTCACAGCCTAAACTTGAGGTAAGTCTTAACCATGCATGATGATGTGAGAGCACATGAATTTGAACTACTATAGTTAACTTTGCATCATCGCAACTTGAATTTTCTTAAGCCTAAAAATACTTGCGATCATGCAAGCAAGGAAAAAATCACATCATCATAGCTTGAATGCTTCCTTCAATATGAATTTTCTATGAATAATATAATTGATGTGATCATGGTTGTCACCCTGAATATTTGAATTTCTAGTAAGGGTGGAAAAATGGTTAACAACTAAATCATTTCAAATGGTTAACTCTATGGTGAAGTAATTATAATGTCTAATTGGAGGTACCTAAGTAGTTATCTAACTTCATGAAACATTAAAAGGTCCACAAAACCACATTGAATGAGTTTGCATTGCTAGTAAGAATTCATACAAAAGTAGTCCACAATGACAATTCTATTGAAACTCCATTACTTGGCTTCTGTATGAGATTACATAATTAATAAAAAACTATCCAAAACTATTAGTTCAATGAAACATTCATCAAACACACCGATAGGACACCCAGGGAAGGACATGGAACAACTATAGATGGATCCAGATGGGTCCATGGGATGTATCCTGGATGTATGTATCATGCCATAAAAAGGATGTATGTATCATCGATTTTTTTTCCTTTTCATGTACGGTAGGATGATTTTGTGGGAGAATAGTTGAATCTTGTATATTCAAGTGCATGATTGGGGGCATGCTTCCTTGTACATTTCCCTATAATGAGGCTCTTGGCATCATGACTCCTTGACCCCAAATTGCATTCATTGGCGGTGACATAATTTTGTCTTCTACTCTTTTCTCACACTTTTCCCTTGCCTTTTCATTGATCCATTTCACGAGGATTTCTTCATCTTCACCACCCTTCTCTAGTCATATCTTCTCTACTACCTCCACTACTTGTTGTGCTTGGTCCTTCAAATTGGCCATGACTACTATTTTTCATTCGCTCTACTTTTAGAGACTAATTCTACATAAATATGATACTTCTCACATTTTTCAATTTAATTATACATCCTATCATCAAACCCTTTATACCATTCACACATGTCACCTTAGATCTTCTCTTTAGGACCATAGATGAAAATAAAAAGTATAAGAAGCAATCCCACTCAATTTAGAAAAAAATGTGCGAACCAACATATCTTTTTGCAAGAGGGTACACATCGTTGATTTTTTGTGAATTTGCAAATTTCAATGCATGTACCCATAACACAATCTTTGTCTTCAAAAAATCACAAATCGAATAAAAAATCATCCAACCAATTTATTTCGCTAAATTACCAATTATACAGTGTAAATATTTGCCAGCATCCTAAATTATCCTAAACAATCACCAAAAAGAATAATTTATCCTAAAAATTACTAAAAAGCACAAAATGTCCTATGAAAAAACCACTAAAAATAATAAACATGTCATGAAAAACCTCTACATACAAAAAAACTATAAAACCCAGTTGAAACATGCAATAAACCTTATACATATTCATTTTAACTAATCATTCTCTATTTACTTGATCACTTACACACACATATCTTACTCACAAGATGCACTCTAATTGAGTCACCCTTTACGTTACTCATTGCATTACTTGAATTGACAATCTAATTTTTTTAACAAATGACTTAGAATAATTCCTACATGACAAATGCACTAAAGAAACCAAGTAACTAAAGATCAGAATGGATGTTGGCTCACGTTGTTTAGTGAGTATTTTATATTTTCTTTGATTTTGTTTTCTTTAGTCTTGTGCTTATGCTACTCGATGATATAAGTTGATTTATGAGAGTAGCTAGGATGTTTCATGGTTGTCTTGTGTGTTTCTTTTAGTTGAATATCCTCTTGACATTTTGGGGCACATATTCATGTCTCAAGATGGATAAGGGTATTCCTTGTTTGAATCGTGTTTGTTTCACTGAAATAATTTGCATTCTCGCTTTGATTTTCTATGTCATGATTTGTAGCATTCCATTTGAAATATTAAAATAATTCTCTTATGACATAAATTGCACTTACTCTCATTTTGAATTATGTACTTTGACACTGTCACATTTCTTCCATCCACTAACATTTCCTCTATCGATTACCACCACAATCTCGTGCTCTAATACACCAAAAACATTTTGCATCTTGCACTTTTGCATATAAAATCTTACAAAAATTCATAAGTATTGCCCCTATAGTATCCTAACTTCATCTACATTAATTTAGACAACTTTCACAATAATACAAAGTACATCATATATCAAAGTATGTCATAATAATATATATACATCATCACAGTCACATAGGAAGGTCCATTGCATACAAATGAACATACATCTAATCCATTTAAAAATCATCAACATAGAGTTGTATATCATATATATCAAAATATATCAAAGTAAAATAATCATGGTGTTCATCAAACTCTAACAATCCATAGGCATGAACCATAACATATAAAAATGCATATGTCACTATGCATGTGATATTGTCCATGTCAAATAAAATATATGTTCCCTCTTAGTCTTTGCCTAGCCTAAATGATGAAGCCTCACATGTATGCTCTTGCCACAATGGCCTCCTAAATCCTATAACTCCTCCAGTACTATGATTCCTATGTTTCCTTTAAGACTATAACCTCGAAGCATAGAAACTCAATGCTCTGTTATTTGATTGTATCTTAACATAGTATAAACCTTGGCAGTAGTAAACCTCCTCTCAAGAAACCCCTAGAAATATGGCTACCACTTGCACACTTGCACCTCTAATAGTACTAAAAATATCTCGATCCTTATCCATTACTCTTTATGCTTTAGACATCACTGTATCTCAAGATTCTAGGGTTGTATCCCTCCTTGTTATCAATCTGTCCTCCTTAGCCCTTAGTTGATCCACCTCCACCATGAATGATGCTCTCTTTATTTCATGTCACTTGATGCTCCTATAAATCACTCCTACGACCACCAATGATTCAAATCACCTAATTATCTAGTTTAAACTTCCTTATTTCTACATCTTGTACTTGTGTCTCCTTTGGAGCCTCTATGTCATCACCTCCTTTTTGCATATGTGCTAATTTATTCCCCTATCCTCATCACTATTGGAATCAGTCACATGTTTGTCACCCTCCTTTGTGTTCTCATCCTCCTCCTATTGGAAATGTATGTGGACCTAGGTGACTGAGAGGGAGGGGGTGAATTAGGAACCAATAAAAATTTAAATTAAATTCACCAATTAATTCTTCATAATCTATTCTGCTCTAATTGCATGCACGAAAAACTAAAAGCAATAAAACATTCATAATACTTGACATAGTATTTGGTAACCTAGAAACCTTCCAAATAGAAAGTAAAACTGGGATGGGGATGAAACCCACAAGATTTATGAATGCACTATAAAGTTGGCCTATCAAGGCTTACAATGATCACTTTTGGTGATCTTCCTTGTTAAGAGAGATAAGGACTATTAGGTCCACCTTGTGAAAGGATTTGCACTCAGTTAGGAGATTTAGCATAAGATTGTTAAGTCCAACTTGTTAGAGGATTTGATTGATACACCTATTAGAATGATCTAGTAGTTGATCTTTGATCTACATCTTGATTTGTTGTATGAGATTCCTTTGATGTAAAATATTCACCTTGTTGTGATAGATGAAACTATGCTTTCCCTTATACTACTTGTAGCCTTTGTCTTCTAATTCACATTCATTCTACTTCTTACTTGTTACTCACTCTAAATTTTGATATAGTAATATGTATTACATATATAACAATCTAATTAATTACCTTTTGGTGTTGGCTACAACACCAAATTCAAACAATCTTCACTCAGTCAGCTTACTGTTGTAACTCAAGTTCAAAAGACCACTTAGGAGATATTTTGACATTCAACAACACTATCAACTCAACAAGATCTGGTATTTGGTTGACACTAGTGCATAGTCTATATTGATCACACAAGAGTAGTATGAACTTGGTTAGCATTGGGTGACTCGGCAAACACTAGAGAACTTGGTTGATACTGCAACTCGGTCAACACTACCTTCATTTTGCTCCATTAACACTACCAGCTTGGTAGACACTGATAAGCTTGGTTAATACAACATAGCTCAGTTAACACTACTTCTTGCATGGTTTTCCTTGATGAGCTCAGTAGACTTTGCAAAGCTTGACATAAATTATTATCTGAATGTGAGGCTCTATAGAAACTATAAAGCTCGGTAGTAATGTAACAAATCAAACTGATTAAGTGTTTAGTCACTAACTAACAAATGATTTGACCATTTGGTCAACAATCTCCCCCTTTAGAATTAGTGACAAAAGCACTTATCATACCAAATTTCTAAATATTTAAAATATAATTCAAAACTCCCCCTATCAATGTGCTTGGGTCTACAACTTGATTTTCATTGTTGTGCTGAAAACTTGGTAAAAAATAACTCTATTTTTGAATTTCCAAAACTATTTTTTTAGATATATCTATACATAAATTCATTTTCTCTTTCTGTATTTCCCTTATGGATGCCCTTCCACATATACATGTGCACTATATAGTATGATAATAACGATTTCCCCCTTGATTTTGACACAAATGCCCAAAAAAAACATATTTACAAGGTAATATCAAAATGTGAATAGAAGTAACTATGTACCTTCAAAATTATGGACATGATTTTGTCCCAATTCTTTTTTAAAACTTTTGAATTGTGCAATTCTATCTATGCTTGAGCTAATAGTTCCATCGTGTGATCAATAATTAAAAAATTGTTATCATGGATTAATTTTGGCATACACAATATGTTTTTGCATTAAATCCATGTTGGGAATTGTCATATTCTAAATATCTTCTAGTTTGGCCCTTATCTTGGCTTCTTCCCTCACTAATTCTACATGTAAGTCTATCAAATACCCTATTTTCACAAAATGTATAGAACCAGTGCTAGGGTCAAGTGACAACTAATGTGCACTTACCTTCAAATTGGTATCTATCTATGACAACTTATCCTTTATTTGCTTCGTGAAATTTTATGTATCACTCAACTTAACAAATAAAGAAACAACATTATCAACAAAATTTCAAAATTTACAAGAATAGTGGACAATTCCACTTGATCAATGGCAATCTTTTGTACCACTTTGTCTTCAAACTTCCTCTCTACTCTCTGCAAAAGTTTGTCCTACCCATGTTCAATACTTCATTAAACTTGTGAACAATATCAACAAGTTGATCCAAAATAAGTTTCTTCTCATTAACCTCCATTCTTAATGCATCAACAAACATACCCTTAATATCTTCAAGTGCTTGATTTTTCTTCTTCCTTTCTTCTTTGAGCTTTTGTTGTCTAGCTCTTTTCTTCCATATGTCAGCAAGGATATCCATTTGATCAGGAGTTAGATTGAAGAGATCCCAATCTAGTATAAAAATGTTTTCCTTTAGATCAATTTCATCATTAGAAGCTTCTACCTCTTTACTCATTTATTTTTTAGCAGTAGAATGAATAATCTCTTTTCCTTTGCTCAAATCTTTAGTGCTTAGTTGAGGTTTAACCTCATCTATCATTGCACTTCAAAAATTGAAACAAAAGTAGTAGAAATAACATTTCTCAATGGAGAAATATTGGAAATAGTAGGACAACTTACTATTCCTTGCTGAGACTTAGTTTGGCCTCTTATTAGGAAGAGTGGAACTTGCTACTTAGCAGATGAAGTGGCTGAACCAACACTCATCATTTCACTTGGTTGAATTGATCCAATAGCCAATTGGCTTCTTGGTGGAATAATTTTTACTTCAATTGACTCGATAGTAGCCTTCTCTGAGTTAGATGGCATAAGGATTTTCTTGGAGAGAGTGGGAGAGAGACCATTACCTCTGTTGATATTTTCTCAAGATATGAGTCTTGAATGCTCTGTATTTTAGGAAGATCTCCACTTGATGTTTGATCCTCCTAATCTTCTTCATCATTTCCTTCTACATTATCTATCTCCTCATCCTCTTTCTCCACATCCTCTTTCTCATCATCATTTTCATCATCAATTTGTACAACCTCCCTAGTAGGGTTATGCAATCTATATATGCTTTTCCATGTAATTATGTGACTTCACAACTAATTTCAATATCTTTTGATAGAATCAAGATTACATTAGACTTAGGAATTAGTTACTATTCATTCTTTTTAATCCTTCCTTCACTTCCTTATCAAAAAGATTTGACATTGTCTTTCTTAAAGTTTGTTCTCTATTATCATTGGTAATATTTAGTACATTTTCCCATTGATGTGTAACAACCTTCAATAAGATATCAATAAATTTCTTTGTTAGTTCCTCTAGAGAGTATGTCCACTTAGCCATTTTAGCCACTAATGCTTCTTCAATTTTCTTTTTTTCTTCCTTAGATCTCGATTCATATTTCAAAAACTTGAAATCAAACATACCTCCACCATCTTGTAGTCTTTTCAGTCTTTGTTCAAAGGTGAGGGTAGAACTTTTGAATGTAACTTTCTTCTCTTCATCGTCATCATCATCATCCTATAATTTGAGCTTCTTTATGGATTTTTTATGTCTTCTTGTGAATAATGCAAGAGAGGACCTTGTAACCCTTGGAATTATAACCTTCCCCTTTTTCTTAGGAGGCTCAACTTCTTCTTTTGAATTTTCCTCTTCTCCTTCCTCTTCTTCAACATCATCTCCCTTGTCTTTTGTTAGCAAAAGAGGGGAGCTAGATTTCTTTCTCTCCTTCAGAATCTTGTTAACCTATTTTATTCCTCTCTTCAAGGATTAAGGAAGCTTGATTTCTAAAGAAATCCTAGTCCCAGGCTCTTGATAAGTACCAAAGTATGGTGCCTTAGGGTCCACTACCTCATTTACAAGAGCCTTAATTATGTCTCTTATATCATCAATATTCACCTCATATCCAAGAGGTTTCACCCATGCCACCCCTGGCCTAACTACCTATATATGCACCTTGTCACAATCCATAGGGAAACATATATATTGCTCATAGTCATCAACTAGTTGTTTGGGAATTCTAAATATACTTTTCATTCTTTCCTTAAATGTCTCAAATTATGCATCCTTGATGCTCTCAGAATTGTCTCCCATTTTAAATATAGACTCATTTATTTGATATATAATAGGTATATCCTTCTTCCATGCCACACTGCCGTTAGAAGGGAAAAAATTTTGAACATGAAAGAATAGATAGGTTAAGAATGATCCAAACTTATAAGGATTTTTCTTGGATGTCCATATGCTTTCCATATCTTTGATTAGTTGATTCAGTTGTAAATTGGCAACATCAAATGATAGGTTTTTTTTAACCACCTTGAATGCTAGGTCAACAAATTTGCAAGGAACAATGTTCAATCTACTCAAACTATAGATTTTGTGGCCAATTACATGTATCCCTAACTTGATCTCCATATATGTGACTCCATTCAACTTCATCCATCTTCCATCCCACTTGGAAAGAATCTTCTTTGCTAGTTCAACCTAACCTAGGATTTTTTTTGTCTTTTCTTTACTAAGCATCGACAACCCAATCACCTTATGAATTATTTTCTTTATTATCTGAATAGGTTGATCTAACCAAAATTGCATGTTGTGGACATGACTCAAGATAAATCTAATCCATTTGATTCGAAAATCCCTCAATATATAGAAAATGTGAGTCAAACCCTTTGTCTCCAAATGCTTATGCTTGGGTTTCAAACTCCCATCCACATATAACTCCTCATATCCTTGATTCATCTCAAAAGTACCCAATTCCAAAATTGAACAATGATAGAATGACCTAATGTCATAATCAAAAGTACCCTCGAAAGGATTTGTGAATGAGCTCCAACTAGATTTATTCCCTCCAAATTGCATGTTGTCAACATGACTCAAGATAAATCTGATCCATTTGATTTGGAAATCACTTGGGATATATAAAATGTGAGTTAAACTCTTTATCTCTAAATGTTTATGCTCATGTTTCAAACTCCCATCCACACATAACTCCTCATATGCTCAACTCATCTGAAAAGTACCTAATTTCAAAATTTAATAATGATAAAAATGACCTACTATCATGAATCAAAAGTACCCTTAGAGATATTTGTGAATGAGCTCTAACTAGATCTATTCCCTCCACTATTGTTGGACATAGTTTGAACACTGGGGTTCTAGGTTCAACACCTTTGATCACCATCTCATAACCTTTCTTCACTTTTATTTTTAGTGAAGATGTGATTGCACTCGGTAAATAATTGAAAAAACGCTTGAAAATTTTGCACTAGATCACTTTGAATCACTTGGGGGCTTAGGAATGCTCTTTTCTATAAGCTCTAAAATTCATAGTGAAGAATAAACCTTTCAATTTCATCTTTTAACCAAAATTTGTCTTCAAGTTTTTATTAATGCATCGTATGACATATAGCTCAGTGATAATCTATTCAATTTTGTACTCATAAGATGCTTAGTTAAGTCCATCAACTCAATATGTGCCATCAACAGTTGGTTGGTACTCTGAACTCACCATCTACATCCAAGTTCAGTTAGGTCTTGCAACTCTACTTTTCTTGATAAGGTCTTGGGACATTACTCCAACTAATATAATCTAACTCAATGATCCTAGTGTATCTAAAATACTAGAATTGATATGAGATGTTTCCTATGAATTATAGTTGTAGTGATCTCCATGGCTAACTAGTTTGAAATGGTTGAGTTACCCAACTCATTGACTTGGGTGTCAAAAATTTTAGGACTTTGATTTATATTCTCTAGAGATTTCTTTATCCATTGTTGCCTCATTTGACTTCTGATGTTGTCATCCTTGGCTTTCTTCTCATCTTCAACTTTACCTTAGTTTATACAATTTCTAGCTAAATTTCCAAGTTATGTGCATACATAACATCTCTTTGTAAGATCTCTCTTCCTCATGTGAGTTATTATATAATTTGGTCCAATACGTCCATGTTCACCACATAAGTGAAATTTGCATACTGTGTTATAATCCCAACCATAAATAGCTTTCACAATTTGTTTCACTAGATTCCATTTCTTGGTCATACATTGTGAAGATTTGTGCCCTTGTTTGTTGCAATTAAAAGATTTTTCTTTGAACTTAGATTTCTTTTTGCATTCACTTGCTCTTTGTCTTGGCTTATTACAACTATAACATTTACCACTCTGTCCTCAAGTTGATAAGCTCTTGATTTGCACAATTGATTTGAATGATCAAATATGGTTGCTAAAGAGATGGGTGATGAATTTCATTATTCTTTTCTTCTATCTTTTCAGATAGCAATATTTTCTCTTCTTTAGCTTTGTCCTTTTGTTCCATGTCTTCACACATTTTGACTAATTGAATTTATTTTTCTCTTTTTATCTTTCTAATTTCTTCATGAAGAGTAAGATTCTTTTCAAGTAGATCTTTGATTGATGCATCAACTTCATCTGAACTTCTGCCTTGGAAAATGCCTTCAATTCTTTCTTCAATGTAGACATTGTCATTCATCTATGTTGCTATGTATTTTCTTCTTTTCAAGGATTGAGAGATTTTCTCCTTCATTTTCTTGAATTTTTCCATGGCCAATTATAGATCCAACTTTTCATTCTCAATAGCTTTCTCTAGTATGTACACTTCCATTTCCTCTAATATTTTCTCAAGCTGCTAAACTTCTAATTTGAGAACCAAAACCTCTTATACCAATTGTTGTAAATGTATATGGGCCAAGGTGACTGAAGGGGGGGGGGGTGGGGTGGTTTGAATCGAGAACCATTAAAATTTTAATTTCTATTCACCAATTAATCCTTCATAAGCTATCCTGATATAATTGCATGCACGAAAGACTAAAAGCAATAAAACATTCATAATAGTTGACACAATATTTTCTAACCCAAAAGCTTTCCAAATAGAAAGTAAAACTAAGGTGGGGATGATACCCACAAGCTTTATGATTGTAATATAAAGTTGGCCTATTAAGGCTTACAATGATCACTTCTAGTGATCTACCCTCTTAGGAGCAATAAGGACTATTAGGTCCACCTTGTGAAAGGATTTATATAATATAACGAAGTATGCACTCATTTATAAAGTGTTTTTTAGAGGTGAATATTCATAATTTTGGGAATTTTAGAAAACAATTTATAGTAATTTGACTAATAATTTAAGATTTAATGCAACCTAAATTGCCACATTTTTATTAAATTTAGTTCTAAAATATTTAAAATCACTCAATAATTTATTTTATTAAAAAATTTAAACTCAAATATTCGATACATGATTAGATTTGATTCACCTAAATATTATATATTATCGAAGAAATTAAAATTAATTCACCAATAATTATCGTAGTTATCAGTTTTAGATTACGGTAAAAGAAAGTGTTGAAAGGACATGAAACCGTTTACAACATACTAAAGATAAACATTAAAGCACCACCAAGTTTTACACAGATGTGAAACCTAAAGTTTAAAATATTAAAACTAGTTTTTACAGGGACCTGAAACGAAAATTTTAAACCATAAAAATGACTAGGTTTTAAACCATAATTATTAGTTACTTTAGGGATACATTACCAATATTTAGTTTTCATTATTGATTTAAAACATAATGTAATTATCCTCATAATAACTTTTATGAGATAAAATATGTTCAATTTTGATTTGTAATATTCCATGATGATTAGCAAACTTCCAATTATTATTGAGATTCACCAATAATTTATATCTTTTTCTGGAGGGGGTTCTCAAAGTTTACCCTGCTTAGTTAGGAGATTTAGCATAAGACTATTAATTCCACCTTGTTAGAGGATTTGACTGATGCACTTGTTAGGATGAACCAATAGTTGATCTCTTCTACAACTTGATTTTTTGTATGAGATTCCTTTGATGTAAAATGATCACCTTGCTATGATAGATGAGAGTTTGCTTTCCCTTGTACTGCTTATATGCTTTGTCTTCTAATTTGCATTCATTCTTCTTCTTACATATTACTCACTCTAAACTTGGATATAATAAGATGTATTACATATATATCAATCCAATTAATTACATTCTGGAGTCAGCTAAAACACAAAATTCAAATAATCTTCATTAAGTCAGCTTACTGTTGTAACTCAGGTTCAGAAGACCACTCAGGTGATATTATGACACTCAAAAAAATTGTCAACTTAGTAAGCTCTGGCATTCAGTTGATACTGGTGCATGATCCACATTGATCACTCGAGAGTAGGATGAAATTGGATAGCATTGGGTGATTTAGCTAACACTAGAGAAATTGGTAGATACCGAAGGGCTTGGTTGACACTACAACTTGGTTAGCACTACCTTCATTTTGCTTCATTAACACAACTAGCTTGGTAAACATGGATGACCTTGTCTAACACTATAGATCTTGGTTAACACTACTTCCTACATGGTTCACATGTATGAGCTTGGTAGAATTTATGAAGCTTGAAAAGAATTGTTATCTGAATTTGAGGCTCGATAGCAATGTAACCAATCAAACTAATTAAGTATTTTGTCTCTAACTGAAATATAATTTGACCATTAGGTCAACACCTCCTACCCTTTTTCCCCTCCTTTATTTTCTTCTCTAGTATCACTGTCACCCTTAGTATTTGAATAGTTAGATCTATCAATGGAATAGGCCTCTATCGCACAAACCATCTATCATATGCCCTTGTAGTCCCTACATCTATCACATCTATAGGTGCACACCATCATCTCAACACCAACTCTATTGGTTGTGCAAAGGCCACATGTGATCATAATAGTGCTCCCCAAGATCTAATCTTTTCCCTAGACCATAAAAATACTCCTAACCCAATTAGAACATTCGACGTCTCCCCAAATTTCCATCACATCATCTTTGGTAGATGGATCTCAATAACCAAATGACCAATCAACATTTGTTTAATCAAATACCAGTCCTTCTTGTAGAAGTTGATGAAATCCAACTTCACAGTGCACCAAGATCACATGCATGCAAATAACCTACTAAAGAGAAACCGAAGAATGAAGGAACAAGAGCTTGAAGCAATGAGAGAAATTATATTGCAACAATGTGAAAAAGAAATTGTTGTACAAAAATGTAAAAGGTGAGCCTATTTATAAAGGCCTCTAGGAAGCTTGTAGAACAAGCTTAAAAAGTGCTAGAAAGTGCTAGGAGATAAGAATGACAACTAAGCATACATCCATAAAAGGTGGAATATCCTCAATCAAGGTGAGAGGATAAGTATGGATTAGATAGGAACAAACTCATGTGTTTTCAACAACTCCTAGACTACAACTAATAAATAAATGCATTTAACTAAGTAAACTTAAGTAAAAGAATAAATAATTATTTACTCTAACACCCCCCCCCCTTTAGTGCAACATAGGGGGATGCCTTAAGCTCACAAAAACTAAGATGAAATGAAAAATGGGTCCCAGCAACAAGGCCATGTTAGGTACCCATGTACAAATGCAAAGAAATGCAACCTTTGAAAATGGGGAAAGAGGGAAAACTTCATGGGAAAAACTCTCCTCCAAAAGGAAGTAAGTACAAACATGTAGATAAAACATGAAGGAAGGAAGGAAGGAAGGCCTCAACAAGACCCCTCAAGGAAAAATTCCACTAGAAATGTTTCAAGAGACTCTCTCAAAATGATAAGTACAACCAGCCCCCCCATGAGAGATAGAAAAGACATCAAAGCCTCCCAGAATAATGGAGCCCCTGGAGAAAGGATCAAACCAATGAAGCTCCAATGCAGAAGAAACACAAGAATAGACCAGGGAAACCCCTGAAATAGAGGTGAAAATGGAAGGCCTAACTGATGCTCAAAGGAGAAAATATGAGGATCTTGAAAGGGAATCCCCAAGGCAGATGTGATGACACTATCATGAATGTCCACTATAGAATCTGCAATAGGTGCACCTGGAGGCTCGATGAATGAGCTGGAGAATCAAGCAGAACAGAAGAAGAATCCTACTGAAGAGAAAAGACCTCAACTAGATGTGGAATGGTAGTCAAAATAAGGATCTCGAGAACAATACAAAGGTTCAAGTATCCTAACTGCACCACATGATGCTCCTACAAAAGAGAAGTAGTTTGCTCCAAGAACGGAGATGGTGGAACAAAGTGTGAGAAGGTGTAGAGATGAGTGGAAGGATCAACTTCCCCCATAGCAATAAGACCTCATGTTACATGATCCTAAATGAAGACTGAATCAGCAGTGAACTCAATTGTCTTCCTTAATCCACTGCGTGTAATCTGAGAAATTGAGAGAAGGTTTGTAGACAGAGATGGAACATACAATACATAATTGAATATACCATCCTAGATGTGAACTAAACCTTTCTTGTAGACTGGTAGGGCATTTTTATTCCCCATGAGAATATGAGGAATGGGAGAAGCCTCAATAGTGGAGAAGACACCTTGAGAAGATGTCATATGGTGAGAAGCACCTGAATCCAATATCTAAGGAACCTGTGAAGGAGATGCAATGGAAGCCTATAATACATGACCCTTTCCAAGATCTAGTGTACATGTCAAAGAGGTGGAAGAAGCTTGAAAAGAAGACCCTTGTGAGGTAGAAGAGGATGGAGATGAAATAATGCTCTTTTGAAGGAGAGCTTGCAAATCAGCAATCTATTTCTCATAGCCATCAAATCCCTTCTGAAAATAATGTGACTCATCATGAGATCCCTTCTAACAATAGGAATAGGTAGGAGTCTCAGTCTTCTTTTTCTCCTTCTTCTTAGAAGATGATGAACCAGTAGAGTGCTAAGAAGAGGAATCAAATATCTGCTTCAACTTTTTCTCTTGTATATCCTTGGCAAGCAATGCCCATGACTGTGAACCTATAAGTGAATCCATATGAGTGATCTTGGACTATTCCCATGTCAACTGATCACAAAATGTCTCAAAAGAAGGCATCCAATGTTTGTTACCCAAGGCATACATAGTGGAGTAGAAAGTGGAAGTGAAGATCTGATACTGTCCTCACAACTTTGAGAGTATCAAAAAGATACACTCATCATCTATTTTATTTTTCCCGCATCCCTGCAGAACTACATGTAGAGATTTGAAATTCAGCAAGAAGTCTTCAATGGTGGGAAATTTTTCTAATGAAAATGAATTCAACTCTACATCAAGCTAAAGTGTCTAGAACTCATTCACTATGCCAAAAAAAGTCTAAAATTTGGTCCAATAAGCCCATGGAGTGGTCAAACCATCCAAGTGAAATAGTATACTATCTGAAATGTTTAATGCAATCAATCCCATGGCCTCATCCATTTTTTTTCTATGTTGAAGAACCTCAAAGGGGCACTGCAAAATATGTTGGTTCTCATCCAAACATGACCATAAACCTCATGACATGAGAAGCCTAGTCATTTGTGCTATCTAGGTGTGATAGTTGTGTGGCGTGAGCTAGGTCACAGAAGGATCCAAAATTAAGAGAAGAATACAAAAGTAGAAGGGTCTATTTTGAAGTAAATTACAAAAAATAAAATGCCCCCCCCACCCCCACCAACTAATAAAGATATCCCTCAAATACCAAAGAAACAACTATAGAGAGCACAAAAATTGAGAAAAGAACCTAGATTTTGGATGCCAAGAGGGAGGAAACTAAAGTCTCTACTTCAAGACCAAAAATAGGAGCTCAATATTACTCCAAACTAATTCCATATTTGGAAAGTAGACAATAAATCATACACTTTTTTAAAAATAGCATTGAAATATGTGTCCATATGAGCCTGAATGAAGCCTTTGAAGGTGCAAAAAATGGGATTTTTGAGTTGCAAATTTTTTTAGGAATAGAGATGTCATACTTCCTACACCAATGTGTATATCATAAAATTCTACCCCAAAAAAAAAAAAATTTCTCGAAAAAATGAGTCTGTATGAGGGAGATATCGTTGTTCGAAAATTACCTCAGTAGTTATTTTTTCTGAATCACCGTTGTCACACCTCCAAAAATAAAGAAAAAAGCCCAAAAAATGTTAGATTTATTATGTCAAACCCTATTTCTCCTTTTTCTCCAAATACTAAAAAAAATGCTCTTCCTCCTGATTGAAGAAAAAATCACAAAAAAACTAAGGTTTGTGTCTCTAAATCGTAGCTTCAAAAATCATTCGAACTAGGAAGCGGTAGGGAGGCTCTGATACCATGGAGAAGTTGATGAAAGACAACTTCACAGTGTGCCAATATTACCTCCATGAAAATAACCCGCTGAAGACAAATTGAAGAAGGAAGGAGCAAGAGCTTGAAGCAACAAGAGAAATTATATTGCAACAATGTGAAAAAGAAATTGTTGTACAAAAATGCAAAGGGAGAGCCTGTTTATAAAGGCCTCTAGAAAGCTTGTAGAATAAGCTCAAAAGTGCTAGAAAGTGCTAGGAGATAAGAATGACAACCAATCATACATCCACAAAAGGTTTTTGGTATCCTTGATCAAGGTGAGAGGATAAGTATAACTTAGATAGGAACAAACTCCTGTGTTGTCAACAACTCCTAGACTCCAACTAATAAATAAATGCATTTAACTAAGTAAAATTAAGTAAATAAATAAATAATTATTTACTCTAACACTTCCTACAATGTGGTAGCTTCTCAACATCATCATCCCATCTTGGTAAGGTCTTCATATGGAATCCATCAATGTATCCAACAAATTATTGAAATACAACACATATCCCGTCGATCCCAATGAAAAAGCTCATGCATAATTAATTGGGGTGTTTAGAGTACCCAAACCACTCCTCCTACCTTATTTTGACCCATCCAACCTAACTAATAACTTAGAAAAGTGTAAAATGTGTCAAATACACAAAGAGGCATAAAAATTCTAACATGTGGTCCTATGTTAGCTCGCCCTCAATAGCTATGCACTCGTTCCTTGTGATGCTTCTCCATTGGTAACCTCTCCATATTCCTTGATTTCAACCCATTTTGTACCAAATGAGAAGGTAAAAATGATCTCAAACTCCTCTTTCATACCTTTTATAGCTCCATTTCTACCTAGATGGACATGTTAGTGGGATTTTTTTGTACTAGGTTGTGATACTTTTTGCATTCTACATGCCATAACTTTTGCATTTGACCTCTGATTTGTAATCTATCAATTTCTATGGATTTTTCTTTTTATTATCAACAAATTGACATCTTACATGTTTTTGTAAATTTCTTGAGGGGGCACCCATATATCTTGTCCTCACCTTGTATGTTTTTTGTATTTATCTTTGATGCAATGCTTAGAATCATATTGTATCAAAGCGAGGCAAATTGTAGACACTCAAAAATGGTTCATGCCTAGTTTCTCATCACTAACACACTAACCCTTCCATTTTTATCATTTTACTAATGTCAATCTCAAGGCCAATTTGATCAACATCCAAAGCTATTTTGGAACATCTTAGAATATCTTTCAAAGATTCCTATAACCATTTTGACCTAGATAAACCAAAGGCATAGTGTTCATGTGAATTGCATTCAAATCATTTGTGACCAACCTTCAAGTACTTTATATTAGTCCTAGACATTTATGAGTCACTCAATGTCCAATCAACTTATCATCATCAACTGACCAATTGGCATTGTCAAGTCTCTCAATTCCTTATAGGCATGTCATCATCAACCTATCATAGTCATCACTTTGATCATTGACATTGTCAAGTCCCTTAGTGTTTGATCATGTCCTATCAATCTAATGAAATTGACATAACCCATTAATGCTATCCTAATCAAAATTATCAATGAAATTATGGTCAAGTTTATGATATTAAAAAAGTCCATTAATATCATGGAAACTTCAGTCATCATCATTTTTCATCAATTTATTCAATGTCATTTCCATCAGTTCAACTCTAATTGGATTAGGCTTCATTTAATTAAACATATGGCCAATGATTTTGTTAATTTTCTTTTAGGTATGAATAACCTATAGCCATCCCTATGTCCTATTGATAAATGAATACACTTTATTTATCCTCCTTTCTTTCCTAAGTTTCTCACAATTAATTAATTGACTAATTTTAATTTCATGACTTATCGAGTTTTCTCAAATTCCTAAATTCTTAATTTCCATGTTGGAAGGATTCATGAATATTAAAATCTTACATGTACTCCACTAACATTTCTAAATTCATTTCCTCTTAAAATCTCCCATTAACTAATTTTCAACCTATTTTGTCTTACATATTTTCACTTACATGACTCCACTAACATTCTTAATTCATTTCCTTTCTTATATGTTTCTGCTAATCCTCTCCACTAACATTTCTAAATTCATTTCTATCTCACATGCCCCCCACTTTCTTGGATTATTCTCTCAACTTGTCATCACCACTCTCCCACCTTTTACTAATACTTCTCCACTTGTTATCTTCTAGTGTTGACTCCACGATGGATCCTAGTTTATATAAATGGAGCCTTCTCACACTTAATGGGAAGACCAAAATTTGAGGAATAACCACATTTTGAATCTACTCTTTCTATTATCACTCCTACTATTCTCTCATGTCAATCTTATTTTCAATTACATAGTGCAACTTGCCAAGGTCAAGAGAAACACCATTAGAATATATATGGAGAAGAAAGGACAACATGGGAGCTATACTTGAGAGGTAGTTGTACTTTGAATTCCTTTGCATTTCAAGTTGATTTCATGGTAGGATTATATGATTTTGCATATGTTTGTGAGATTTTTGGTTGTCTCTTACGTACAATGACCCCTTTTCTAGTCCTATGCTAGGTACATGTCAAAAATCCACACATTGAACATTAGAAAGAAGCCAAAAGAATATTAAGATACATTAAAGGTATTTATCAACTTGGAATTGAGTACAAATATGGAGGAGAGACTACTCTAGTTGGATATATTGATTTTAATTATATAGGTGACATTGATGATATAAAATCAATGTCAGGGTATATCTCCCATCTTGGATTGAGACCAATTTTATGGAGCAATAAGAAGCAATCAACAATGGAACTTTCATCTAAAAAAGATGAATGTATTGGATCATTAAAGGCATCTCAAGAAGTATTGTGACTTAGAAAATTACTTGAAGAATTACACCATCCACAATATTTTCCAACTATAATATTTTGTGACAATCAAAGTGTTATTAAGATAGAAAAAGATATATGACCCATGCTAAAATTAGAAAAGACATGAGATGTTTCCTAAGAGACTTCTTTAATGTTAGTAGGGGACTTAGTTAAATCATTAGCATTCTCCTCAATGTAGATAATATGTTTAGCCTTTTATTTATAGTGGGGATATTTTGATTTTTCCTCACTATCATTGGACTTAGAGTCCAAGTTGACCTCCTCAGGTTTTTTTTGTTTTTCCACCCATTTCTTCTTGCCTAGGTTATTAAGAAAGGGGTGGGATCTCCATCTATGCTAAGGGTTAGATTTTGAGAAAGATACCATATGAGGTCCCTTATCTTTCCTACTGCTAGAGGGAGGGGAAGCTTGAGACACAACAAGAGAATAGGGTATGAAAGTAGAAGTAAACAAAGTGGAAGTGTTAGGTGCATAGGGTTAAATAAGAAAAATGTTCCTAGAAGAAAACATAGGTTTGTGGAAGTTATAGAATCTAAAAATTAAGCCCTAGTGAAGCATGTTATAATATTTTCCCCTAGCCATACATTTCTTGACATTCATAACCAAATCTTCTAAATCCATTTGTAGGAAGAAAGGGAAACAAATATCATCATGATAATGATAATGATTTAGAAGTGGGAGGTGGTAATAGAAATTACTTTGTGTCTCCATTCTAGAGTGAGTTATTTTATTATTAGGTAGAAGAAATCTCTCCATGGGCTTGGTAAATTCTCTATACTAAAACCACTACAAAAATGGACTAACACCTCACCCTCTTTGGAGAATCGATTCATACTAGTCTCATCCACTTGCTTAGTAACTCATTTCCACTTCTTACCAGTCATGGATAACCTTGTAGCCTAAGAAATAACTTCCTTGTTTATTTCAAAAGTGATGCTACCAATGGAAATTCACCTATGCTAAGAAATCGCATAGATACTAGCTTGTCATGTCCTTCCATGACCTCCATAAAATATTGCAAGATGCCATCTATAATATTCATCCATGCACATACCTTATCATGTCACTCATATTTGATATGCCTAGGCTCAATTTTGTCCAAATCACCACTCATGTCAACTAGGATCTCTAGCTCCTCAAGAATTTCTAGCTTTTTTAAAAATACATCTTTTAACAGTGATTTTGGGTTTGCAAAGTAAGCTAACCTTAGGTAGTAAAACAATGCCAAGTTTATAGAAGTAATCCTTCCAAAAAGGTTGGTTATCAAAATTATGATTCCATTTGTTGTATATAGGAGAATGATACTACATCAACACATGAAATTCAAAGGTAAAGGATCCTTTGTCATAAATCCAAAATTTTATGGAGTTGATGTAATCATGCCATGTTAAGCTTATGTGGTTATTATTATATAACCAACCCCTTTCATACTTAGTAGTTCCACCCCAATTCTTTTTATGATCATTTATGCAAAGTTTTCATAAAATCATGTAGGTGATATGATGATTTCTCATCATATTTATTAATTAGTTAAATTTTCCACCATTAAAGTAGTTTGAAAGGGTGTCCTATCACTAGCTATTATTATTGATTAAAATCATAGTCCTTTAGCAATGGTGTGTCCTTCACTCTCAATGCAAGTGATGATATCAGCATGGATAGAGGCCAATTTTCTCCAACTCCTAAGATCTATCATTTCCAATCCCAAACCTGCCATCTTGTCTACCATGAAATTCCCTTCCTGGGTATTTGCAAGATCATGGTGTGCCAAAAAATGGCAATTAGAGAAATATGTAGTTTTGAAATGCATCAAAACATTTCAAAATATATTCCAACTTTTTCCCCACCCATCCTGATACCAAACAAAAAAATGTATACCTTTATAAGGCCTATTATATCTTTGGATACCAACCCTACATGATAAACTTTAAAAATGTCTTGAAAACATGTTTTTTGGTTGTTCTTGTGTGTTTCTTACTTCAAACATGTATTTGACAACTTTTTTTTCATCCAATTTGATGAAATAAAAAGGGTTGCATAAGAATGTTCTTATCTTTCCATTAAAGTAATATTTGTCAACTTATGATTTTAGTAAGTAATTATTACTTATTTTCTAATGGAGTTATGTATAAAGTGTTGATTGACATATTGATTGAAAAATAACTATAACTTTCAAATGGTACAACATTTTTGAAATCCAAAAGATGCATCACATTCTATGCTTCTTATGCTATAAGGGAAAAAAATAAAAAATAAATTTTGTGGCATTTTGAATTAGTTAAGGTGGTTAGACACAAGAGTTTTTTAATTCCAAAAATACTATAGCAAAACAATAATCATAATTTATTTATTTAGAATACAAATACCCATAACACTAAATTCATCTTTTTGTTTTCATCCCTAACAATACCACCCTATGTTGTCACCCCCAAATTTCCCACACCATCAAAGTTGAGCTTGAACCATCCACATAGGGCGTTGCCATTTAGTATTAGCTCTGGCCTTTATTTTAGAGCTATCAAAATCTTTAGCTCCATCTAGAAGATGTCATTCATTAATCACATGGCAATCCCACAGAGAGGAGGGTCTATCCAAATTCCTACAAGATGCCACTTCAAATTTTTCTCTCAACTTATTAGCCATTAGAGTAGTTAAATGTTCACATTCAGCTTAGTTTCCCTAAAAATTATATTGTTCATTTCCTTCTAGATGCTCCAACTAGCATGTGGAGAAATGAGTCTCCAGAGGAGGTGGATGGTGAGATGCGTTGGGGGGGGGGGGGGAGGGGTCCAATACAAAAACTAATGTATTCCAACCCCAAAAACCCATGAGAGGTTGAGATTTTTGATAATAGAGGCCCATATTTGAGTTGCAAAAGGGCAAGAAACAAAAATGTGGTAGATGTCTTCATCCTCTTGCTTGTAAAGGAAATATCTATTAGGAAATGGAAACCTCTTCTCTTAAGGTTATCAATAGTTAGGGCTTGTTCATGGAGCATTGCCCGTAGAAAAAGTTCATCTTAGGTGTTAATTGTTGAACCCAAACCTTATTCCAATAGTCTTGGAGCTCCATATCAATCAACTAAAGGTAGGTAGAGCTAATAGAGAACTTACCAAAATGACTTGACTTTTATCATTAGAGGGAATCACAGGGATCCTAAAAGTGTTGATCCTATACAACTACTTAATTAGTGCCAAATCATGAGGGCTACCTTTCCAATTACTACTGAGAGTTATCCATTTCTGAAAAGGATTAATGTAATCCTTAACATAGTGTCCAAAGGTGTTCTTTATTCCATTTTTTACATGAAAACACTTGCCAAAGATTAGAGGTTACCTCATAACTAGTTGTCCTCCTAGGATCTACTTTGGTTCCCCCTACTTATTAACCATATAATGCCCCCTTGGAGAGAGGTGTTTTTTTTTGTTATGTTTTTCTAGATCCTCAAACTATAAGGGAGATCCATATTAAATAGGTGAGAGGTGAAGGGTGAATTATCAAGATATTTATTTTTGATTATTTGCTACCACCCTCCCTCCTCTCTACCAAATTCCATCCAATTTTAGTTATGAGGGATTTTTTAAGGTCCTTAACCTTTCTAACTCCCAGACCTCCCATGTCTTTGGGTTTAGAACTAGTATCCCATTTGACCAAGCTAATTCTTTTTTTTTGTTCCAAGCCTGTCTAATGGAAATTTCTCTAGATTTTTTCCAACACAAGAGCCATAGAGCTAAAAAAATTTAAGAAGGATAGAAAGTAGAAAGATATCCCTTAAGGTAGGCATTAGGAATATGGAGATTTCCTACACTAATGAGTGCCTTTCCTTTTCACCCTTCCATCTTCTTTTGGAGCCATGAACATTTATCGTGTTCTAGAAGTGTTGGCTAACTTCTTACACTACGAGAGGGAGGCCCAGATAAGTGTCTAGGAGTGAAGTTTCCAAATAACCCATCTAATAGAGGTGACAATTTTGTAAAACCACCTCCATATTGAAGAACTAAACTTCTCTTTTTTGGAAATTGATATGTTGATTTGAGGCCTAGGCATACTAGTCAAGTATATTCTTTGATTATCTAGCCTCAGTGATAAAAGAGATACCAAACAAGAAAGCATCATTAAAAAATTGTTGGACGACCTTCAGAGGGAGGGAAGTGGCCAATTTAATTACCTAAAGAGTGGATGTGAAATATTTTCCAAGCACCTTTGTAATCATGATGAAAAGGTAAGGTGATAAAAGGTCTCCTTACCTTAGACCTCTCCCCAAGGGGAAAGAACCCTAACAATCACAAATAATTAAACTAATGTAGGAGCATCCAAAGGAATAAGGGCAATCCTATGTCACCCAAACAAAAATTTACTTAGACTTAGTTTCTGTTTCATGTGTTTTCATTTCTAGATACCCATTTGGGTCAAATAAAGGTTCCAACTCTCACAGTTCCACTATTAGTGTTTTGGGTTAGAGTTTTTAATCACCTTGGGATACGTATAAATGTCAAAAAAATAGGAGTATGTAATTGAGCCATCATTTTGGTGAACTAGAAGGTGTAAATTGTTTAGATGATTGTCATTGTAATTTAGAGCATTCCAGAAAAAGAATCAGGTCAAAAGGCCCCACGGTTTGAAAGTTATTACAGTTTTTCAATTTTTGGAGACCTCCTAAGAATGTGTCAAAGTCAAGGTAGGGGCATTAAATGACCTTGACTAGGTCCAAAAAATGGGGGACACGAAATGATTTTCCATAGGGCTATAGAGCGTTTCGAGAGCTTTCCAAAAATGTAAACGGTTCATCAATTGGAGCTACGGTTCAAAAGTTATGCCTCCCAGAAGTTCGATTACCATTTCTGGATTCTTCTAATTTTGTGCCGACTTCTAATGCGACTTCTCGAGCCTTCTATTTGGTCAGTGGATGCCAACTAGCACTTTCTAGAATGTATTCCTAATCCTTAACCCTTTGGGGTCTATTTAAGAACATTTCTGGCATTGTAAAAGGCAATTCGGAGTGGAGTTTGAGAGGAGGTACTAAAAAGAGAAATTATCTCCAGATTTATACTATTGTAAGCCCTTAGGGCATGTTTTGAAGTCTATTTTCTCTGTACTGAATGTATTAGCATATTTACATAGTTAATAAAATTTTCCCCTTTCCTGTTGTGTCCATTTTATTATTTGGCTTGACCCCATCATAAACTGTGTTGATTATCACTCTAACAAACTCAATGACCTTCCTATTGAACTCAACCTTTTCCATCACTCTAAGGAGGAATTCCAAATTGACATGATCATAGGCTTTTGAGATGTCCAACTTGAGAGCAATCCCAAGTTTCTTACTCTTATCCAAATGTCTAGAATTTTTTGTCTAGAAACAAAGCCTTTCAGAGAAGGGCTTATAAATATATTAAGAAGAGGTTTGATGTAGTTGGTTAGAATTTTAGAGAAAACTTTGTAGGCCATATTACACAAGCTTATCAATTGAAAGTTCACAAGAGTCTTAAGTTCTTGAATTTTCAAGGACCAAAACAATGAACGTCTTGTTTTAAATTCTCAAGAATTTACCCATTTTGATAAAGACCCTCATAGATTTGGTGAGGTCCCTTCTAATGAGCTCCCAAAAAAATTGGAAGAAGGCCAAGGAGAGGCCATTAGGGCCATGGGCTATGTAAGCATTCATGGAGAACACTACCACCTTCACCTCCTTTTTTGAGACCAAGCTGAGGAAAATCTCATTGTCAAAATTATTTAGCATAGTAGGAAAGGTGTTGATCAGATTCTCCTTGACCTTAGCATCATTATTTCATATTTTGGAAAGCTAAAGTATCCTCAAACAATTTGGCAGGCCAAGTTTTCAGCTCTTCGGGTTTGGAGAGAAGAGTATTATTACCATCAAGTAAGGTGGTAATAGCATTTCCCTTATGGTGGGTTGACACTAATATATGAAAAAACAAGGTGTTTTACCCCCCCTCCATCAACCATTGAATTTTGGAGTGTTCTTTCAGTAGATTTCCTCTGGTGTAATGGTTTCCTTCCACATTCTCCTCTATTTTTTTGTGTCTAGGTGGTCTAATAGTAGTCCTTCCTACTTCCATGTTAAGTTGTATCCTTTTTAGGCTCTCTTTAATGGCCTCCTTCTTGATGATGTTACCAAATGAGTTTTTACTCCATGATATAAGCTCCCTCTTAATGTTCTCAAGTTTCTTAGTTAATCAAAACATAGCTTTAAAGAAGATCTCTGTAGTTACTTTCCTAATGCTTTTACCCAATGCTTCAATAAATGATCTCTTTCTTGTGAAAATATGTTGTGCTAGACTAAAAATAAGCTAAAGATAAAATAAAGGAAATAAAAGGTAGAAATGTTTATATTGAAAACCAAAAAATTATTTACTAATCAGGAGACAATGTTGGAATTCCATGGATTCAAATAGAGGGTCTAAAGGAATGTAAGAAGTTCTAGTAACATAGAAGGATTGTTCTTCAAACCATATCATAATTTCACAACAAAAAAAAGTAACAATATTGAAGATAGAGATGTTTCTTTGAATCAATAGTAAGTGGGAAAAGTCACTATTATAGCTCCCTTTCTTAGTTTGCACCATTAAAATGATTAAGCACCTACATGTGAGAACTTAATAAAAAGAAGTTCAAAAGAATCAATGACATTGGTTGTCTCTTAATGAAACTCAAATGGGAATACAATTTCCTAAGCACCCTATAAGCATGTCACTACTCTAGTAAACTACTATTTTTCCTCTCACATTTCTGCCAAACTACTTGGATATTTTGTCTTTCAAATTTAGACTTGATTGGAATTCAATAGAACATAATAGAAAAAGGTATCTCTTTAAGTCTCTAAAAATGAAGTCCACATATGCATATTGGAGGCGTCTGGAGCCTAGGCAATGTGCTTATGCATTGGGTTCCTCTAGAGGCGTATCTAGGTTTTTAGATAACTATCTCATCTCAACACCATAGAACCTACTCCCTTTCTAGCCAACACCTCCTTCCCTCAACTTGATTTGGTTTTTGATCTCTCTATATCATCTAATGAGTTTATCATGTTCTTCTAAGGATACTTTATGGATTTTTTTGAAGTGATTGCTGATGTGATATAACTAATCAAATGTTGAAGAAATGCATCATAGTAGTAGCCTAATCTAGACACATGAACATCACAAGAAGGGTCATAAAAATTATTGCTAGGGGAAACACATTATCGGACAACCTTATCAACATATTTAGGCATATATACCAATAGACATCAACAAGTCGTAGACATCTTTGGAGAGCTATGTCTAGAGTTACCTAATATGTTTCAAGATTTTGTTTGGTACTATTTTCTCCCTTCTCCTTCTCTTTGTATCCCCTCTCCACCAAGATTCAAAATTTTTATCTTAATTGTGTTCAAATTCATGTTTGTGAATTTATAATTTATTTGAAGCTATCACTTCTCTATCAAGACATTTGTTGCACAATATTTTTTTAATCAAATGATATATGAATTGACATCATGTACTAAACAAATATTTACAAATAATACATACTCACATAATAGTCCCAAGGGGAGGGTATATTAAAATTTGATGTTTCCTTTTGATGCTATCAAAATAATTAGCTCCCTCGGGAAGATGTCCTTCATTAATTAGATAACAATCCTAAGAGGAGGGGGGTCTATCCAACTTCCTCCAAGATGTCACCTCAAATTTTTCTTTTAACTTCTTAACCATCAAAGTAGTAACACATTTTCATTTAGCTCAGTTTCCCTAAAAATCATATTGTTCCTTTCCTTCTAGATGCTACAATAGACATGTGGAGAAATGAGTCTCCAGAGGAGGAGGATAGTGAAATGCATCAGGGCGGGGGGGCATCCAATACATAAATTAATGTATTCCACCCCATAAAACCCATGAGAGGTTGAACTTTTGTATAATAGAGGTCCATATCCAAGTTGCAAAAGGGCAAGAAATAAAAATGTGGTAGATATCTTCCTCCTCCTACTTGGAAAGGAAATATCTATTAATAAATTTGAAGCCTCTTCTATTAATTAAGGTTATCAATAGTTAGGATTCATTCATGGAGCATTTCTCAATGAAAAAGTTCATCTTAGGTGTTAATTATTGAACCAAAACCTTATTCCAACAGTCTTGGAACCTCTGTATCAATCAACTAAAGGCAGGTAGACCTAATAGAGAAATTAGCAAAATGATTTTGATCCCTTATGATTTTTTCATTAGAGGGCATTGTAGGGATACTAAAAGTGTTGATCCTACAACTCCTTAATTAGTGGAAAATCATGAGGGTTACCTTTCCAATTGCTACTAAGAGTTATCCATTTCTCAAAAGGATGAATATAATCCTTGACATAGTATCCAAAGGTGCTCTTTATAAAAAAAATTACATGAAAAAATTTGCTAAAGATTAGAGGTTATCTCCAAACCAGTTGTCCTCCCAAAACCTAGATTGGATCCCCCTACTTATTAATCTTCTAAGACCCCCTTGGAGATAGGTGTGATTTTTGTTATGTTATTCTAGATCCTCATACCATAAGGGAGATCCAAAGAGATCAAAATTTTAAAGATGGATAGAAATTACAATGATATCCCTTAATGGAGGAATTAAGAATCTAGAGATTTCTTGCACTATTGAGTGTCTTTTCTTTTTACCCTTCTAGATTCTTTTGGAGCCTTTCAAGTATCATGTTCTAGAATGAGTGGCAAGGTAAGGCCTAGATTGGGCTCCATCGGTTAGGATGTGGTGTGTGTTGGGTCTTCATTAGGTGTTGGCTAACTTCTTACACTATGAGAGGGATGCCCAGATAAGTGTCTAGTAGGGAAGTTGCCAAACAACCTAGAATAGAGGTGACACAATTGAAAAATCACCTCTATATTGAAAAAATGAACTTTTCTTTTTTGGAAATTGATATGTTGATTTGAGGCCTGGGTGTACTATTCAAGGATATTCTTCCACTATCCTGCCTCAGTGACAAAAGAGATAACAAAAAAGAAAGTATCATCAAAAAATTGTTGGATGACCTCTGGAGGGAAGGAAGTGGTCAATTTAGTTACATGAAGAGCAGATGTAAATTTTTTTCCAAGAACCTCCACAACCATGATGAAAATGTAAGGCAATAACGGGTCTCCTTACCTTAGACTCCTCTCTAAGGGGAAGGAGCCCTAACAATCATAGATAATTAAACTATGTTGATCATTACTCTAACAAAATCAATGACCTTGGACTATTGAACTCAACCTTTTCCATCACTTTGAGGAGGAAGTCCTAGTTGACACGATCATAGGTTTTTGAGATGTCCAACTTGAGAGCAATCCCAAGTTTCCTACTCTTGTTCAAATGTCTAGAATTTTTTTGTATAGAGATAAAGCCATTCTAAGAAGGGCTTATAAATATATTAAGAAAAGGTTTGATGCAATTGGTTAGAATTTTAGAGAAAAAATTATAGATTGTATTACACAAGTTTATTAGTCAAAAGTTCACAAGAGTCTTAAGTTCTTGAACTTTTAGGGACCAAAACAATGAACATCTTGTTTAAAATCTTGAAGAATTTACCCATTTTGACAAAGTCCCATATAGATTTGGTGAGGTCCCTTTTAATGAGCTCCCAAAAAATTTGTAAGAAGGCTAGGGGAGACCATTAGGGCCAAGGACTATGTAAGCATTCATGGAGAACACTGCCACCTTTACCTCATTTTCTAAGATCAGTCCGAGGAAAAGCCCATTGTCAAAATTATTTAACGTAGTATGAAAAGCCTAACCTTAGCATTAATATTCATATTTTGGGAAGCCAAAGTGTTCTCAAAAAATTGGGCAGACCAAGTTTTGAGCTTTTCAAGTTTGGAGAGAAGAGTATTATTACCATCAAGTAAGGTGGTAATAGGATTTCTCTTGCGGTGGGCTAACATTGATCTATGAAAGAACAAGGTGCTTTATCCCTCTCCATCAACCATTGAATTTTGGCTCAGTGTTTCTTACAATAGATTTCGTCCCGTGTAACGGTTTCCTTTGACATTGTCCTCCATCTTTCTTTGTCTAGGTAGTCTTCAACATTAGTCCTTCCTACTTCCATATTAAGTTGTAGCCTTTTTAGGCTCACTTTAATGGCTTCCTTCTACTTGAACATGTTACCAAATGACTTTTTACTCCATGATATGAGCTCCCTCTTAATTTTCTCTAGTTTCTTAGTTAATTGAAACATAGCTTCAAAGAAGATCTCTAAAGTTACTTCCCTACTACTTTTATCCATTGCTTCAATAAATGATCTATTTCTTGTTGTAAGAATTTGGTATAGCTCTGATACCATGTAAGAATTTTCCTAAGGAAAGAATGAAATACAAAGATGAAGAAGCTCAGTAGATAGCACAAGAGAGATAAATAATGATCAAATGAGAATGAATATCAGATAATTGGATGAATACATCATAGAAGTGCTTTGTATATAAAGGCAATTGATATGACTAGGAGTTAGAAAAGAGATAAGCATACCAACTAAGCACATGTCCACCAAGAGTGGATTATCCTCCATTGTGCATGAATGTATGTGCAACAATGAGAGGATAAGAATGTAAAGGTGTATCTCATAAAGAGATGTAGTAGACAACATGAGCTCAATTGGAGTGCAAACTACTGTGTTGTCAACATAGCAACTAATATGAATATACAAACTCCTATGTGTCTACATGACAACTAATATGAATATGCATTAACTTAAGTAAACTTAAATAAAGTGTAAATAGTAAATACTTATTTACACCAACACTTGTGCAAATATGTGGTGCTAGACTAAAAATAAATTACAGATAAAATAAAAGCAATAAAAGTTCGAAATAGTTATATTGAAAACCAAAAAATTATTCACTAATGGGGAGAGAATGTTGGAATTCCATGAATTCAAGTAAGGGTCTAGAGGAATGTAGGAAGTTCTAGTAGCATAGAAGGATTGTTCTCCAAACTATCTAATAGTTGCACAACCAAAAAAGTAACAATATTGAAGATAGAGATGTTTCTTTGAATCGGTAGTAATTGGGAGAAGTCACTGTTAAAGCTCCCTTTCTTAGTTCGCACCATTAAAATGGTTAAAGAACCTACATGTGAGAACTGAACAAAAAGAAGTTCAAAAGCCTCAATGACATTGGTTGTCTCTTAATGAGGCTCAGATGGGAATAGAATTTCCTAAGCACCCTATAAGCATGCCATTGCTCCAGTAACCTACTATTTTTCCTCTCACATTTCTGCCAAACTGCTTGGATATTTTGTCTTTCAAATTTAGACTTGATTGGAATTCAATAGAACATTATAGACAAAGGTCTCTCTTTAAGTCTCTAAAGATGAAGTCCACATATGCATATTGGAGGCGTCTGGAGCCTAGGCAATTTGCCCATGCATTGGGCTCCTCTAGAGGTGTATCTAAGTTTTCAGATAACTTGTCACGTCTCAACATCATAGAACCTACTCTCTTTCTAGCCAGCACCCTCCTTTCCTCAGCTTGATTTGGTTTTCAATCGCTCTATATCATCTAATGAGTTTATCATGTTCTTCCAAGGACACTTTAAGGATTTTTTTAAAATTGATTTCTGGTACGATATAACTAATCAAATGTTGAAGAAATGCATCATAGTAGTAGCCTAAGCCAGACCAATAAACATCATAAGAAGGGTCATACAAATTATCACAAGGGGAAACACAATATTGAACAACCTTATCAACATATTTAGGCATATATACCAATAGACATGAACAAGTTGGAGACATCTTTGGAGAACAATGTCTGGAGTTACCTAATATGTTCCAAGCTTTTGTTTGGTACTATTTTCTCCCTTCTCCTTTTCTTTATATCCCCTCTCTATCAAGATTCAAAAGTTTTATCTTAATTATGTTCAAATTCATGTTTGTGAATTTATTATTCATTTGAAGCTATCACTTTTCTATCAAGACACTTGCTGTATAGAAAAAAAATTTGCCAAATGATATATTAATTGACATCATGTACTAAAAAAATGTTTACAAATAATAGATAAAAGAATTGAAAACTGGACTTCCACTTTCACATATCTTCAATGTATCCACTGCACACCAAAATACTATTGCTTTCGAATAGAAAATGAAAAAAATATAGAATTCTAACATTTCTATGTTAATGTGCTTACGTGCCTTGACTGCGCTTCTATATCTTTCATATCCAGCAATCATGGCAATCAATGAGATGACATCTGTTTTAGGAACTATGCCAAACAAGGCACGTTCCTTGCCTGCGTTTGCATTTTATTTTTTCATATATATCTGTTCTGGGCAGTCAACGGATCATGTTAATAAGCTCCCACTTTGGGGAAAATGTTGCCAATTGCATTTTCTTGAAAGCTTCTAAACCTCTCAAACTGTAGGAGAGTGGGTGCAGATTGGTTGTATTTTATGGATGCCACTCACACTTTTGTGTATGAAGACATGATTTCAGGACAGGAAGGTTGCAAAGAGAGAAGGAATAGTAATAGAGCATAAAATGCATGAGCTTGAATTTTACATTATAAGATTCATTTCATTCTGGAATCACAACTAAGTCGTGGTTTTTTGCGAAGGGACAGTCCAGATGTTATGCAGAGGAATAAACGTGGGCTGCGGAAACCAGGCATGTGATTTGTGTTTGAATTTTGTTTTGGAAAGGCGTGACTTTTACATTTGGTCATAAAATGAGTCACACCGAATACGAAAACATTTGAGTGATGAAATCATTGTTAGAGTCTTAAATAGTACCTACTAATGACTAATTAATACTTTTAATATAATAATAACCCTAATGTATAAGAATTAAGTGTCCATAGATAACAGACTAAAGATATTTTATTATAAATTAAAATGAGTGAACAAGATACCTTCAATCTTAGACCTTTTAGAAGCAGTATGAAACTAATAAATGGAACCCAGAACGTGTTGGAGATAGAGAAGGGGGCTTATGATTCATGTGACATTCGTAACATAAGCTTGTCTACTTATTATGATGTATATATTTGCCAATCTGTTTGGGCTCGCTGTTACAATTTAATGAGTTTTTGAATTTTGTTTACAAGCATATTTTATTTTCTTATTTTAAATGGTAGTCTGACTTTATGAATGTGTATCAAATTTTTGAAATAAAAAATTGTTGTGGATTTCTTTGATCTAATATTATTAAATAAATAAAGTTGGTAGTTTTAAAGATTTGTTGTGGGTGGGTGGATGTATCACAACATTATGCTAGACCCATCATCTATCGAGACTTTGGAGATTTCCCAGTCACCCTTAATCACAGGCTAACAGAAAAACTAAGGTTGGAAAATAAGTACTTTGACTATTTGACACTTTTAACTTAGAAATGAAGCCTTAAATGAGTGATGTTTAAACAGTCTGATCAGCTAATGTTAAAACAGCATACTGAAATAAAAGAATGCAAAACATACAAACTAAGTTGAATACAACATAACAATATGCTACAACATCAAAATTTCATTATTCAAAAAATGAACTCTACAAAATTCTCCATAATCTCTATGCTATCCCACAATGCAATTACGTAGCATCAAAATATAGGTTTTCTACAACAACATAATCTTCACTGATGATATTTCAAATACATCAGCTTAGGGATTCTACGTAATAATCCTATCATCCTGTTTGCGTAGCAAATTAAAATAAGTTAAAGATTGCATAAATCTTCAGATAAGATCAAACCTTATAATAGTATTTGCTAGTGTTGATAAGGATCGAAATCTGATGTAATAGTCACCGCATGGACTCTCGAGTGCATTTTAAATATAGCAATTATGCTCTTATATTAAACAATTCAAAAGAAATTAACAATAAATAAAATCATACAGATTCACATCCATCCAAAAGAACAATTCTAAATAAATTCATAAATAGTGTATTTTTTATATAACAATTATGTATATCTCTTAAATGAATTTATACTTAGGAAAAAATAGCAGAATGCCCCAAAATCCAGGGCAACTTTGAGATGTTTCGTATTGATCCGGTTCCTTCTCCTTTTACAGTATATAATCTCTTATCTCTTTCATTCTCCACATATTTCTCTCTATTCACAAAGAAGAGAAGGAAATTGAGCCATAGAATCTTGTGGGTTTATTAGGGTTTGCAAAAATGGCAGTTGGGATTAATGTGGCAATGGCGGTTCTATTGTTGGTTTTGTGTGCATCTTCTCATTATGCAGAGGCCACTGATTACACTGTTGGAGACGGTCAGCACTGGAGTGTGGGCGTAAATTACAATGGTTGGGTCTCTGGCAAAACATTCCATGCTGGTGACAACTTGGGTAAACAAAATTAGGGTTCACATTTCTTCTCATCTGATAATAATACAAAGTATAATGATACCCATTGATTAACCTTTGTGTTTATATGTTGCATGTGATGTGTGTGTGTGTGTTATGAACAGTGTTTACTTATGTGAGTGCACAACATAATGTATTGGAGGTGCAAAAATCTGCATTTGATTCATGCAACACAAACAATCCAATTGGGAAGTTTACTGGAGGAAATACAAAGATTGCATTGACTGGGGCGGGCTCAAGATATTTCATCTGTGGATTTCCTGGGCATTGCGCTGCTGGAATGAAGTTGGCAATTACAACTTCTTAGATCAAATCAAATATGCCAGGAAGAGGCAGTGCAATTCAGACTCGTGGATTTTCCTTATCTTTATTATTATTAATAATACAGCCTTGATTTTTCCTATGTTACTACTATTATTAATAAAGCTAATTTGTTTAGCTAAATCTATTGGTAGATTATAATTTTTATATAAAGAAATTGGTTTTGAGATTTTTCAGTGATTCAATTTTTGTGAGGAAGCACATTTTGATGTTTTAACAGATAGGAATACTATTTATATTTATATGTATCAAGTGTTTTTCAAAGCTGAGGTATCAGTTGAATATTTTGTTTTTCCTTTTACGATCAACAGAACATCGTTTATGCCCATCACATGGCTTGACATACAACGCCATTCATTATCAATGTCAGTTTATGCGTTTACCTATTTTCTTGGATAAATGTTACAGTTTCTTTTTTTTTTTCCATCTTAATTCTTATTTGGACTCAAGCTGTTTCTTCTGATGTTTCCATTATGATGTTTCTATCAAACATCTTGTTTGCTGTAATTATTTGTGCCGATTGTTTTGCTGTTCTTTTTTGAATTTTGATTTATTTCATGTTATAGAGATTTGTTTGACAGAACTAACAAGCAATATGTAGTAGTTTCTATTAGACTTTTTTGTTAATTTTTTTAATTTTCGAATTTTTTTGTTGTTGTTACTTTATGTATATTAAAACTTGTTTATTAAATTATCTTTTCATATTATATTAAATTCAATTAATATAATATCTAAAATTATATATATTAAAGTTATCATATTTCAAAATTTATAATATAATATTTATTCTAGGAAAAATAATTTGTTCTATTTTAAATATAAATGTGTAATTAATCTAAAAGTTTCAATCAAATAATCAATGCAAACTTGATTTTTGAAGACTAATTCAAGATACACATCATCAATAAACTAATTCAAGGGACACATTATTAATAAACTCATCCATGGATTAGAAGACTAATTCATCATCAATAAACTAATCCAACAAAGCACCATCAAGCTTAAAAAATCATGTATAACATGCCAGTTCCAAGCACATTGAAGTTCATCATCATTGTGTTCATGACTTAATGTAGAGTGAAGTGGACCTACACTTTTGTGGCACTGAAAATCAACTTGCATATATATTTAACAAAGCATTGTCTATAGTCAAATTTCTCAAGCTTACAACCTTGCTATATCTCAAAGAAGTTGATGTTTGAATTCATCCTTGTGATGACTTCTCCCACATAAGAGTCTTTAGTGGTAGAAACTAAGGAAAGGTATTGGAATAATTAATTACATTGTCCTTCATCAAGTTGTTTGTTACAACTAAAACAACATGGTGTTATTGAAATCTTCTAGTATGTTGAAATTGATGGTTGAACTCCCAGATCTATCTTCTTTACCTTATTTCCTCGTCCACCTATGGAGTAAGTTGAAATTTTTTTAGTTCCAAAAAAATGTAAAGGCCTTAGAGGAAATTGTATTGGAATCATTCAATCAATAGAAACTAGTTTCTCCTCCAATTTGTTTTGTTGTTGTTTATTTAGCCAATAGGCTATTTATGGGAACTTTGTTCCCGAAATTGATTTTTTGATAGAAAAGTTGCCAGTTGGCTGGAAAAGTTGTGAGTTGGCCGAAAAGCTATGAGTTTGGCCAAAAATTGTAAATCATTCTTGTTAATTATATATTAGTTAATTTCTATCTCACTCCTAACTCTTGTTTTGATTAGTTATTATCTCCTCTTTTAACTATATTACCTTGATACTTTACTCGAGGAGTTAGAAAAAGTTTTGGTTCCAGAGTGAAATCAAATTTGAAATGTGAAATCTTTCTCTCTCCATGTACTTTTCTCTCTCCATGTACTAACTCAATCCACCACTCTCTATGTACTAACTCCCTCTATGTACTAAAACTTCTAGAAAGAAGTTCAGATTTGGATTGCTCTCTCTACATACAACTTTTCCAAACTACCTCTCTGTACATACTAAAACTATCTCTCTCTATGTACTCTAACTTTTCTCCCAAATCCTAACCCATACCTTGTCAAGATTCCTGAATCCAACCAAAACTCTCATTGGGAGATAACTATCATATTCAAAGATCTAAACAAGAACCAAAGTGTATACATTCAAGAAAACATGAGAGTGTCTCTGCATGAATGAAGGTAATTGCTGCTCACAAAGCATAATGGTTGCATAATATACAGATTTGGAATTGTTAATAGAAGGATATGAATAAGGAAACACATTACTGATGACGGGCTCAAGGCATATGATGTTGATAATGTATGTTATGCACATGGAAAGATCCAAGCATAGAATCATTGAGATAATGTAGCAGGATCAATGAAGTGCTTAATAGTTTGACATAATACCTCAGAAAAGCATGTTTCTTAGCCATCTCAAGATAGACCAGACATGTGAACTATTTGATGAAATGTTTGAATTGCAATCTGAAATGCCTGGTTGGTGAATGCACAAATGTATTGGATACAATTAACTAATTATGTATTGTCTTTGATGTTACACAAATGTCTTATCATTATTAGTCAGTATATGTCGAGCTCACTTGGGTAGTCAAGATAGTTTTTCATGTTTATCGAGTGTTCCTATGTTTACCTAGTTCAAAAGGCAGTGTCTACCAAGTTCACTTAGGCATTGAAGGAAAGTATGTAGAAAGTGAGTGTTAACCGAGCTCACTCGGTCAATGAAGGAAAGTTGGATGGAACTAGTGCTAACCGAGCTCACTTAGTTTCCAAAGGAATTTTGTAAAGTTTTTAGTGTTAATTGATCTTCTATTGGTTAACAAAGGAAGTCATTTCTAAGTTAGTTTTTACCAAGCCAGGTTGGCTAAGGAAGGATTTTCTTATTTTGGCATAGTAAGCTTAATTAATTTATCTATTGATTCTAGCTGACTATGGTGATGAATATTAATTATTCTAAGTTGTATTTGAGCTGACTTGACAAAGTGAAAGATATAAGTGTAAGGTCAAGTTGTGATTTCAAAATGTAATGATGCGGATGTGAAAGCTTGAAAATGTTATAAGATCTAATAATGAGAAGAGGAAGCGAATTTGAAGGATAAGTAGAATATCCTTGTGAAGCAGAAAAGCTATATTCGATCAGGAAGGATCAAGTACAAGCTAGAATAGAGATTTGTAATCAGTAATTTAGTTGCATTCAAATCAATTCATCTCATTGTTACTCTCTAACCATTGTAGTAGTGATCTAAATCTCTTAACAAAGTTGGCTTAACAGCTACTTGTAAATCCTCTAACAAGGTGGTAGTTCTATTGAATTGTCTAAAGACCTCTAAAAAGGCCACTTCTAATAAGGTGATTAAATCCTTTAATAGGATCACACCTAATAGTTTATTTTTTAACCTTTAACAGGGTTGGCTCCTAACAGGGCTCACTTCAGAAGAGTGAAAACAGTAACTAGTTGCAATTGGTGGTTTTTCCCAAATTGGGTTTCCACATTAAATCTTGGTGTCAAATGTATTCAAGCTATTTTCTTTTATGTGTCTACAATTAAGTTAAAGTAATGATAATGACATATAACATCTAAAGGTTATATGTCAAGCATTTACCAAGTTAAAGCATTCTGTATGTGTTTACCGAGCTTTAGCAATATTCAATTTTTAGTTTGCATTTTGTACTAACATCTAAGGGATCTGGGATTTATTTTAGTAGTAACTGATTCAACCCTCCCATCTCAGTTACTCCTCTTATATTTTCAATACAAATGAATGTCATTATGCATTGATATGTTTGACTTCCCTCTGTAGTTGTACATGTGCAACCCGAATCATGCTGACTTCCAACGACATGGACAATCTCTACTAATTAGTAACCCCTAGGAGAATAGATGTTGCCACCCAAGCAATAGAAGAAATGGCCCCGATTCATTTTGCATGTGGTAGGAAGGGAAAACAATACTTATCAACTTTAACATGTATGTAAGAGGAGCCCACACATTTATGGAAATAACATCAGATTTGAGTGACTAGTAGAAAGAAGATTTTGGAGTAGAGGATAGACATTCATTGGAACACATAGACATACATACTTCTATCTACTACTATTATCCAACATGGACATATCTCTCATAGATACCGAAGGATGATGCCAAAACACAAACAATGCAACAAAGGTTTGAACAAATGCCTTGAGGAGTTATGTGTGGAGCTATGCATTTAACTGTTTGACAGAATGCCTTCGAAACATGTCAATCTTGAGGCATGTAATCTATTTGAACAATCTTTTACTCCTTTCCAGCCTACAAAATTCAGAATGGTGGTGGATAATAACAAGGCATGTTATAATTGTTTGATAAAGTGTTTCTAGATCAGTCTCATCATATACAAAACACATGGACTATCAGGAAATTCTCCAACTTTTACATCTAATGGAAGCATAGAAAAAGCATGTGAACTATTTTTTAGTGGCAATGCATGAGTCAAGACACTGAGTGTAAGAAGTAGGTTTGTGAGAATGGTGAGTAGCAAAAGCAAATAGTAGTTGTAGGAACCCAAGTGATAATGGTTTTGTCAAACATAGACAAGCACATGAATTGTTTGACATAATGCCTTCTGCATTCTCACATCCTCAACCCAAGTCATGTTGACTTAAAAGTGTGCATTGAGATAAAAACTTTCAAAAGTATGAAGGAAAATTTTGACATGATACTTCAGGTGAATTTATGTGCTTTGAAGCCAATAGTCTGAAAATACGAAGTTGAAGGAACATCAATCAAGGAATTTAGTAAGCAATACTATGAGGTATAAATTCCAAGGCAAGGAGTCTCCTATGATATTAACACTTGCACACTTCCCAAGATATCAGATACAAAGATGGGACATGGAAATTGTAGACTTTTGGAAGATGATGAGCAGAGAAGGTAGATCACCTCTAGTATAATGAATATTGGAAAGTGGTCTAGCCCATGCAGGAGGACATCCACTTGCAGTTCAGTGTGTGGAACTAGTTTTAGAATGTGCCAAGGTGTATGATCATAATTCTAGAGACATCAAGACCTCATGAGGTAATATTGTGGTAAGGCTAGATACGGTGTGTATCTCCATCACATTCAGATTTCTAGTAAGAGAAGAATTCGCAGAAATCTCTAAAGAAGGTGCTCAAGGATACTCCCATCAGAATAAGAAAACATGTTTGAATGTAATTGCTAAGAGTTGGTTGGATCAACCTAGAAGAGGACAGTCACAGTTATCAAGAGTTTTGCATAGAAATATCGTTAATGAAGACATTTTTGATATTATAATTCTCCTCAATAGGGTAGTGGGAAATCAAACTATTGAAGACTTTCAAGATTGGATGTTTTTGTACAGTAGTACCATCACCACTTAAAAATAATTTATATATTGAGGAGAAATGATTGGTGATGCCCTTCATCATCAATTAACTGAATTCAATGTGAATCAAGGGTTTTACATGTCCTCATACCTAATGTATGTAATTGCTAGTATGAAGTCATGGCCTAGTCTTAATCCTTGTGGGCATCATAACTTAACCACACAAATCTATAATTATTACCCCTAGTTGCAATTAAAACAAATAAATGCACACTTTCAAAGGGTGAACGATGCTTTTTCTATGCTCATAGCTAGAGAGTTACATGGAGATATAGGACTCTGAATTTCTCCCAAAGTAGCCAGTCTCATCAGTACTTATGGTAAATTTTTCATACAGTACCCCTGATTCACCTACATCTACATTGGAGGTTTTCAAGATTGCCCTCTTATGTTGCCTCACTTTGTAGATGACAGGTTGGTGCTTTCAGAAGTTTGCAGGAAAATTAGTTAGGTAAAGAAGAAGTGCAAGAACAAAGGATCAATTCCTTTCCCAATCAATATTGGGCATTATAGTTGTATTTCTTCTTCATATGCTCAAAATATTGAGAGATTCATGGTGAACATGACTTTATACTCTTTCCATAGTCATTTCCCATTTGATGGTACCAGGTATGTTAAAAATAACTTGGCATTGGGACCTAGCTATTTCCATTTCCTTGTGATGGAAGACTATTGGGTGAACTATGAAAATGACTTTGAAGTGAGAAGAAGGGATTGGATGAGATACACAGTACAACAAATCATTGATTACAAAATGGGATGGGATGTGATAGGCATAAAAGAGGATGGATCAAACCTAATTGATACTTTCTTCTTTGAGTGGATACAACTATTAGAATTGCCATACATCAATTGGTCTTTGCTGGAATTGAAAGACCTCAAGGAAAGAACCTTCTTTGCGATTCAACAAATTGAGAATTGGTTAAAGAATAAAGTCAAAGAAGTCATGGCTACTACATCAATAGGAAGAAGTAGTGCAAAGAAAAGCAATAATTCTCAGGAAGGTACATCAGTTTCTATCCCTACTTCTTCTGGTTCTTTACATAGAACACAAGGTGGAGATGATGGTGAATATCTAGATAAAGGAATTGATCTAATTTCAACATGTGAGCTCAACGCAGTCACTAGGAAAAGGAGATCAAAACCCAAGGAGAAGACTTTAAAACCAATCTAAAAAATGATAAATGAAGCTCATGAGATGAACACTTTACCATCATCATTCATAGATGAGATGATTCAATCCATAGCATCCCCTACACGCTCATTGTCTCCTAAAAGTATGGAAGTAACTCAACAGGTGCTAGTTGTAGAGAATGTACATAACTTGGATTTATCATCTATAGTCCTACAAATTCCTTCAGTAATCGACTCATCTACTAATATCTCAACATCTTGGTTACAACAAAGTTTAGAGAGGAGGAAGAAAAGGATGATCCAATTGGAAACATCGAATCTAGATGTTGTAGTTGATTTAGTGCATAAAGATATGAAGGTAAAGAAAACTAGAATAGATTCTAGATTGGCGGCGAATCCTACCTCAGGAAACCTATTTTTTGAAATTGCATAACTAGTCACAGAGAAGAACATCAACAAGGCAGACAAAGTTCCTTTTAGCATAACTAAAGTCGATCTAGGTCAAACCACTTGCAAAGGAAGAGAGCATAATTTCCAAGTGTCAGTTGTTGTCCTGATGGAACAGTCAAGGAGAGATAAACAAGCTAAGAATCAACTCAAGTGTCAAGTTTGAGCCCTTCTTCATGCATCTAATCAATGGTCAGTGATTTCTTTATGGACCCTAGTTCATCTATAGAGATAATAGGAGATCCCAAGAAGACATTTGATGAATAAACCATTCAAGACATAGAATTCCAAACTTATGGTAAGATGGTGAAAGCATGGATAAAATGCATGAAAGAATGAGCATCAAGCCTATTTTAGGATGTCAAGGTTATATATGCTAAGGCAGATCACATACAGCGAAACATTCAAAAAGAGTTAACAACTCTCAAGGACAACAAATGTTCTAGAGAGAAATTGATGATAATTTAGTAGAGATTAAAGGAATGGATAGTAATATAGTCAAATCATTGAAGTTAGTCACCAGTGGAGAAGAAGAGAAAATTAACATATAGCTGGAAAATATTAGATGGAAGAATGATAGCATGAATCAACAATTGGATGAAGGAGAACAATTATTAAACTCTTGCAAATTACTAAAAAAGAAGGCCTTGGGGAATATACCAATGATTGTAGAAGGTATCCCTATTAGCGAACACACTCAAGATCCAAACGTATCTTCCATTTTGGAATGTGTAGAGGTTAAGATCAGCACTAAACTTGGTAGTAAACTAAGTTTAGATGTTAACATTATGATGAGATTAAGCAATCTCTCAGTGGCATTGGACTCCTATATTAAAAACTTACTAGGTTACATCCTAGAGTTGGATGAAGTTAGAAAGAGACACGATCTATGCAAGCTAAAAATGTAGAGTTTAATCATCATCAAAAAGAAGGCTTTAGCATAGGTCATCAAATCATTTAGATCATATAAGGAAAACTTGACTCAGCTACTTACAACACCTAGAGATCAAAGAGCAAGCACAAGAAATATCAATGATCGCAGTTCAAAGTTAGAAGTGGATATGTCTAAAGTTATCTCATATTTTTGTTTATATATTTTGTAAGGAGGTCAACTTTAGAATCAATTTTGGTTTTGGTTAATGTCTTAACTTTTTCTAACTATAGTTAAGCATTGAAATTTAGAAATGGTTATGAACTATCTTCGGAGTAGTCCAAACTCTAACTTTTTGAGTAGTTATGAACCTGAAAGGTTTGTTATTCTAGAATAGATATAAATTCACATAGTCAATGTAATGGGGGAAATTTTTTTGATTTTGGAATAGGGGAACACTTATGTTAGAGTTTTGGCGATAAGACAATTTTTGGATAGTGTGTACAGAGGTTGTCTTTGTAATCAAAGTTTATTTTTATGTTCCTAGTGCAAGGAAATAAAGGAACATGCATTTAGGTTTTTTTCCATTCTAAATTGTTAAAGTGTCGATTCTCTATAATGAATATTTTCATGATATTGTGCAAGTATTCATGAATTATTGAATTAGCATTGTGTCAATGATAACTCTCTAGTGTAGTTCTTGTTTGTCTTCATTAGCAGTTTACATCAATTTTATGGAAGCATTGAAGTCATGTGGTGCATTCATCATGAATAGTTTCCTTTTTATTTAAAAATCAAAATATTATCTTACAAGGGAGCTGCCCCTCTAAACACAGAGGAAGGTCAGATATCAAGGGCCTATCCAACTGTTGGAGAAATTGATTTGCCACATACTTCATTGGGCTAAATCACATATTTTCTAAGTGACAAATTTGTACCAACAAACTTTTTTTTTTCTATTTATTTAATAAAATAATTACTTGTGATCTCCACATTGGCTGATGTTGTGATCTCTATTTATTTAAATTTTGATTTTTCAAATTGATTTAGATTTTAGATTTTAAATTATTTTAATTTATTTTTTATATTCTTTTAGTTTTTCTTTAAATAATATTTTTTAGTTTCTAAAATTTATTTAGTCAATAAAATATTTGTTAGAGATGTTTATTTTTCATACTCTTATTATTATTTTTAGCCGATAGGCTATTTGTGGGAACATTGTTCCTTGAAATTGAATTTTTGATGAAAAAATTGTCAGTTGGTCAAAAAAGTTGTCAATTTGGCCAAAACATTGTAAATACTTCCCGTTAATTATTTACTAGTTAGTTTTACCTCGCTCCACTTTTAACTCTTATTTTGATATTTATTAGCTATTATCTCCATTTTAAACTATTATTTTTCTTTTATCGTTAAAAATGCTATTGTTTTTCTTTTTCTATTTATTTTTTTAAAAAATCTCCACATTAGCTCATGTTGCGATATCTATTTATTTAACTTTTGATTTTTAAAATTGATTTAGATTTTAGTTTTTTAATTAGTTTAATTTTTTCTTTAAATGTGTTTTTTAAGTTTCTATAATAATTTATTTAGTCAATAGAATATTAGTTAGAGACAATTTTTTTTATATTATTTTTTTTCTATATCACTTATTAATTTTCATAATGGATTTTTTGATGAGGTTTTTTTAAATGATTTATTTTTTCATATTTGGTAAATTAAATTTAAATAAATAATATTAATTAATCTATTTAAAATATTTTAGTAAATATAGTATTATTTAAATTGAAAATTATCAATAATCTAATTTGTTCACATAAGATTATATTTTAAATCTCTATTTTTAACTATTATTTTCCTTTTTCTATTTATCTAAATTACTTGTGATCTCGACTCATGTTGTGATCTCTATTTATTTAACTTTTGATTATTAAAATTGATTTAGGTTTTAGTTTTTAAATTTTTTTTTTTTTTAATTTATATTAGTTTAGTTTTTTCTTTGAAATATTATTGTTTGAGATATTATTTTTTCATATTATTTTTTAATATTTCTCTTATTAACTATATTTTTAAATTTTTTTAATGATTTTTTTCATTTTTGATAAATCTAAACTAAAATAAATAATATTTATTAATCTATTCAAAAGATTTTAATAAGTATTATGTTATTTAAATTAAAAATTATTAATAATCTAATTTGTTCAAATAAGATTATATTTGAAAAAAATACTAGTATGTCTAGAATTTATCTTTTTATTCACATTGACTACAATTTTCAATATTGATTAACAATATATATCAATTAGATAATATAAATATTATACTTTTGGTGAGTATATATTGATCTCCTTCCAATCTGACTTTATGGATAGTTATGCTTAGAATTTAAAAAATGTTATGATGCTTTCCTAACTCTAGTTCCCTCTCTTGACTTGTGGATCAACTTGATGCCTCTACCAATTCCTAGAACAATTCAATGCATAATCAAAGATAAATTTTCACTAATTTGGAGATGAATATTTCTACCTAACTTAGATAATCTCACTGTCCTCTGAATAATAGAGATAAATTTACATTAATTATAGACTTCCGTTGTTGTTCATTATTCACTTATGAGTGTTAAAACTTTAATTTGGAAGTAATTGAGATTCTATAGGCATGACTTTATGATTAAATCTAATTTTTATTATGCTAACTCACTTAGGTTCTAAGTGCTTCGAATTGGCTTACAAATGCAAATGTTGCTTCTTCCCAAGTTCAAATGGTGTATGGAAAATTTTTTTTTTTGTAGAATGAATTCAAGTTTCTCCTCATATTCGATCTACACTTTTGTGTTTGTTTGGTTCATGGAATTGTAGAAATCTAGATTTCTACAAATCTAAATTTAGTCAAATCAAAGTTTTGCAAATATTCATTCCTATTTTTGGGATTTTAGTTGAACCGTTTGTTTCACTCGGAAGATGAGTGTGAAGACCCATTTTTATGCGTAAGCTTGTAGTTGAAGGCAACTCCAAAAAGTAGTCAAATCTATTGATTTTAACACTTCTCAAAAAACATAACCAAGTTTTGATTTTCAATTCCTACTTGCTAGTAGGAAGTTAGAAAACCTAGTTTTGAGACAATATTAGAAGTCTGATAATCGAATTTCATTTTTCCAATTTTGAAACAAACGCAAAAGTTCTCAAATCTAGATTTTGAAATGTCAATTCCTGTCACCTTCCATGAACCAAATGGACCCTAGTGCCCGATAATATTCTTCTCCCAATTTTCTATCACTGAGGTGTGCAACTTATTGATTTCCCCAAACAAAATTTTATTCTAGCCAAAATGTATGGAATTGGAATTGACGGTTCAACTTGTAGTTTGAGTTTGTATTTAATTTTGCATGTCTGTAGAAATTTATTTTTATATTAATATATTATTATTATATATTTTTAATTATTATAAAATTAATATTAGTATACTAATAATAGATAATATTATATTATTATGTTTATTTAAGTATTAATGTATTTTTAATATCTAGTTTAAATTTTTATTTTAGAAATGAGATGACAGAAAAATAGGTTGTTAGTCCAACCTATATAGGTGGAGACTTATGTTTTCACCTCATTTTGATGATTAGTTTGAGTGCATTATAAAAATAATAAGTTATATTCATAATTGTTGGTAATTTCTTCTAGATTAGATTGATGGTTAAAATTCCAACACAATCTAATCTACAAGAAATTACCAACAATATTATCTCTAATTATATTTGTAATGTTTTGTAATTTATTAATTATATTTTGTAAAGAATTTTTTTGTTTCATAGTGGTTGGTGATATTGTTGGTAGTAGTTTCCTTTATTTTTCCTTTTTAAAAATTTAAATTATTTGTGCATTACACTTTATATATTTTTTAAGATTGATATATGCATTGTTAAGATACTTAAATTAAAATTAAAGAATGATTATTTTTATGAAATTTTCATTTTAATAAAATTTAACTTTAATATTTATACAATTTTACATATAACTATATTCACATTTCTATATATTATAAACCAAAATCAAATTACACTTTTAGGAAATTAACATTTTATTTCTTTTTAAAATATTTATTAAAAATATATAAACTTTTAATTTTATAGACAATTATAGTCATGAGAGCATTTTTCATTTCAATCTTAATCTATATTTGCATTAGGAAAGATCTAGTTTATCACAACTCTTGTTTTGCTCTAGTTCTTTGGAGATAAAAGTTTTTTTTTAAAAATGAATTCTTTTTATTTTGATTTTAACTTTAATTATTTTTACTGGACTTAGAAAAAAAAATTGAAGTGATATGTGTTTGAAAAAGTCTTGAAGTGACATGTTAGTTTACAAGTGGTTTCTTATTTATTATGTAAATTATATTACTAATATAAATCTTTAAAAAAATGTAATGTCACTTATTTATATTAATTCTTATACATTGCAACATTATTCATATATTTTATTATTCTTGATTTATACAATATAAAACTGATCTAAACCTAAAATAATAAATATTGCCCTATTATCTTAATTGGCGGGATCAACGGACAAAAATTCATTCTTCTCCTCTCCTTATGGAGCTTTCTCACTGTCACCGAGGACAAGGAACACCCCTTCTGCAACAAGGCTAGTCGGTGATAGGGGCAACCCTGCTGCCCCATAGATTTTTGTGATTCCCTATGACCTTTAAGGGCCACTTAAGACTTATTCACCCTCGGGTAATTATTACTTTCCCTCCAACCCCCTTTTCTCACAGTCATCCCTGGTATAGAGATAGGGCACCCCCACCCTAATGAATGAGTCTACAAGCTCATTTCCCCATTTCTAACCCAATCAAAACTAATGTCTTGTGGGGCTCCTACCCATTACCCATCCTTAACTAGCCAATCTGGATGGATGAACACACTACTATTATGGGCCATAGTAGGGCCTTTCATGCTTCCTTATGAGGAGGTGTAGGGAGCTTCCATCAATTTGTTAATCTAGGCACCGTTACCTTCCTTCTTCTATAGCCCCCACCCTACCATCGACCAACATCAAGGGATCTGCATGTAGAAGGGGGTGGAACCCAAAACCTATAACCACCAACAAAAGGAAGGGTTTGAGAACATTCTAGAGCCAAAGTATGGGGTCTAAAGCTATATGTTTACCTAGTTAATGAACCATACAGTGGAAGAACTTCATCATGTTTATGTCACTTCCTAGAACATGCCCTACTATTTTATGGGGTACAAAGAGAGGGTATAGGGTAGTGACATCAACAAATAAGAAAACAATGGGCCATATAGTAGGTTCGACCCCTAGCCTATCACTATGGATTTTACTAGCCACAGAGCGGCAGAGTGAGTGGCAACCCTTCAAACTGTGGCAAGTTGAGACAACTCCCATGGAGACAACCAATGAATGCCTTCACCTCTCCCCTTACCTCCTATATAATTTTAGGTAGGCAAGTTGTTACGTAGGTAGAGATGCACTATAGTTCCCACCCACTTAATGGTATCAACTTAGGTTGGGTGGGTGGACATTTTATTATTCTTGATTTATAAATTATAAAATTAATCTAAAGCTAAAATAATAAATAATATAATATATTTTATTAATGTGAAGTAGTCTTATATTATTGTTATTGCATGTAAATTTAAAATAGTACTGCTTGTAAAAAAAATTAATGTTAATGTCACTTATTTATATTAATTCTTAGATATTAATCCCTAACATACATTATTTATATATTTTATTATTCTTGATTTATACATTATAAAATTAATCTAAATTTAAAATAATAAATAATATAATATATTTTATTAATGTGAAGTGGTCTTATATTATTATTATTACATGTCAATTTTAAATAGTTTTGCATGTAGAAAAAAATTAAATGTTAATGTCACTTATTTATATTAACTCTTATATATTGTAATCCCTAACTTACATTATTTATAGGTTATCTCATAACATAAATTAATCTATAAGGTGATGGTGCTCGCTCTCACTTTGGCTTTTGTTGTGGCTTTTGCTCTTGTGTCCGCATCTACCCTAGATTCTGCTCCCACTTCATCTGATCCCTTTGGCAGTGATGTTTATGGTTGCATTTGTTAGGGTTCTCCTGCCCTTTCTCTAGCAGTCTTTGAGGGAGGATGGCCGGTCAAGTTAATACCTTAGTAATAAAGGATTGGACATCCTTCTACATTGACTCCATGACTAGACAAAATCATGTATTTTCCTCAAAATAACATACTGACTTTAGTTTATTTGTCAACTCAGGAGTGTAAGCTTGAGAGGATGGCTAGAAAGTATATTCTCTAATTCCTTTTTAAGTCATTATAACTACAATAGGAAAGAAGTGTTGAAGGAAACTAAGCTAGGAACTAAAACAATGTTTTCCTTAAAGCTTAGAGAAATGTTACAAATAGTAAATCCATTTAAACACCTATGCTACAAGAACAGTTCAATGATTCTATTATCAATGGCTCTAGGCACAACAAAAGTCTATTTTTGCAAGGAAAAAAACTAAGCAAGGAAATCTATCCTAACAAAGTAGTTCACTCACCAAGTGGGCCCCCTTGGATGAGTGAATAGAAAATAATCAAGTCTAAAGGTGGAAACTTGAACTTTGTATTCTATTTATTCATAATAAGAAAATTACATTTGAAAACAAGATTCTACTTTTCTTGAATAGAGCAATCTACTCTATTTCCTTCCTATCAAACCAAGAAAATATCAAAATCCCTTTTGCAAGTTTCAACAAATTCCTACTCCTATGATCACTTCATCAATGAAGATCAATTACAGATCATAAAGTTTACAACAAAAACAATTATTATCTGTGTTTTAACTCCCCTGGGAATATAATAGGTTGAGGAATCTATCTTCATGCGTTGCCATAATAGAATCCACACCATGATCTGCTTATGTGTTGATTCATCAATCATTTGGTTGGCTTTGACTCAGCACTAAAATGTTTTCCTCAATATGTGTGACAACACCTACAAATCATTAAATGCAACAACTTTTGCATACATGTATTTATTTCATCATCAATGTTAGAAAAGGTATAATGTTCAAATTATCACTCTTGCAAATCCTAAGGCTATATGAGGAAATATTTATCAGTATGTAATATCCTTCATTAAACCATAAATTTAAGTAAACACAACATAACTGATCAATGTATACCTCTATCTATATGTCTTAACATATAGATAGCATATTCATAAAACATGAGTTCTTTTGCTTAAATCATAGAGTCACAAACTGTTTCTTGCAAGATAACTATTAAAAACAAGATAAAAGGTTCTCAAAATAATGGCCTTTTGGATGCTCATCGAAGGGTTTCACCTTTTTCCCAAGGCCAGGGACAACCCCTCTACTAACATTTTTGTTTTAGGGGTTTCTAGCCCTCTCAATCGAATCTACATGCCCAAATTTCCAAATCATGGGAGCTTATAGTTTCAGATAAAGTCTAAATTTTCCCTATGGCAAGGGTCTTTTTCATTGTGAAATTAGCTTCTCCTGATGATTGAGATACCATCTTTTAGTGTGGTTTCTCTTGGGAGGATAGGTTACCCTTGATGGCCAAACCTTAGTTTGTGTATTTTGATTTGTTGATTGAATCCTTTAAAAAGATTCTTCTATGGGTAAGGTTGCCTAATCTTCCCCTTCACTTATGGCTAGATTTAGTCCTGGAGGCTATTGGGGGGGGAGGGGGGGAGGTTGGCCTAGGGGATTTTTTTTTTGGTTCATACCGCATCTTCCAATATATTTTTTATGACATATGCTTGCATTCTTATGGAGATAGACATCTCTAAGGGTCTCCCAAAAATGATTAAGTTGGCCTTCCTCAATGGCTCTTGATTCAACTTCTTGATTATGAGGGTATTCCTTTCAAATGTTAGAAATGCCATAAGATCAGCCACCTTGTAGTGTAATGCTCCTCTGGAAAGATTAGATCAAAGAAGTCACCTTCTTGGTGGAAGAGGGTTTCCAATGACCACTACACTATTCAGAAAGCTCCCTCTATTGGGGGTAGGTTGGTTGATTCCTCTTAGGATTCTTTGGAGGCAGATTTTGTTGTTGCTCCTCATGTTTTAAATGTTTCCCCTATGGTGGTGTCCAATACTGTTGTCCCTCCTTTGGATTCTTCTATTGCTAATTTTCTTTTTTCTCCTCATGTAGCTCTGGCTCTAGGGGGAGCTATTACCCCTCTTTTCTGAGGTGGTGGTACTTCTTCCTTGATTAAGAGGGCTTTTGGGTTTTTTGTAGTGTGGATAACTTTTCTTGGTAGAAGCCTACTAAGATTGTGGAGGATGGATATACAATAGTAAAAAGAAAAAAGGTCAAGCCCTCTATTCCATCATTTGACATTTCTTTACATTCTCAAAAGATGGGATCTAAATGTAAATCTAGGGGCTCAAATTATTTTCTGCTGCCCGCCTAGTCTTTTTGAGGTTGCCCCTTTTTGTTTTGGTTCTCCTAGTCTTTTTGGCCTATTATCTTGTAGGTTGACATGGTTCTAGATTAAATGTCTTATTGTCTAACCATGGGGTTTTAGGATTTCTTTTAAAACCTGTTTAGGTGGTAGTAGAGCACTGTGTTATCTGTGAGGCCACCTCGGTCACCTTGTTTTTGGGTGATCTGTTTCAACTGAGGTTTTTTGTTATTATGTTTGGGCTTCATTAAAAATTATTTGATCTGTAAAGGGTTTCAGGCACCCTTCAAAACCTATTTTTCTTAATCAAAAACTTACATTATTTATATATTTTAATTATTCTTAATTTATACAGTGATCTATATCTAAGATAATAAATAATATAATAATATAACAAGATATAATTAAAAATGAGATATATTATATAGACTATGATTTAACTATAGTATGAAAAATTTTCTTTTCTAAGTTCACTACCCCTTTCCCAACATGGATGCTCCTATTAACATAGAATTGTTTCACACTTTGGATTTTCAACCATTCAAAGTAATGATAAGTTTAGTTTCAATATATTTACTAGCACTTGCACCTTTAAAGGGTGCAAAGGTTACAATGATAGACTTGTATACTTTTGAGGACAATTATTGAAGAGTTACGACCTATTTGTGGTTATAATTATGTTTTACAATTTTTGTAACATATTTGATAAAATTCATGTTTCCATCCAAATGTTTATTATAAGTATAATGTGTTGTTCATTACAGAGGATTGCATCTTTTTCTAGTTGCTCATCATACATCTAATTGTTGTCTTTGCTCACACAATTTGTGACTAGGTAATTTAATTATTTGAGCATTTTTTATTGCGTAGCTTTACTACCTTGTTACTAGCAAAAAGGTGAAGAGATATATCAAAGTGTAAATTTTTATGAGTCATTAGATGATTCCCTTTCTTTGCATTTATATCATTATCATTGACACACATAGACACACCTATGTTCACCATCTCTCTCTCTCTCTCTCTCTCTCTCTCTCTCTCTCTCTCTCTCTCTCTCTCTCTCTCTCTCTCTCTCTCACACACACACACACACACACACACACACACACACACAATTTTGTCACTCTCCCCTACCTCTCTCCTTCTCTCTCCTTATCTTTCTCTTTACCTCCCAATCTGTATAATTTCGTACATGAAATGGACAACCTAACCTTTTAGAAAAGTGATTTAAATTTGATTTTGTATCATCATCTCTATCTCATCCACTTGACATTCCTCCATATCTGTACATGTGATTATCCCTTCTTCTCTATATCTCCCTCTAGAAATCCATTTATTTTTAATCCCTTTCTCTCCATATATCCATTTCTATCTCCATATCTCTATCTTTACCTCTCCTCCTACAATCTTAAAGAATCCTTGAAAAATATCTTGACATGAAAAACAAAGTAAGTGAATAAATTTGTCGTTTTATTTTGTTTGTCTTTCAAAAATCAATATTCTATTTATAATAAAAAAAACCTACTCAATATTAACCTATATTTGATCTAGCTTATTAATTGAACATTTTGAATATATACTTTCTTGATTGAGTAAATATGTTTCCATTTAGGTCATTCTAGTAGAGTGAGAAGTGGTATTCTATCCACTCTCTATAGACCTATTCCTCAAACACAAATTAATGGTAATACAAAAATCCTCATAAAAGATGAAGTTATCAATATTATAAAGTTAATAGGAAATTTTTTTTTAAAAAGTATTTAAATCACATAATCAATAATCATTTTACTTTATATTTTGTCTTTTTAAATATCTAATATATCATATTATTAAAAGTTTGTTAGCCCCCACACATTCCATGAGAGAAAATTCATCATAAACCAGCTTGCATATTTTCCTCATCCTCAAGCGAGGAAAAATTGTTATGCAAGAAAGTGGAGGGTTCAAACGAAGAGTCACCCAAAGTGATAGCTCTTCACTTATTGCCTTCAGGGCTACAAGAGTGACAGGAAGACAGAGATGAAATCATAGAAGCTACTTGAGGTGCCCAAACCAAAGTAGCTCATACCTCTGGCTTAGTTGTCCCCTATGATAGAGGGTTTGAAATGAGTGATGACACCACCATAGAAGCCTCTAGTTTTGAGGGCACAAGAGGAGCCACATTGGAGATGGGGCAGCTAGGTTCTTGAGAAACAAGGTTTGGCTTAGCAGTGCCCTTGCCTTTCTTGACAAACATTGTCCACTCATCTTTTTTAATAGCTGGAGCCGGCTTGGGTTCCTACACCAAAAATCAATTGTGCTCAAGAAGAGGACAATCCTTGATCTTGTGACTAGCAGATTTATAGAAAAAACAAGTATTCAGGAGATTCAAGTAAAGAACATTTTGAGAAAACGTAGTAGCACCAATTTGAATTTCCACGGACTCTTTAAGGTCCCTAGAAAGGTCAACCTCAAAATAGACCCTCAACTAAGGACGGGCATTAAATTTTTTATCAAGTTCCATGCAAATGACTTTTCCCATAGTTTGGGCAATTTTAGTGAGAAAAGACTAGAAAGGGATGGGTAGTCCAAGGAACTCTACCCAAACTAGAACCCTAAGTTTGTGGTCATTTGAGATGCAAAAGTCTTGAGACCATCTCTGGAAAATAAGCAGAGATGAGCGAACTATCCATGGCCCATGACTAAAAATACTCTTAGCCTGGGAGGGGTTACCAAAACAAAACAAGAAAAAACCCTTGGTGAGGTTTTGGATCCCTTCAAGGAGAATCCCCTAGGGGGACCAGGCCTTAGATACCCATTCATGCAGTGTGTTTTTAGATGGAGTGCAACCTACAAAATACCCAATAAGTGTTTGGATTTCTAGCCATTGGCAAGTAGGTTTAAAAGAAAAAATATTCAAAACCAAGTCAAGAGAGGAATTACCTCATGAAATGCCTTGGGAAAAATCATTCTTTTGGCATTGTCAATATCTATGCCCCTAATGATGTGATTGAGTGCTCACACTTGTGGAGGTGGCTAGCTGATTCTTTGCCACCTGCCACCTGGTTATTCTGCAAGGATTTTAATATGGTTGAGTTGGCTATTGATAAAGTGGGCCTTTTGCCTTTCTAATGGTCTATTGGTGAGTGAGAAGCCTAGTTCTACATGTGAAACAAGTTGGTTCTTTTTTATCCCAATGTTCATCGCCATGAAAATCATGGTGTCTAGTACACATGGTCCAACTTTTAAGAGAGAGCTGACAGGGTCCTTAAAAGGTTGGACTATGCTATGATTTGTGCTTAGACCTTTTTTCTTTTTCTCACATGAGTCTACTACCTGTCACTCTGCTCCTTGGCGTGACTCTTTTGGATCATTGTCCCATCGACTTCTCCATTACCTAGCATTCTGCTCCTCCTCATAATTGTAAAAGCCAATTTTACCTTAATACTTTTGTGCTATCCCATCTGCCCATTGTCACTCATATTTGACAAACCTTGAACCTTGAACCTAGGCCCCACTCATCCTTTAGGTGGATTCAGTGGTGGAATGATGCCATCACCTGTACTGCGAGGTTTTTTCACATTTATGGGAGGCAATTGGCCATGTACTGCAAGAGATCTTATGAGGCCACTATCAAAGATCTCCATATAGCCACTGAAGCTCTTGCCATGACTTTGTTTGATATGGATCTCCAGGTCTAGCTTGCTAACCTTCATATTGCTTAGGGAGCTCAACTCAAAGCTTTCCTTTACTGACTAGAGATTGGTGATCAAGCTTCCAAGGAATTCTTTAATGCAGTAAGGGCATGCCACTTTGTGGTGGGGATCAAATTCTTTCAAGAGGGTTAGCATACCTTCTATGAGCTTCCTAATATTCTTCAAGCCTTTATTTAACACTATAAAAAAGTTTTCATAGCTCAAGGTCCCTCGGAGGCCAGGGACCAAGCCTTACAGGCTTGTTTGGCTGTCACACCTAAAAGACTTGCTCTAGAACAATATGCATTCTATGAGCAGAATCTCACTCTAGAGGACTCAAGGAAGTTGTCTTCTCCATAGCAGAAGATAAGGCCCCTAGTTGTGACAGCTTCCCTTGTGAATTTTACAAAGCATTTTGGGATGCGATTAGTCCAAACCTGAATAAGGTTTATATTGATGCATAAAATTCTCGTTCTTTAGGTAACCTTATTAACAAAGGGAATATTAAGTTCATACCTAAGGCGGGAAACCCTAAAGACATTTGTAATTGGAGGCCTATCACATTATTGAACATCTCCTATAAGATCATTTCCAAGGCTCTCTCACTAAAAATCCATCATCTTCTTCCTCAGATCATTTGCCCTAAACAAACAAGTTTTATCAAGTCTCGTTATATCTTAGACAATATAATTGTTGTGTGGGAAGGGATGGAATGGGCTTGTCATTCCAAGCAACAGGCCATCTTTCTCAAAATTGAATTTGCCAAAGCTTATGATAGGATTGAGTGGCCTTTCATTCTAGCTATGCTTTAGGCTCTTAGGTTTGGCCCTACCTTTTTGCAGTTAATCCAAATGCTCTTTGGAGATACCTCTTCTTGCATCTCCATTAATGGCTACCAGTCTTAAGCATATGGGCTTTATTGATCAATTCGCCAAGGATGCCTATTGGTGCCCTCTTTATATGTATTGGGAGCATAAGGTTTTGGGTATTTTCTTGCAAATGCCATCTCCCAAAGAAGGGTCTGAGGTATTTCCCTCCTAGATTCCCTTGATCAACTTGTGAATGGTCATTTTGTAGATGACTCTTTCCTCACTCTCATTGAGGATGAAGAGAATATTGCCTCTATTGTGTAATGTCTTGACACATTCTATCTTGCTTTAGGGTCTTTCATTCAATGGCACAAAACCCTATGTTATAGATAGTCTTACCTTCCTCATCCTAATTGGCTTGAGAAATATCAATGAAAATGGGTTCAACATGGGGAAGTATTTCATTTTCTAGGTATCCCCTTCGCTTTCCAAGCCTCGGCTATTGAGCTCTAGAATGTAGTTCTTGCTAGAATGGAGAAGAAGTTGAAGTATTGACCAAACCTCTTTCCCTAGTAGGAAAATTCTAGATTTGTTCCAAAGTGTTGGCTACTACCCATGTTTATTATTCTTCCTATTGGGCTCCTTCAAAGGCCTTGTACCTCAAACTTGAGCACCTTTTATGTGACTTCCTCTGGGCGTCAGACACTTCTCACTAGGGATTTCATAGAGTTGCCTGGGATTTATGTTGTCTTCCCAAGGAGTCTAGTGGCCTAGGCTTGCTATCCACCCAGAAGCAAGGTACTACTTTATGTGCCAAATGGGTGATTCAAGCTCTTTCTGGAAATGAAGCCTGGAAGATTTTGTTAAGACATTGCATTTCTTTAGGCTTTCTAGTTCATCGGCCAACTTGGAGGGGGATTGAGTTTCAAAGCCTTCTGGTTACCCCTAAACCTATTCAAATTTAGGGTATTTTTATTGCCAAGAGTATTTGGAAAGCCTGGGAAGTAGTTAAGCCCTAGCTTCACTAGGTTGGCAATGGATTCAAAGATGAGTTCTCCTTGAACCAACATAATCTTTGGTGGTCACCTTTATTTTCCATTCAAGGTGTTCCCCTGGCTAAGGTGCATGGGGCTAGTGCTCTGTGTTTTTTCAAATGTGGCATAAGGACCCCTAAAGATCTTTTCTTCAGAGCTACTATGAGCTTGCAGTTGTAGGAAGACATGAGAGTGCAATTCTATCTCACTTGTCCAGATTGACAAACTTTTGATCTTCTAGTTTCTGCAGTGCCTTCACATATGTTACACAAAGTGGGTATTTTGTCTTCTCACCTTTAGTGGAAAGATTGGAAGTGGTATCCAAACTCTCTAATAACTAGCTAAAAACCTAGGCTGGGATATCGATGGTTGGTTCCTCACTTTCCCATGGTTGATATGCTCAACCAACGTTGGCATTTACAATCCTTGCATCGTAAATGGAGTCATAGGTTCTCCACTGTGTGACACACCATTACTGAACCCAAAATTATGCATTTTTTCTAGTGTATTCTTTTCCAAGGCCTGCCTTTGGGCTCTCGGCTACAGCATCTGGGAGTTCCTAACCCATGTTGCCCTTTTTGTGGTCAACCAGAGTCTTTTTTGCATATTTTTTTGTTCTATGGATGGGTTTAGTGTTACTGGCAATGGATCCATGATCTCTTTTGCCTCTTTTTCCCATAACCTTTTTCTTGGCATATGATTCTCCTGGGGGATAATACTTTGATACCCTTCAAATACACCCAGATATGACATGCTTTCAAATCGGAGATCTTATTTACCATTTGGAAGGATCACAATGCAATCATTTATGCTCACAACACACTTGACATGAATGTATCTATGCACTCTAAAGCATGTATTTATAAAAATGTCATGTTTAAAATTCAAGTATAGACAGATAAAGGGGCTTTGGAGGTGGCTCACTTACAAGAGCTTTTGGCTCATTAGGGAAATGCCCCTGTATGGTTGCTCATGTTTTGTTGGATCTGGCCTCTAGTGACCGTACCCCTTCTCAAAATCATCTTCAAGGACATAGAAATTTCACTTGCCACTCACACATGCCTCGCTCTCAATAGTACTACTCTTCCAACAATGGTGCTTTTAGTCGGCACTGCACTTCTAGAGGTTTTGGTGGTCGACACTACTTGACCTCACCTTCCCAAAGCTCTAGTTCGAGGTGGCCCCCAATGGCTCCTCTTGCTACTCCTACTACCAATTGGCCCTCTACTCACTTAGATCTCGAGTGGGTATTTCCCTAGCTAGACTTAGCCATTTCTTCTCCCAGGCTAAGGGAGAGAAAGATGAAGATAATGTTACTACTACTACTGATGACAATTGGGCTCCCCTTGAGCCATCTATTCTCCCCACTTATTTGTGGGGCTTTGATGATAAGGATCCTCCTTCATTGGTTGGCATTGCACTGGTAGCATGAGGATTTCTTTGTTTTCTCAAAAAAATTTGACAATAGCTGATTTTCGGCCAATGGTCATATGAACTCGCTAGGTGATCCTATTTCCCCAGGTCCCTTTTTTTATGAATATGTAACTTTATTGTATTTTTTAATATAAGGAAGGAACTATTCATCAAAAAATTAATAATGTAATATGAAAAAAGTGATGCAATTTTTGACCTTCAGATACTTTTGCCAAACTTAAAAGATGATTCTCTAGTAAATGAATATATTTTCTTATTAAAGATTCTAGGAAAAGTTCATCTTTTATGAATTCTAGGGATTAGTGTAGGTACATATTAGATATAAATAAATTGATGACATAATCAAATATATTGTATCTCTCACCTTTTTCCTCTATCTTTGAA